>OY998240.1:87684716-88284716 GCA_963922005.1 Cornus suecica
ACATGGAAGAATGATCACTCATATTCTCGAGTATGCCAGTGTATTTATCAGAATAGTCTTATAATAGGGGGGCGATTCTAATCTTGAGTATCGGATCCTCGGATGAAGACAATAATCCCTGTGTTTAGATGATTAATTACATCTCCCATGCATATTGCCAGTACCATACCTTGGGAATTCATGCCCTTTGTTCCCCATACTGGGAAGGAAACTTCCTAAAGTCCATGTTCATCTTCAATATTGTGGGGTGGGGATTTTATGTATGAGTAGCATAAATCTTGGGTATGATTTGAACAGTAAGAAGCATCCTGCAAAAGTAGTTTTAACTTTGTTAATAAACACTGAACGAGTCACATTTCAGTGTCCTCTACTCATTAACGTGTTTCAGAAATAATTATTTATGCTTCAATCTGGTCCACATATTTAGAGTTTGCTGGTTAGGTCTTATGTCTGAAATTTGTAGCATCGATGGATTTAAAAAATGAATCCTTTGAAGAACCCAACAAGAGTGGCTCGCAGCAAGTATCTGTTTGAATTGTTTATATCCAAATCTTTTTATAGCATTGTGTGTAATTGGTGGCAATGAATATTTTATTACTTAGCTTTTGGATTGAATTGGTATTATTTTCTTCAACACATATGATAAGGAATCTATTTGTTGCATGGAGCAAAATTCATTTATGGGTGTTGTGGAGGAAAATTTCAAGTCTTGTGTAGCTCTTATAGAAGTCCTTGAAATAGCTCCAGCCCAGACGAAGAAATTGTGATTGTTAATGCTAAGGAAATAAAATCTGGAAACGTAGCCAGGGCTACAATCATACATTACAAGAAGTTTTAGTGTGCAATAGAAAGTGAGTTGCCACGCTTCGTTTATCCAGGACCAAGAAGTTTGTTATTATATCGTTTATCTCCTTCATTTGAAGAACTGTTGGCCGGAGTGGCCAGGCTGCTGTAGAAAGTCTTCATGGTTGATCTTGATTTGATTATATCTGATCAGTTTGATTCTAAAAGACTAGTAAGGTAGTGATTTTACATTCCAATTGTTTCTTTTCTTCATCATTTTTGTTTTCCTTTTGTTTTTTAACTATCTTATCATCCTCAAGAAGGTGATCAAATTGAACCAAGTTTTCTGTGACCCTCACATGAACTCGCTGTACATGTAAGCATTTGCGCGCATACACAGACATTTTTTTGTATATATTGATTCTGCTGTTGGTGCTCTCTCTGTGGTTTTCACCCGTGTGGGAAACTCTAGCCACCGTCATTGTTTTCTCTAAACACGAGTAGTGCAGGTAACGATTTTCTTTGAATTTTATTGGTGGCTATGGTGGGAGGTATTTAAGCATAAATTCTTATGTGTGTGCATGACTGATTGGGTGCTTACAGGTATCTGCATATTTTGTTGGACTCTCATTTATTCTTTTAGGATCCTCCTTCCTTTCAATGGCCCCTCGAATTAGGTCATTTCCATCGCAAATGGGCCAGGTTTTCCATTCATCATACCACGTATGTCAACTTGTGATTATGACATTGTTAGGCAGGCCATTCGTGTTTGTGTCGGGTCGAAAAAGACCTGGTTAATATACGTGTCAAATATGCTCAATTCTAACACAACCCACAGGTTATCCGTGTCGATCCATGTAATCCATTTAGCTTATTTATTATAATATATTAAATTAAATTTGAAACAATCAAGCACGAAACGAACTATCTAACCTATTATCAACAAAATTAAATTAAATTTGACACGATTCAGTAATAGTTTATTGATATATTTCAACCTATGACTAATTAGAAAAGAGAAAAATATATATATAAATATAATCGTGTCAAAAGTGTCGTGTTCGGGTCGATCCTTATACAACTTCAACCATTCATACTGTGTTCGTGTTGTGTTACTGTGTCATGTTTCATTTTGCCAGCTCTAGGTAGTATGGATCAACATCATGCATAGGGCATATATATATATAGGGTTATTATCATAAAAACCCCCTATGGTTTCCAAATTGTTCAAAAAAAATCATATGGTTTTTAATTTAATTAAATACTCCATGCCCTCTATAAGATTACGAAAATACCCTCCAAAACTCTAATTCATTTCATTTAAATCCCAATTTCAATTAAACTCTAATTCCTTCCATTTATTCCAATTATTACAAACTCATTTTTTCTCACCTATTTATTCCAAAAGTCTATTTCCTTCTATTTATTACAAAATCACTTTCAATATAAATTACAATTTCAACCCAATTCAATTATAATTCCTTTCATTTATTAAAAACCCACTTTCAATTTTAATCTCAATTTCAACCCAATTCAACTCTAATTCCTTTCATCTATCACAAACCCACTTTCTCTCACTCATTAACTCCAAAACTCTAATTCCTTCTATTTATCACAAATCCAATTTCAATTTAAATTCTAATTTTAACCCAATTTAATTTATAATTATATATATATCACTATATATATAATAATATATACATACTTATTTATACATCTATATATATGTAATTATATATATGTACATATATATATACACACAATGATATATACGTATATATATTTACGTGAATAATATATATATATATATATTTACGTATATATAATTGTGTATATATATTTACGTATAAATAATTATATATGTATAAATAAGTGCGTATATATGATTATATATATAGAGAGATATATAATTATAAATTAAAATTGAGTTGAAATTTAAATTGAAATTGAAAGTGGGTTTGTGATAAATGAAAGGAATTAGAATTGAATTAGGTTAAATTTGGAATTTAAATTGAAAGTGAGTTTGTGATAAATGAAAGGAATTAGAGCTTTGGAATAAATGAGTGAGAGAAAGTGGATTAGTGATAAATAATAGTTTAATTGAGATAAATGGAATGAATAATAATTTAATTGAAATTTAAATTAGAGTTTGGAGGGTATTTTCGTAATCTTATAGAGGGAAAAAATTGTTTGTTGTAATTGACCATCAAGTGAGGTGGACCCACACTCTTTTAATGATGTGTATTTATCCATCAAAAAATGTGAATCCCTAGACAAGTGATGAGTGAATGCAGACCATTAGATGAATATAAGACCCGCACTTATTGACCTCACTTGAGATGATTAGTGCTCCTTATAGAGGGCAGGGGTGTATTTGATTAAATTAAAAATTATACGAGTTTTATTGAAATCACATAATTTTTTTTGAGCAATCACAGGGGGTTTCCGGTAATAGCCCATATATATATGCATGCCTTTGTAGTAATAATGTGGATTAAGACTTCAACTGTTTTTGTACCTATTTTATTTCAATCAGTTGATTTGGAATTGATTAATTCAAATGAAATGATTAAAAGAAAGGAAAAGGATGTACATATATATATATATATGTATATGTATATAGTCTACGTGGCGGGGTTAGAAAGTCTGAGTGGGGTTCAAAATGTGGGCCATGGGATGACATGGTCACGTGTTGTGGATACCCACAGGCCCAATCTAGCCGATATGGTCCACAGATCCGTGTCCCACGGTGATGCTCCGGGTCTCCCCCACCCACTAATTTTATGCACGTGAACAAAGAGCCCTCTCTCTACTTACCATCCTTTATTTTTATATTTTTTCATTTGTCTCTCGGATCCTTCAGCTTCATGGACATGTCGGATTTGGGAAGCACCCAAATCTCCTCATTAATAAGTGTTTGTTTGGTAGGAAGGTTTGGAGTGAAATTTGTGATTTTGGGATCAAATTTGTGGTTAGATTTATGTTTGGTAGAAGGTGTTGGGATTGAATAGTATTATATCATTGGTACCAAATTCATCATTTTTCATACCATTGAGATAGATGGTTTGGATGGAGTTGTTTTGGTTTTCTCACATTAAAACTATTCTTTAACCCAAATCAATTCAATTTGGTGTACCATTGTTTAACCAAAATTAATTCATTTATAATATTATATATATAAATTCGAAAAATAAAATATTTCAAAAAAATCAAACGAAAAAATATATTTTATAAAAAATAAAATATTTCGGGAAAACAAATATTTCTAGAAAAAATATAATATAATAAAAATATAATTATTATTTTTTAAAAAATATACAAATTATATGTATTTTTACTGAAATTTTTTATTTTTTCAAAATATTTTATTTTTTTGAAATATCTTGTATAAAATATTTTATCTATAAATATTTTGAAAAAATTAAATATTTATGAAAAATTAAATATTTCGAAAAAATTAAATATTTAAATATTTAATTTTTTAAAACATATATATTTACAAAATGTTATTTTAAATAAATAAAATGTCAAACTATTCCAAGTTACCAAATATAATTGGTTTCAGAATTTCAGCTTATACCAACTCTACCAAACATGGTTTGGTTTTTCAGTTTCATTTTTTCTCACACCAAAATCATCTGCACCAAACATGGTTTCAGTTTAGAATAAAACCACACCAAACCCAACCCAACCCAACCCAACCCAACCAAACCAAAACCAAAAACCAACACCACACCGATTACCAAACAAGCACTAGATATATTTGGTTTCGGTATGTCTAAAGAGGCATAAAGGGTCACTGGATCCAGATTGGGAGGGGAGGCCCCTAGGAAGATCATGGGTTTTCCTGGATGGACCCTCACTCCTTATGGAAAGGGCCCCGCTCTAGTTGGATGGATACTTTCACGAGAAGGCTGGTTTGGTACCAATATTTCTGGACACGCGCGTATAATATGGTTCCTGCCACCTCATGATGGGGTATGTGGTTTCATGTTGGAGTAAATATGAGGAATCAATTTGCATGGGCAAATAATGCATGTTCTAGCAAATGGTTTTTCCCCTCCTTCTCTAGTATCTGGATACTTTTGCGGAAACTTAGGTGTCAAGTGCTATGGTGGCTTGTGTTCGGAGTAATAGTTGAAGGAGGACATCTTCTTCAGACTTAATGCCTAGGGGGAAAGACGTAGCTTGGTGAAAAATACTTGAGGAACTATATTTATTAAATGACATGACCCCGATGAGACTTGCATTTAATGCGATACAGATTTCCAGACGCGAAATCCGCATGAGGCGGCTTGATGCCCTTCGTTTGTCCCAGGGAAGTAAAGAATCCTTCAGGTAGAGGACATGTCATCCCTTTGCCCCGTGGGTCATTACCCATGCCAAAACTAGTATTAATAGAGGCATAAGGTCCTCATTTAAGGGGATCAGAAAGTAGAGATAACATTAGACAATAGTTTTTTAAGACATTAATACCAAGTGACGGACCTTCTCTTTCTTATTCCTGGGAAAGGGAGTCCCTTGCATCAACTTCGAATCCCCACTCTAATCTACTTTTTCCAAAGTTTCTTTATTGCATCAAAGGCATATTATCCTCATTGATCTTGTTTTACAAAACGGACCCAAACAATGAGTTTCTAAGATAAGTGATGTAATGAGCTGGAGGAGGAATATGTTTGAGATTCAAGAGGTTTTAGTTTTAGCTAATTATTATTAAAGAGTTTCTAAAAGTTTATATTTATTAGTGCATGATGACACAGGGGCGGAGCCCGGATTTATAGTTAGGGGGCCGAAATCAACAAATTTCAAATACTAAAATATATAAAAAACATTAATTATCTAAACTTTTGTCTATTTGCTAATACTAAAATTAAAAATAAGCTATATCTAGAAAAAATGTGATTTTTCAGAAAAGGGAAATCATCTATTATAGAATCTTAAATAAAATTAGAGCAATTTCTTTTTCTATATTGATACTCATATAATTTGAAATTATTTAAAATTAAAATAGTCATAAGTAAATTTGAATGAACCACAATCAATTACACACCTGTTTATTTTATGTAATGCCACTAATAATAACTATTTTACTCCAATGCACCACTATAATAAAATTGTGTCACTATGTTATCATGAACATAGAGATAGTAATCAAATAAGTATTAATTACTCGAGTGATATTGTGCGTGGATTCAATGTCATAGAATTATAAAACAATTCAAGATATGTAAATATATAATGCAAGTGATCAATAAAAAAAATATAAAAAATTGAATATAAACCACAAACCCTATATACACCGTCACACCAACAAATTGTATATATATAAAAATTATTTAATTAAGTGGTATTTTTTAATTAGAGCCTTAAAGATATATATTTTTTCAATTGTAGATTATTGGGCCACACATTAATTGGGTCTTCTTATATATTTTGGTTATGAGGGGTCAAATATAAATATTTTTCTATATATAAAAACCATAAATGTGAAATATGTAGAACGAGACATCTGAGCCCATATTCTGTGAGTTAAAGAGTAAGTTAACGATTGATCCAATCTTGGTGATTATTGAACGTGTTTTGGGGTATGTGAATTGATGAAAGCCGAAAAGGTTGTTCCCTATGAATCAGAATAGTTGAAACGATTGATCCAATCTTGGTGATTCTTGAACGTGTTTTTGGGTATGTGAATTGTTGTTGTATTTGGCGGGGGAATAGTTGGGGTTGTGCATTGATGAAATCCGAAAGGTTGTTCAGTATGAATCATAATAGTTGAAGGCTTGTTGGTGGAGGTAATTTTTTATTTGAAATGACAAAGACATTACTTATATGGAAGAGAAGTTCGAAATGTTCTTTGTTTACAACAGTGACCTGTTTGCATTGGCTTTTAAATGTTATTTTTTACTTTTTGAAGTTAAAAATAGTTTTGAATGGTGTTTGAAAAACAAAATTAAAAGAGTTTTTGAAATTTAGAAGAACGCTTTGAATAAATTAGGGGTATCAACCTTTTAAAATGACCTATTATTCTCCTTTTTTTATGTAAAAATAGGATCAGAAGCGCTGTCGTAGAGGGTCTAATGTCATGTTTGGTATGGTGGAATGGAATGCCCATTCCATCCATTCCTTGATTTGGTATGACACATTGAATGAGAATGATCATTTTTATTCCATTAGTAAACCTATGGAAAGGTGATTCCATTTATCAATGAATGTTTTTAAAATATAAAATTACTAAAATAACTCTTTCACGTTTCAAATAAGCAAATCACCTTCACCATCATGCCATCAACTTCTACCACCACCGCCACCGCCACCAACTCCATTGATCGTCACTATTATTTTCGTTACCTTTCACCATTTTTTGATAAAAAAAGGGCTTTTTACAGTTACCTCCCCTATGGTTTGGGCTTTTATCAGGGACCTCCCCTCAGGTTTGGGATTTATCAGAGACCTCCCCTATTTTTCAAACCTTTTCACATAGACACCTCCTGGCACTAACTTGCCGTTAATGAGGGTAACATAGCAAGGAAAATGACGGTTATACCCTCATGTATTAAACTGATGAATTGGTGCTGCTTTTGGAGGGAAACTGTCCTTTCATTTCTGACAGCCTCTCCTACCTATACCATTTCATCCCTCTCTAAAAAATCCACGGGTTGGTTGCATTGTTTTAGGGGTTTTTTCCCCCCAAAATTCTATCATTGATTTGTGTGTGTTTGCTTAGTGAATCGGAGCAGAAGCAGTTGTATTGCAAGGGCTCCTTACATGGAGGCAAGGCTTTGTGTCTAATCTGCAAGAACTGAAAAGGAGGTTAGGGTTTTGCATTATGTTGATCTCGATTCAGGGGTTTTATAGTTTCAATATATGTCCGATTTATGTATATATATGTCTGATTTGTGTATATATATGTCTGATTTGGGTGTACATATGTATATATATGTATAATTTTCTCTTTATCAGTCTTCTGATAATATTATCAGCTTTCTACTCTTTACATATTTATCAATAGAGTTTACTGATAAAAACTTCCTATACAAATTTAATATTCTGTGTAAAGTTTACATTTTTTTTTGTTGTATTATTATTCAATAAATGACTCTATTTTTGCAGTAATGGACCCAATACATGATATTGTTGTTCACAACCGTGTCAGAAAAGAAAGCACTGTGATTAAGAATGTTGACCCTGATTTATATAGTTTTATGGATTTAACAAGTGATGTGAAATCAATTGTTTTGCATTACATTCCACCTGGTGACACTTTGTCTGTTAAATTTGCCTATGTTATCCCTGGTAGTTTTGGTACAATGCATGTTGAAAGTGATGAGGATTTGCTTAAAATGTTTGGGGATTGTGTTGGACACGTGGTAATTAACCTTCATATAGAAGACATTATCACTGATAATATGAATGAGGGAGAACCTCTAGTTGAACCTCTAACTGAACTTGAAGTTGAACTAGATATGGATGATGATGTGTATAGGTTTAGTGATGAAGATGAGGATTTGGGATTAAACAGAAAAGGTAAAAAATTTGATGATAATTTTAATCTAGGGAATGAAAATGTAGAAATAAACCATCCTGAGGATGGGCTGTCAGATTATGAATCAAATGATGAAATTGGTACTGATTCTGAGAATGACCTCTATGTGGATGAAAATGATATGGATTCTGATAGTAGTGATGATGATGTTCAAAAGAAGAAATGTAAAAAGGCAATATCTAGGGTAGCAGCTAACATGAGTGACAATCAGTTCAAGAGAGAATTAGATGGAAGCATAAAGTTGGAAGTAGGGCAGTTGTTTAATAATGTTGATCATTATCGGGAGGTTTTGAGAGACTTCGTAATCCAAGAAGGATGTAATGTTAAAAAAAGTAAGAATGAGAAGTCAAGAGTGACTATGAAGTGTGAAGTTCCTGGATGTCCATGGAGGATACATGCTTCACCTCTTATAGACAGAGTAACATACATAATCAAGTCAATTTATGGTCCACATAACTGTGTGAGACAAGAGAGAATTAGGGATGCCATATCAACTTGGATAGCAACTTGGATATGTAATCCAGTTGACCCACCAGATTTTAGAAGAGGTGTAAGGAGGCCAAGAGGAGCTAGAGTTGAGCACCTGATGAACCAACAGTTGGGATAAGTGATGCAAGGAAGACTAGCACTCTTCATTGTTCTAAATGCAATATGATTGGACACAATGCAAGGACTTGTTTAGTTTAGTTTTCAGAAGTCTAGTTTTTTTTAGTTTATTTTCAGAAGTCTGGTTTTCTTCAGAAGTCTACTTTATTTTCAGAAGTCTGGTTTTCTTCAGAATTCTACTTTATTTTCAGAAGTTTACTTTTCTCCAGAATTCTAGTTTTCTACACTATTTTGAATGTTTAATTAATCCTAAATCTCAATTTTCAATTTCAAGACCCCAACACTAGTAATTCACATGCTTTTGAGACAGGAAGTGGAAGCTCAAGTCAACATGTTGCAAGGCCATCCACCACTCAAGTTGAACCTGGTTTTGGAAGCTCAAGTCAACCAGTTGCAAGGCCATCAAACAATGAATTTGAAACTGGAATGCAACCATTTGGAAGGAAAGTTAGAAATGAAACTGAGCCTGCTACAAGAATTAAAAATTTTAAGCCAGTGAGGGGCAGGGGAAGGCTCAAGTATTGAAGCCTTTTTGAACTAGTTTGGATGTTTTTTTGTATAGGTCTTTTGAACTGACCATATTTTGACAATAGAATATCACTAAATATATTATATGATGTAATTCAAAATATTTTCCTTTTTTGAAACCCAGTGAGGGGCAGTGATATGAATGTTTTTTTTGCAGACTACTTGGTGTATTGAATATTACTTGTGTTTGAGTTTTTGCAGATTGCTTGAGTTTGAGTATTTGTTGTATTGAGTTTTTGCAGAAATAGTTCATGTTTTGAGACTGATGTACAATGCATGGTTATATGTCCATGAATGCTTGTATTTTTATATGAAGTTGAATGCTTGTTTTGAGGCTGATGTAAAATGCAGTGAGAGGCAGTGCAATTTATGGTCTTGTTTGAATGTTTTAAGGCAAAACCCATGAACTTTCATTACATAAAACAATTCAGCTCTGCATTACATGTTTGTATTCCAGAATTACAGATTATTTGATACAAAATCATGCCCTATATACTAAGATACATGACACAATTACAAACACAACAACAAACAAGACATTCATGGACCCCTTTTCTTTCTCAAGCTTTTGCAATTTTTTCTTCAAATCATCAATGTCAGACCTTAAATCAGTAATGTGATCCATCATCATCTCAGCAACTCCATTATTTTCTCTTCTTGCAGAATGAAGCTCATCAACTCCTTCATTGATTGGAATGCACCAATCCCAATTGATAAGTCCATTTTACATACATATTTTATCCCCAAGTGTATATTTGTTAGTAGGTAAAACTATTTATTTTAATTAATTTAGAAGTATAATAATGATAAGTGCACAAACTTAATTTATATAATAAAATTGTTTAATAAATCATTTTCAATGTCATTAAATTACATTTACATTTATGTCTTTCATTTATAGGTGTAAAGTGAGAAATGAATCAAATGCACATGGATGAAAGTTGGATGAATCAAATGCACATGGATGAATCAAATGCACATGGATAAAAGTTGGAAGATTCAAATGCACATGGAAAAAGAACAAAATGTGATGGAAAGTTATGAAAAAAAAAAGAAAAGAATATTTCATTTCTCTTTACAAGTTGTAATTTGATTCCAATATTTCTCTATAAATATGGATACATCTTGAAGAAGAAGAGGGAGGAGAAGAAGAAGAAGAAGGAGGAGAGCAAGAAGGACACCAAAGAGGAGAAGAATTTATCTTCAATTCCGGGTTTTATTGTTCTTACTTTGTTATTTTCTTTTTAAGCATGTGTAACTAAATTCTTAACTAAGGTTGAGGATGAAACCACCATTTATGAAATAAATTCCTTTTAGTCTTTTATCAATTTCCATGTGTATGGTTTAAATGCTTATGATTTTCGCTTCATAGTATTAATTGTTTTAAATTCATTTCACTATAAATATCATGTATTTATAGTAGTTAAGAATTCTTATCACAATTAATCAAGCTTGGATTTGATGAGTTTATAAGTAAAAATCTTTGATCTTATGTGATCCATTATCACAATTGCATACATAGGATGCTTAGAATTTTACACTTTAAAGCGAAGGAAAATCTATTTCATGAAAATATATTTCATTAGTGCGTTATTGTTAAATCTTGAGAAAGTAATAAGATTGATTTCTAAATTACTACACTAAAATTGGAATTGATAAAGGAATAATTAGAAGTTTATAGATTAGTGGTGGTGGATTCCGATACCTTAGTATTTTCTCCCTATTATTCTCGCTTTAATTATTTGTATTTCGATATTGCATGTTTAGTATAAAAATCACTTCAACAAACAAACTTTGAGAAACTAGGTTAGTTTTAGATTAATTTGACATTCCCTTGGGTTCGACCTTGTTCTTGCATAACCTAAACTACAATTGATTCGTGCACTTGCGAGTAATATTTTAAAACACACCAAGTTTTTGGCGCCGTTGCCGGGGATCGAACCCGGGTCACCCGCGTGACAGGCGGGAATACTTACCACTATACTACAAACATTGATTTGTGATAAGCTACTGGAATCCGGAAGCTACTGTTTTTTTTTTTAAAAAAAAAATAATAAAATAAAAAATTAAAATACTTGTCTATTTAATACAGTTTTGGTTTTGTTACAATAATTGATAAGTTATGCATAATATAGCCCAAACTTGTGAACATTCTGAAGCATTGAGAGACATTTTAGTACACTGAGCATATTGTGGTTTGAGTAACATTTCGACTCGTGGGACCTACTAAACATTTTGTTTTCTAAAAAAAAAAAAAATTAGATTGTAGAAGCTACTGTTTTCTTTAACGAAAGTTTTTTTTTTTTTTTTTTAAAAAAAAAAAAAATAATTTTGTCTTTCTAATTCTGATAGTACTAAGTAGTGTTTCTTCACGTGGTAAAAAAAAAATAGTAAAAAAAAAAAAAAAAAAAAAATTATTTATTTCAAACAACTGTAGCATTTCGGCTACTGTAGCAAAACAAATAAAAAAAAACTGTAAAAAAAAAAAAAAATTATAAATTTTTTTTTGAAGCTACTGTTTTGTTTAGGAAAGAAAAAAAAAATGAAAATTACTGTAGCATTTCGGCTACTGTAGCAAAATAAAAAAATTTATTATTTTTATTTTCTTTATTCTTAGCTTAAGTATAAAATTAGCATTTGTTTACTTAAGTTGAGAATTTTTATTATTATTTATTGTATTATTTGTTTTTAAGTAATTGATACTTCTTGAATTTTGTAGGTAATATTTTTTTTTTGAGATTGCATTGGATCAACAAATACTTGGATTTATTTGTGGCAACTTCACTAGCATTACTGCGAAATCCAGGTAAGTACCTCTATCTTTAGTAAATAGTATTATTATTTTTTAGATTAGGTGAACATAGTTTTTATATAGGTGAAATTTTGCATGCTACCTTTAGGATAGAATAACACTAGAAATAACCTTTAGGTACACATTTTCTTCAAATTTATTTTTGTTATTTATTTTATTTTATTTCGTTTATTTCTTTCTTTATTTATTTATAAAAAAAAAAATAAAAAAAATAAAAAAGAAGAAGAAAGTTCACACACTCACTCCCTTTATTTTTATTTTTATTGACTTGCTTGTATGTGCATTTTTAATTTAGCATTTTGCATAAATCTTTTAGTAAGGGCATTAACCCTCTAACAAGATAAGGATTGGATTTCATCACCAATTCCTTGCCCATTAGGTTAAAAATCTCCTTGCATTTGTATACCCTTGGCTAAATTTAGTTTAATTTAAAATCAAGTAGACGTTGGCCAATAGGTTTTCATATAGCTCATAGGATTCTCTTGGACATTGTTAAACTTTTGGTAACTCCAGTGAGTCACTATCAAATTGATAAACGGTAGGACAGTTCTGTCTAGGAGTGTGGCTGACGCGGCATTAAGCAGGCCTAGTGCCTCGCCACACTTTCCTGGGAACTACTTCGTTGTTAGTTTGATGGTCCTTAACCGGTCATCCACTAGTTTTCTCTGAAAAAGAGTAGGAGCTGTCTAACTAGGTGAAGATTATTTTGGAATTAGTCCTAATAATCTCTCATATAGGAAATTAAAAAAATAAAAAAATAAATAGAAATCACTACCCTTGAATTAAATTTCAGATAAAGAAAATACTTGTTTTGGTAGTGTATTTGTTGAGTCATGGAGTCTTCCTAGTGCATGTTAGGTCGTCGATCTCTAAAATCAAATTTGTCACCTTTAGATCTAGAAATTGAGAGAACTTTTAGAAAAGGTGTAAGGAATTCTAGTGTTGGAAAGATCATTGAAGTCAAGATGGAGGGAGAAGATAATGAAGTGAAAGCCTTTAAGGATTATTATACTCCCGCACATATCACAAATCCTTCTTGTATTGTCTTGCCTGCTACACAACATGCCCATTTGGAGATACGGGCAGCAGTAATCAATTTACTGCCGACTTTTAGAGGTTCGAACTTTGAAGACCCATACCTTCATGTTAAGGAATTTTTAGAGATTTGTTCCACCTTGAATTTTCAGAATATTCCCGAAGAGTCAATTAAGATGAGGTTATTCCCGTTCTCTTTGAAAGAGAAATCCAAGTCTTGGTTATATTCGTTGGAACCAGAATCAATCAAATCTTGGGATGAACTCTGTAAAAAATTCCTCACCAAATTCTTCCCTAGACATATAACTAATTCCCTTCGCCGAAATATCATGGAATTTGCTCAAAAAGAAGGTGAACAGTTTTACATGTGTTGGGAAACATTCAATGATTTGCTATTTAAGTGTCCCCACCATGGTTTTGAAAAATGGCGTTTAGTTGAATTCTTTTATGATGGATTATCAGCTCAAAATCGTCAACTAATTGAGTCACGAGGTGGGGTAGATTTCATGTCTAAGAATGAGAATGAGGCTTGGAAATTTCTAGATGCGTTAGCTGAGAGTTCCCAACATTGGGAATACTCAGGGAGGGTTGAGAGAAGAAGTTTACCAATGTCTATGGATACCAAAAAGGGAGGAGTCTATGAGGTTAGTGAGGGAACTGATTTGAGTGCAAGGATAGCTAGTCTCACCAGAAAAGTGAAGGCTATAGAGATGAAAAATGGAAAAAGTTCTTCAGTCCATGTTATTAGTGAGACATGTCAACTTTGTGAGAGTCCATCTCATACTGCTCAGACGTGTCCCTCTATAGCATCATTCCATGAGTGTATAACTGAACAAGCTAATGCACTAAACGGCTATAAGAAACCATTTGGCAGTCCCTATTCTGACACATACAACCCCAATTGGAGAAATCATCCTAATTTCTCATGGAGTCAAAATCAGTCTCAAAACAACTCGGGTATGCAACATATGCAATCCCAAAGGCAACCACCAGCATCATATACTTCCATGTCCCAAAATTCTCATCCATATGTCCCCCAACAACCAAGGAAACTAACACTGGAAGATACATTACAACAGTTCATGCAACAAACTAGTCAATCGATTTCTAAATTAGAAACACAGATTGGCCAGTTAGCCACTGTTGTTGGAGAGAGGGAAAAAGGAAAATTTCCAAGTCAGCCCATTCCCAACCCAAAGGGTCAATATCATGTGAGTGAACAGTCGACCTCTGGTCCAACTGATCAAGTCCAGTCAATCATAACCCTAAGGTCAGGCAAACAAGTTGACAATCATGTCAAAATTCCAAGAAGGGAAACTGTGAAAGGTAACCATGAACCAGAAAAGGAAAACAAAATGGAATCTCAAGTTGACCCAAAAGTCCAAATTCCCGATCTTGTCCCCAATTCTCTAGTAGAACCTTCAGTTATGAACTTTGTTCCTACTGCACCATTTCCTCAAAGACTCCAAAAGCCTAAGAAGGGGCATCATTACAAAGAGATTATGGAAATATTCAAACAAGTCAAAATCAATATTCCATTTCTCGATGCAATTCAACATGTCCCCTCTTATGCTAAGTTTCTGAAAGATTTGTGTACGGTTAAACGTGGATTGAATGTGTATAAAAAAGCCTTCCTTACAGAGCAAGTAAGCTCAATTATCCAGCACCGCACACCACCTAAATTCAAGGATCCCGGTTGTCCTACAATTTCATGTACAATAGGTAACCAGATAATTGAGCAAGCTTTGCTTGATTTGGGTGCGAGTGTAAATCTGTTGCCATACTCTGTGTATGAGTAACTCGGTCTTGGTGATTTGAAACCCACAAAGGTAGTGCTACAGTTGGCAGATCGTTCAGTCAAGGTACCTCGCGGTATCATTGAGGATGTGTTAATTCAAGTTGACAAATTCTTCTTTCCAGTAGACTTCATAGTCTTAGACACTCAACCTGTGGCTAATCCCAATAGCCAAATTCCTGTTATCCTTGGTCGACCATTCCTAGCCACTTCAAATGCTTTAATCAATTGTAGGAATGGTGTCCTGAAACTTTCATTTGGAAACATGTCTGTTGAGCTTAATGTTTTTAATGTGAGCCGACAACCATCAGAATCTGAGGATATGAGTGATGTGAATCTAATAGAGAGTCTAGTACATGAGACTTTTGAACATTCAAGTTTTGATGATCCTTTAGAGGCATGTCTAAATCACTTTGGGTATGATTTTGATCTGGATAGTGCTTGTGAAGAAGTGAATACCTTGTTAGATTCTGTCCCTTTTATGGACATTGAGAATTGGAAAGCCAAGTTAGAGCCCCTTTCATCAATTGAATCTAAACATGTCTCATTTGTTGAGTCACCTCCAAAATTGGATCTGAAAGTTTTACCTTCTGAACTGAAGTATGCCTACTTAGGTCCAAATGAGAGTCTTCCTGTCATCATTGCTTCTGAGTTAAATAAAGAACATGAGGAAAAACTCTTAAATGTCCTTAGGGAGCATAAATCGGCTATTGGGTGGACTATAGCAGACATTAAGGGCATATCTCCATCTGTGTGCATGCATCGTATCCATCTTGAGGAAAATGCTAAAACTTCGCGAGAAATGCAAAGACGGCTTAACCCTAACATGAAAGAGGTCGTTAGGGCAGAAGTCTTGAAGTTGTTAGATGTGGGGATCATATATCCTATTTCCGATAGTTCTTGGGTAAGTCTTGTTCAGGTCGTGCCTAAGAAATCAGGTATCACGGTAGTCACAAATGATGCCAATGAGTTAGTACCGACCCGAATGACCACTGGATGGCGAGTGTGCATTGATTATAGGAAGTTGAACTCTGTCACTAGGAAAGATCATTTTCCACTTCCTTTTATCGATCAGATGCTTGAGAGATTAGCCGGTCATGAGTACTACTGTTTCCTAGATGGTTATTCTGGATATAACCAAATTCCTATTGCACCTGAGGATCAGGAGAAAACCACATTCACTTGTCCTTTTGGAACATTTGCCTATAGACGTATGCCATTTGGATTATGTAATGCACCTGCTACTTTTCAGCGGTGTATGCTCAGCATATTTTCTGATATGGTAGAACGTTTTCTTGAGGTGTTTATGGATGACTTCTCCGTGTTTGGCTCATCCTTTGATGAATGTCTCATTCATTTGAAACTCGTGCTTACACGTTGTGAGGAGAAAAATCTGGTCTTAAATTGGGAGAAATGCCATTTTATGGTGAAAAAGGGGATTGTCTTGGGGCATGTTATTTCAAAGAAAGGTATAGAGGTTGACAAAGCTAAGGTTGATCTAATTTCCAATCTTCCACCACCACGTACGGTCAAAGAGATTAGGTCTTTCTTAGGTCATGCTGGATTTTATCGTCGATTCATTAAAAACTTTAGCAGCATTTCCAGACCACTTTGCAATTTACTTGCTAAAGATGTTGCTTTTGTCTTTGATGACGAATGTCTGAAAGCCTTTGAGAAGCTCAAAACATTGTTGACCACAGCACATATCATGAAGCCACCGAGTTGGGATGCGCCTTTTGAGATTATGTGCGATGCATCTGATTATGCAGTTGGAGCTGTGTTAGGGCAACGTGTGAAAAGGCTACCCCATGTGATCTATTATGCAAGTAAGACATTAAATGAGGCACAACTGAATTACTCTACCACTGAAAAAGAATTGTTAGCAGTTGTGTTTGCATTAGACAAGTTTAGGTCCTATCTGTTAGGGTCTAAAGTCCTCATTTTCTCAGATCATGCTGCACTTAGGTATCTCTTCTCTAAAAAAGATGTTAAGCCGCGCTTAATTCGATGGATCCTATTGCTACAAGAGTTTGATCTAGAAATTCGAGATAAGAAAGGGTCTGAAAATGTAGTAGCTGATCACTTGTCTAGGCTCATTCTTGAGACATCCTTAGACTCCATGCCTATTCTTGAGTCTTTCCCTGATGAACAACTCTTTGTTGTATCTGAGTCACCTTGGTTTGCCGACATTGTGAACTATCTTGTCACAGGTCAAATGCCTTCACATTGGACTAAGCAAGATAAATCCAAATTCTTATCTGAGGTCCGTCACTTCTTTTGGGATGATCCGTACTTATTCAAGTATTGTCCTGATTAGATTATTCGAAGATGTATCCCCAATTGTGACCAAACTAATGTAATCTCCTTTTGTCATGATCATGCATGTGGAGGTCATTTTAGTTCAAAGAGAACCGCTGCAAAGATATTGCAATCTGGATTTTACTGGCCCTCAATCTTTAAAGATTGTCATTCTTATTGCTTAGCATGTGAACGATGTCAAAAGTTAGGGAGTATTTCACGTCGAAATATGATGCCTTTAAACCCAATTCTGATTATTGAAGTTTTTTATGTTTGGGGCATTGATTTCATGAGACCATTTCCTAATTCGTTTGGCAATTTGTACATCCTTGTCGCAGTTGATTATGTGTCTAAATGGATTGAGGCAATTGCATGTAAAACTAATGATCACAAGGTGGTAGTCAAGTTTTTGAAAGATAATATCTTTTCACGTTTTGGTACACCCCGTGCTATTATTAGTGATGGGGGGAAACATTTTTGCAATAGGGTTTTCGAAGCATTAATGAGAAAATATTGTGTAACCCACAAAATTGCATTTGCTTATCATCCCCAGACTAGCGGTCAAGTTGAGTTATCCAATAGAGAGATTAAACACATTTTGGAGAAAACGGTTAACCCAAATAGGAAAGACTGGTCCTTGAGACTTAGTGATGCACTGTGGGCATACCGTACTGCATTTAAAAACCCTATTGGAATGTCTCCTTACCGAATGGTGTATGGCAAAGCTTGTAATCTCCCAGTTGAGTTAGAGCATAAAGCCTTTTGGGCTATTAAACAACTCAACTTTAACCTTGACAGAGCAGAAGTCCATAGGAAGCTTCAGTTGAATGAGTTGGAGGAAATTAGGAATGATGCTTACCAGAGTACAAAAATCTATAAAGAGAAAATGAAAATAAGGCATGACAAAAGTATTCTTAGGAAAACTTTCACACCTGGTCAAAAAGTCTTGCTTTATAATTTTCGGTTGCATTTGTTTCCAGGAAAGTTGAGATCTCGATGGTCTGGTCTGTTCATTGTTCGAATTGTTCATCCATATGGAGCCATTGAGATTGAAAATCCAAAAAATGGTGATGTGTTCAAAGTTAACGGTCAGCGTTTGAAACCATTTTTAGAGTTACTTTCTCAAGAAGGGGAGGAGATCTTTCTGAGTGATCCTGTTTATCAGGATTGACCTATGTGCTCTTGTTGTACATATCTATTTTAGGATTTTTTACTTTATTTTTAATTTTTGTTTTGAATTCTAACAACTCATTGTTGTTTGATAGCAAGTTTGACCAAATCAACCTACCATGAGTCAGGTGATACCTTTTCACTCTTGTCTTTTTGTTTACAAAGTGTGAGTTTATCTAACATTAGGGACAATGTTGAGTTTAGGTTTGGGGGTATAGTGTCTAATTTGTTGTTGTCTAATTTGTTGTTTTGTAATTCATTAATTTTGAAAAAAAAAAAAAAAGTAAAAAAAAAAAAAAAAAAAATTGAAATTTTTTAGAAAAAAAAAAAAATTTGTTTTCACGCATGAATGTTTTGCATTACAAGTTGATTGAGTTTGTGTTTATGATGTATGAGTAGTATGTGATGCGATATTCCCATTCATGAGAGTAATGATTAGATCGAGCTAAGTGAGGTGATGTGGTTTTACATGGGTGAATAAATTAGTAAAATTGAAACCGAAAAGGACGACTTTGACCTATAAGCACAAGCACACATTCACTATGGGAAAAACAATTGATCTTTGACTATGTAGTTGAGAAATTAATTTTGCCAGAATAAAATGGGAGATGGGGAGTTGATATAGATGAAATGGAAAAAATTTTAAAAAATAAAATGCAAAAAGTAGTTCTTCGATCTGAGTAACCGGAACTTGGTATTACCAATATCATTGTTCGCGTAAAAAGGGGAGAAAACTAATGAGCATAAATCCCAATAAAGAAGTTAGGGCCCAGTTGGTTGGGATTAAAAATCCTCGCTGGAAAGTCCGGAGCTTAGAAAGATAAAAAGGGATGAAAAGTGGAATGATGGAAGGAATAATTTTTTTGGCAAAAATTTGATCATTGCAGTAGAAAAAGAAAGATTGAAATACCATAGTAGAATGTTCACAAAAACACGGAGGGTTGTCTGGATTGGGAGTAGAAAGTAACGAAATCTTTTACTTTTGTGGGAACCATTCATGACACGAATCTCGAGATTAGTTATTGTTCGGTAGTGAATGGGAGTATTTGCATCCATAATATCTTGTGTATTATATCATGACTTGGTTGATGAGTATGTGAATGCATGAATGCGTGATTATAAAAAATTGAGAAGTTGTGGGTAGAATATCCAACCCTCACGAGAATCGATGTTTGTGGGTATCATCACTGGAAACCCTCACGAGACTATAACTCGTCCACTAGGGGAAACCTAGGGGTTCAAAGGCTTATTGCATATGCTAAATGTAATCGAGACAACCAGCGAAAATGGTGTAGTTAGAATTTTATTTCTTTTTGTTTTGCTCGAGGACTAGTAAAATATAGGTTTGGGGGTATTTGATAAGTCCATTTTACATACATATTTTATCCCCAAGTGTATATTTGTTAGTAGGTAAAACTATTTATTTTAATTAATTTAGAAGTATAATAATGATAAGTGCACAAAACTTAATTTATATAATAAAATTGTTTAATAAATCATTTTCAATGTCATTAAATTACATTTACATTTATGTCTTTCATTTATAGGTGTAAAGTGATAAATGAATCAAATGCACATGGATGAAAGTTGGATGAATCAAATGCACATGGATAAAAGTTGGAAGATTCAAATGCACATGGAAAAAGAACAAAATGTGATGGAAAGTTATGAAAAAGAAAAGAAAAGAATATTTCATTTCTCTTTAAAAGTTGTAATTTGATTCCAATATTTCTCTATAAATATGGATACATCTTGAAGAAAAAGAGGGAGAAGAAGAAGAAGGAGGAGGAGAGCAAGAAGGACACCAAAGAGGGGAAGAATTTATCTTCAATTCCGGGTTTTATTGTTCTTACTTTGTTATTTTCTTTTTAAGCATGTGTAACTAAATTCTTAACTAAGGTTGAGGATGAAACCACCATTTATGAAATAAATACCTTTTAGTCTTTTATCAATTTCCATGTGTATGGTTTAAATGCTTATGATTTTCTCTTCATAGTATTAATTGTTTTAAATTCATTTCACTATAAATATCATGTATTTATAGTAGTTAATAATTCTTATCACAATTAATCAAACTTGGATTTGATGAGTTTATAAGTAAAAATCTTTGATCTTATGTGATCCATTATTACAATTGCATACATAGGATGCTTAGAATTTTACACTTTAAAGCGAAGGAAAATCTATTTCATGAAAATATATTTCATTAGTGCGTTATTGTTAAATCTTGAGAAAGTAATAAGATTGATTTCTAAATTACTACACTAAAATTGGAATTGATAAAGGAATAATTAGAAGTTTATAGATTAGTGGTGGTGGATTCCGATACCTTAGTATTTTCTCCCTATTATTCTCGCTTTAATTATTTGTATTTCGATATTGCATGTTTAGTATAAAAATCACTTCAACAAACAAACTTTGAGAAACTAGGTTAGTTTTAGATTAATTTGAGTTTAATTAAGTTCTCTTTAAAGCATTCCCTTGGGTTCGACCTTGTTCTTGCATAACCTAAACTACAATTTATTCGTGCACTTGCGAGTAATATTTTAAAACACACCACCAATACCTACAATCATTAAGAGCACATACATAATACAATTTACCCTTATTATTGTGTGTATTAGACCTTGTAATTTTTACAGCAGCTATCTTGTCCCCTTCACAATGGCAGAACATTTCTCTGAACCTTAAATCACACGGACCTACATATCTGGATCTTGAATTTCCAGACATTTTGACTCTGTAACAACTTCAATCAAGCATTAACAGCACAATATAGAGATAATTGATGAAACTAAACAGAGCCTAACGGCTATATTGATAACTTCGTTCTGTATGTATACACATATATACATATATATAGGTCTATGGAACCAAACAGGGCCTAACGGCTATATTGGGAGAAAAAGGGTATTTTCGACAATTCACAACCACCACTCAAGGACACGTTAGTCATTTAACACACTGAAGGGTAATTTAGGGATATTTCAAATATATGCTGCTGACATCATCAATTTTCGTCATTGACCAGGTTTGACTGTTAAAATGGGGTGTCTGTGAGAAAAGATTTGAAAAATAGGGGAGGTCTCTGATAAATCCCAAACCTGAGGGGAGGTCCTTGATAAAAGCTCAAACCATAGGGGAGGTAACTGTAAAAAGCCTTAAAAAAATTACGAAATAATATTATTTAATTAAAATTATATATTTATTACTAAGAGGGATATTTTTGAAAAATATTCTTTTAATTTCATTCCATTTATAAAATATTTTATATTTATAATCAAATAATAAAATTAAAATAATTATTCAATTATCAGTTACATTCCATTCCATTTGCAAATATAACATAATTATCTCTAGTATGCTATTGCTACGTACATTCACCCAAAAAAATTAATAAAATATGACATACCGACAAATTATGGTGATGACCACATGACCCCTAGTGGGCCCGCGGTATAATAAAGCCAATTTTAGCAACTTGCTTAAGCTTTTAATTGATCATTAAGACATGTGTAGTGGTGCTCAAAGTCCTTTGTCAAGCCTAATGTTTTGTTGTGCACCTTTAATTACTTTAATATGTATGTTGGTCCCTTTCAAACTCGGTTTTACGTTTTTTTGTGGAGGGTGGGATTCAAAGTCCTAAACATAATAATATCACTTGTTTTCTGATTTCTTTTCTCAAATAAACCTTATGGCTAAATTTTTTAATCCTACAGATTAATAAATCAAACTTTGATATATACATATACATATATATTATATATATATTAGTGCCATATAACACCCAGTTCAGGTACTGTCATATCGAAGTCCTGCAAGAAGAATAAACTCATATGAATATGCATGGTATTTGTATAAAATATACTAGCATTATGAAGGGATTGATGCTTAGAGTTTGGGTTTTGGTTTTAGTTCCTGTGCTAACCCAAAAAAGACATCACTAAAAACAAAATGTTAAATAAAAAACTTTCACTTATTGTTAAACTATTGTTTCGGTGGCTCAAAAGAGTGTTTATAAAAGTGATTTATTGTTGAATATTGAGATTGAAGAGATGCTTACATCGCATGTCAAGTTATTCCCATTTGTTTAATTAATTTCATTATTCTACTTCTAAAAGTAACGGAATGTTTGTTTAAAAAATGTCATATGATCAAGTAAAACAGTAAGCATTAACAAAGTAGATTATGTGATTGGTCACTAACTTTAGATATACACTAGTTCTATAACACTCAGAGCCTTAAAGCAATTAAATAAATAGATAAATAATAGAATAGATAAATAAAAAAATATTTGTCAACAACCTCAACACCGAACCAATTTATTACTGAAGAGAAATTTCATACTTATCTGTGTCCGTCAAAATATGACCAATTAACGCCAATCTTATAGACATATATATATATATATATATGAAGAAGTGAAGTTCTCCTCTACTTCTCTCAGACGGCGCATAGCTGCTCACTAAGGAGACATTCTACCCCAAGTGGAATGAAAGAAATTAATTTGGGATGGGATGGGATGGGATGGGATTGATGGTGCCTTTTCCACATAATGCGCATTACAAATTATTAAAGCCATATCATATAAATAATTGCCAAAGTGATCATGCTAAAATGGACGTGACATCATTTCCGGAAATAATACTCCATTGTTTCATTTTAAGCGTTCATATGGGAAAATTTAATTTTTTAAGAAGATATTTTTTAGTATTTTTTTATTATATGAATAATGTATGAATTGTCAATTTTATTTATATTGAGGAATTTTATTTATAATGAGAATGATGATGATGATGTGATGGTTTGTAGTGTAAGTTTTTATTATTTTAATACAAAAATATTAAATTAATAAAATAAAATACTTTAATTTTTTAAATATGAATATTTTTTTTGGAACGGACAAAATATTAAAATGGACAATTAAATTGAAACAAAAGGACTACAATGTATTATTAATTAACGAATTATCTGCAACAAGTAGTTGAGATAAATGATTCAAAGTTAAAAAACCTCTAAGTATGTGTCTAAAATTTAAACTATGCATATACACTAATTTAACATAGTTATGAGTTTTCAGTAATTACTCATGCGTTAATATTACTTAGGCCTTCTTTGGTATGTGTTTGTGTTTTTGCTGTGATTTAATGAAAAAACACAAATAAATATTTGTGTTTGTTTAGCATAGTTATGAGTTCCTAGTAATTACTCATGCGTTAATATTACTCACACCTTCTTTGGTATGCGTTTGTGTTTTTTGTTATGATTTAATAAAAAATACAAATAAATATTTGTGTTTGTGGAGTACTGTGAGTTTAAAACAGAAACATGTTTGATACAGATACTTTGTTGTAGGTATATACATATACATATATGGTATTTTTGGGTAAATGAAAGTGGTGGTGGTAGTCCGATGCGGTGGTGTTGTTGTTGGTGTAGATATGCATATATTTTGAGTGAATAGTTGAAAAACATAAAAAAAAAAAAAAAAAAACTATTTTTTTTGTTTGTTAGGAAAAATGGTTTTTTTTTTTCCTAACGTTTTTTTATTGTTTAAAAGAAAACAATAGGGAGTTGAATAGTTGAAAAACATAAAATAAAAATAAAAAACACATTTTTTTTGCTAACGTTTATGCTACAGTACCACACAAATTTTTTTTTACTAAACATCAAACCCATACCAAACAAGGCGTTACTCTAAAATTTATATTTGTTTGGACTTACTCCATTCCCCTTAAATGTAGTCAAAGGATTGAAATTTTCAGTATTTGGTGATATTAAATGACTATAGTTTAATAATTCAACCCTTTTGACTTCAGTTCTGTTGCATGTTCTATCCATATGATCGATGTCCACTAGGACCAACTATGATTTTGTTTAATTTAATTGGCAATTTATGATGAGTTGGATGTTGAGTCCGTCATATGGTCCCATTTGAACATTTTTGACCAGGGTAATAATAATATTACGATCCAATATCAATTTTAAAAATAAATACTAAACAAATATGAGTATTATGTAAAAATATTGACAAATTTTAAAAGTATTATAAATTAAACAATATTTATGATATTACTCATTCTGTCACAATTTAAATATCCATATTCACTATTCAATCTATTCCAAAACAAGTAAAATCAATGTCATTTTATATAATTAATTTATCAATTTACCTTTCAATCATTCAAATTATAAAATATTTAAATTACAAATATCACATCACTTTGTGGGATAAAGAGTAAAATTGATTTTTCATTCACTATCACACCAATAAAAGTCATCATCTTAAAAAATTGAATTTTCCAAAATGGACTTATAATTTGAGACAGAGGGAGTGGATGATACGATAAATCATAATTGATAAAAAAAAATTTTTAGTGTATTTATGTTTTATTTATTTTTTCAAAATTACAATATGAACATAAGCATAAGTATGGTATTGCTTGATATGCATCTCAGTAATGTGTCACTAATGACTTGTGAGTTGTGAAAGAGTTTAGGACCCTTCGTTTTTAGCTTTTGTTTAACAAAAGAGAAAGACAAAAGAAAAAAGAAAAAAGAAAAAAAAAAAGGAAAAAGAGGAATTTGGTCGCTCAAATTATTGTGTGGATGGGGAGTTACTGGGGACAAGCGGGGCTACTTCGGTGGAGTATTTGGTAGCCCATTCTTTTCCCATTGATATATACATATATGTATATATATATGTTTGTATCAAGGTTCATCATAACGGTATCGGTTGTTGTAACGGTAATAATATCGGTGTAACGAATTTGAGTCAATATTGAGATTACGTAACGATACTCGGTTATCGCAATCGTGAATTTTTTAAAATCTTGCACATCTTATCCAAAATATTCTAATTGGATACTTTTAGTAACATGAATGAATAAAAATAATTTTTTTGATAGATTTAAGTGAATTTTATTTAATTTTATTTAAAAATTTAATAATAAAAAAATAAATTATTAATAAATCTAATGGTGTTGTCGTTATTTCAATATTTACGATATACTTGTTATGATATTATTAAATTAATTTTAATTTTAATTTTAAATAAATAAAAAATTAAAATTACAAAATATATAATTTATTTCCAACAATGTAAAATAATTTTATAAAAGATATATGGTTTACCACCAAAATAAATTTCGTGGTGCATCTTGTTACTCTGGTTGGGGTTCATGAAAGAAAAGTAATTTTTGTACAAAAATTATTTTTTAATAATAAAATAACATTTATTATATCATATATATATATAACAAAATAAAATTTAACAAATTTTTTTAAAAAACTTCAACTATATTAATCATGAATTTTCAGAATCGATAAGAATCAAAATTAGAGTCATTATAACAGCCTATAACAATCATTACGGATGTGAGAATCGATCACACCGATATAATAATCCGTAACGATATCGATTATTCGAAAAACCGTTACGGCGAAACTTGATTTTATATATATATTGAAGGATCAAAATCAAAAGCAAAGGAAGGGATTTGATTTTAGAATTTTTTGACCAAGTTCCGATGTTCCGACAGCCTCCACGTGGTAGGATAACTTCACCTTTTGTGATTTGACCTGTTGACCGCACGTGATGTCTGTTCAGCACGTGACAACGGGATTGTATCATGACAATGGTGTCTCTCTCTCTTTTCTCTTATTGTAGAATTGGCACTAGAACCTACCCCGGATCCAATCCAAGCCAGGGAGGCCATTACCATATGGACCTATCATGGATGTGTATCGATCAGGGATGTATGTATATATATATATATATACATGGTTGTGTATGCAATATAAGTGGGCCCCAACCTCACCAAAATGTGGACTCTAGGGTTATTGCATCCTTGACCACAAGGGTGTTAAAATTGGAAGTATAGGTAGGATGTTTTGGTTCCGAAAAATTATTAATAGAATTTAGGTTCAAAATTTTTCAATTATTTTCGTATGGGTTACTTGAAGTTTATCTGATTATTAATTTTAGGGTCTTGGAGATTAGTCAATGTGCTCGTAAGCTGGCTCAGACCACCCAGATTACTGGAAAAAAAAATTCAATTTTATTTCTTAAATAATAATATTTCTATAATACACAAAAAATGCTCAAAATAATTTATATAAATAAAAACACCATCTTAAAGTCATAGCAATGTGCAAATATTTAAATTATATCACGTTATTACTTACTTAAAAGCTATAAAACTAATTAATAATATAAAATTAAAATTAAAACACAATTTCTAAAAACCTAAACAAATATCATTTAACAAACTTAATATAAATTCCATCAATGTATCATACTAAATCAAAACAATAAATAACCACCAACTTAGAACAAAAAATTACTCGTACATAACATCACTCCTAAATAAGATGTGTTATGGTCAAAGTCTTCATCCAATTCACAATAACCTTCAAAATCATCATCGCCAACATCACTATTACTGTCATTCTTATTATCAACACAATAGATGCTCATCTTGCCAAATTATTTATTAAAGTTTTTGTTTTCAATATATATATTGGATCTTTAATTTTTTTAAAATTTTTTTGGTTAAAATTTGACTACATCATTAACGTTTTAGGCCTCATATGAATGACTCAACCCTAAAATTATTATTTTAGCCAAAAACTACATGTGAATACAAAGTTATGTGTGTGTGAAAAACTTACATTTTTTTTTAAAAAATAAAAATTGCTACATAATTCTACTAGGATTCAACATATTTTAGTTCCAAAATTCCCTAAACTAGCATAATCGTGTAGAATGATTTTACTTGTACGAATGATTTTGGTACGATTTAAATCATTTTGGGATTTTAGAATTGTAGAATCACGACCTATGATCACGATTTTGACTACATGCTTCTTACCCATTTACTGCTTGTGTGTGCTTGTGTGCTTTTCACTCTTTCTATAATATTCTATAATTTGCCAAATACAAGAACAAAACATGCTAAAATAAAAATTAAAAATAGAAATTACAAAATATTGAAGATTAAGCAATCGGGCAACTTGAATATTAGTTTTAGATCATATATAATTTTGCTGATTTAAAGCTTAAATTAAAAGTTTATAGTTATTCATTGAAGTAATTATTATATAATTCGGAACTATGTAATGTGAGTGGATCTCTTAAAAACTCTTCTCATTGGGTCATGGATTATTTAATAATTTATTTTAAATATGTAGCTAAATTTACTTAATAATTCTGTCATGCATAGTCGTTTCCATGTTCAACTCTACATCTAAAATCATGAGAAGCATCGTTAAAAATCTTAAGAAAGCATTGTCATTCTCATAAATATATTAGTTTTATTTTAATTTGAGTTGCACCAAGTTGAAATTAATATGAATATAAGCTTTTAACTTGGGGATGAAAATCAATCTTACAAGTGATCCATCGGTGTAATTAAGTAGCTCTCAAAGCAATAAACAATGAAAACTGTTTCTACATATTTTTTATTTTATTTTTCTCGTCTTTGATATGTTTTTTGATTCCGTATGATTATTACTATCCTCTACAAAATATTATTTGACAACTTAGAGGCTCTTCAAAAAATTATTTGTAAACACTAATCTAAATAATTTTTCACTCTAAAAAATTGGAAATCAACTTTTGAAAAATTTATCCAAACACGACCTAAAATATAACCTAACATGTATAGGTGTGATACACCTTCTTCACCCATTGGTCGAGTACTATATAGACCAAGAGCATCAAATAGAAGGAAAACTGGTGTTGAGAATTTTCTTTGGAGTGACAAGTACATACATGTCTTCCCTGTTTTGGGTCAGAAACTAGTTCTTCTTCCATTTCGGCCTCCCTGTATACATATATATATATATATATATATATATATATACACACAAATAAATATTCCAATTATATCGCTTCTACGGATCTGATCAGTTGATATGGGAATTCAGAAATAGATACAAAGAATTTCAGGCACTGAGTACTTGATCATCCATCTAACTGTTTTACAAAGTCTCCTACTTCTGTTGGTTCCAACCGATCAGATCAAACCGTGTAACTCACCTCTCATTACATCACTTCCCATATATACATATATATATATATATATATAAACTATCTCGCATCCCCCTTTTGCAACTTCAGTTCCGGTATCCATTTGTATAAATTTATTCAACTTATCTGTATGATAAAAGAGATGACGAAACCGAGAATGGAGAAGAATTGAAGATCATATATAGAAATAGAAAGTGGTGGGAAAAAAAGGGGAAAAGGTGAGAAATAGATGTGACAATGGCAGGCTATGAAGGCGGCTCCGAATCCGGCTACGCTCACCAAATGATCCTACCGCCACAACTCCACTTACAAACTCCACCATCCGCCAATTCCAGCGAAGATGCCGAAGCTGCCACCACCAGCTCCGGCAGAGCAGCCACCTCTTCCCGCCGCCCACGAGGCCGTCCTGCCGGATCCAAGAACAAGCCCAAACCGCCTATCATTGTCACCAGAGACAGCCCCAACTCGCTCCGATCCCATGTACTCGAAGTCTCCGCCGGAGCCGATATTATTGAGTGTGTGTCTAGCTATGCAGGGCGGCGGGGGAGAGGAGTGTGTGTGCTGAGCGGTGGCGGGACGGTGGCGAATGTCACGCTCCGGCAGCCTGCTGCTCCTGCGGGGAGCGTTGTCACGCTGCATGGGCGGTTTGATATTCTTTCGTTGTCCGGGACGGTGCTTCCGCCGCCAGCGCCGCCGGGGGCGAGTGGGCTGTCTATATTTTTGGCGGGTGGGCAGGGGCAGGTGGTTGGCGGGAGTGTGGTGGGGCCGTTGGTGGCGTCGGGTCCGGTGGTTCTGATGGCGGCGTCGTTTGCGAATGCTGTGTTTGAGCGGTTGCCGTTGGCGGAGGAGGATGAGGTGGAGGAGGGGGCTGGTCAGGTGAATGCGGCGGCGTCGCAATCTTCCGGTGTGACGGTAGGAGGTGGGGGTGGTGGTGGAAGCGGTGTTCCGTTTTACAATATGGGAGGGAACATGCCTAATTACCCCCTTTCAGGTGACTTGTTAGGATGGGGTAGTGGAAGTGCTTCAAGGCCTCCATTTTAATATATATCTCTATCTATCTATCTATCTATCTATCTATATATATGGTCAATGTGATTGATTAAGTTTTGAGTTATTGTGGGTTTGAGTGATCATATTGTATAGGCCATGAGATTTGATGTGGTTCTGTTATGGATACAAAAGTGATGAAAAAGGAGGTGATTATCAATGGAAATTAATTTTTACAAAATTAAGCAAGCTAGCTCTAGCTCTTTTTTTTTTGGGTAATTCAATCTGGCTCGCTCTAGCTCTAGCTTTTGTGTGTGTCTATATACACATACACACACATATATATATCGGCCTTGTTATTATTTCATTTGGAGGAGGTACATGCAAAGAAGAGAAGATTTTGCTGGAAATGTGGAGCGAAGGGTTCAAGAAGTAGATGAAGACTTGTCTATTAAGGTCCGGTATAATTTCAACTTTGATTGATGTGTATGTATAAACCATTTGGACATTTTTCCTTCATAAAATTTATTGAAATTTCCTTTTTCTGATTTTCTCTGTTAATTAGTTTTTCTTTTCACTACAATTAATGTGGATAATGTTGTGATCATGCACGAATGTTATTACCATCGATCTTCCCATGTCTTGTGCAACACCTCCATTTTGATTGAATATATACAATATTCACCAAATTTTCTGCTGGCTAGCTTGCTAGACATTTATACAACTGGGATAATTCTGGTACACACAATATTAGTGACTGGAAGAGTATTATATAGCTAGTGTTTCTAGCTAAATGTAACAAATATATATGTATATTAAAACATAACACATGCAGTTGGTGAACTTTTATATATATATATATAACTTCTTCTCTTTGTTATCCCCAAGTATACAATATGTCTCCTCATTTTATAGATTTGGATTGCACCAATCCAAGAACTTGTCTTCGATGTAGTTTTTGTTCTACATATATAATCATGTCCTCTTTATTTTAGTTAATGCTTACCAGAAAAAGTCATACTGATGAAGAACCTTATATATATATGCCAGAATGATATATATATATATATATATATATTCTTCCCATCCCCAACATGGTGCATGCCTTATAAAGGACCAATTTTGAGCATTCTTCTCCAATTCCAGGAGCTTAGAATGGAAGGTTTGAGAGTCCATAGGCACCTACCTTTAATAATATTAGAATATTAGCATGAGGCCACTCATGCATGCCATATAGACTGTCCCTCATTCTTAAGCAACTGCCAAACATGCATCATGGTTGAGATTCTGTTAAGACAGACCAGATCAGGAAGACCTAAACCCCTATATTTCTTAATTTGGAAAAAATACAAATTTGGAATAGAGATCACCATGACAAAACATCATCAAGTCATCACCAAAACAAAACAAAAATGAGATATTTAAATGAAACCAGAATCATTGTCAATGAGATGGGCTAAAATAGGTTGCAATTTCAAGGATATAACTTTAGAGATGGTGTTGCAACAAGAGATAGTCATGCCTTTTTTGGTAAGTGCACTCATTTGGATGAGTAATGACATTGAAATCACCCATCACCATCCAAGGGACAGAAGCAACAGAGGTAGCTGTCATGACAAACAGGTGCTGGAAAAGCATTTGTAGGTAAACTAGTTACAGGAGCAACATTGTGAACAGGATTAGAACCACTGGCCACTTTATCCCTGGCCCTTCTTATATATAACCATCCCTCTCTCAATAAGGCATACATATATAATATATATAATATATATATATATTATATAATATATATATGTAAAGTTTATAATTCTAGTAAACCTTGCTATACAGGTTAATCAAAACTAGATGACACATCCTTGAGTATGCATGAGACATTTACAAGCAAATGCAAAGCTATATTTCATTGTGCATGTAGAATGTTTCCTTTCTCTCTTGAGCTCCTTCCAATTCTGAAAGATGATTAATTTATCACCTTTTTATGTTGTGTTAATCAATTAATATCCCAAGTGAGCAAAAATAAAATCTTCTTTGCACTAGAAATATCATGTTATTTCATCTTTGTTATCAATCACTTATATATATTGTTTTAACATCAATCGAAAATAAAAGTGAAAAGGAAAATCCACATTTTCTGTGAGATCTTTCCTTCACATCTCAGTATTTACTTTACTTAGTAGGTGATATTATTATTTTATTTTCAAAGTTAATAGGTGATTTATGTTTCCACTGATTTCTTTCTGACTTATATTTTATTTTTCATTTTTTATGTTTTACTGTTTTATTGTTTATTTTTTGTTTTGTGAGTTATGCTATGTACACCGATAAGGTAGAGCTGGCAAAATGAGACATGACACGGTAAACCGACACGAATACGACATGAATTAAAAGAGTTATGGTTGACCATAAAAGGGTTGAAGCTGTATAAGGGTTGACCCGAACACGACACGAGTAACCTGAACACGACACGATTATATTTATATATATATTTTTTTCTCTAATTGATCATGGGTTGAAATATATCAATAAACTATTAATAGATCGTGTCAAATTCAATTTAATTTTGGTGATAATAGGTTAAATAGTTCGTTTCATGTTGAATTGTGTCAAATTTAATTTAATATATTATAATAAATAAGTCAAATGAGTTACATGAGTCGACACGAATAACCTGTGAGTTGGATTAGGATTGAGCATATTTGACACATATTAATCAAATATGTATTTTTCGACACGATCTCAACCCGACACGAATTGTCAACCCTAGGATCGGGTAAGGGGATTAAACATTAAAGTTCTTACTGTCCGAGACACCAAATCCCAAATCTTGACCAATTGGTTTGGGATCCAAGGGTAGATGAAGTTATGAACGTTAAGATCTCTAAATATAATGCAAGTTATTAGGGGAAATCACTCGCAATGAAAATGTTGAGAATTTATAAAAAATAATAGTTTCACGAGGCTAGTGGTTCTTGTTAGCATAAAATTATTTTGTTACATAACAGTTGTACCACATCATAGAAATCAACAAATACAGATTCTCGTTAATTTTAATAAACTATTGCGAGACCAATTTGTAATTCCATGAACGTGGTTCAACCGCAGTAAACAATATTTCTTCCAAAAAAAAAAAAATCGATTCCTACATCTATTTCCTTAAATTCAGTTTAAAAAGTAAAACTGCATTGTCACATTGCATACGAAACACTGTATAACCAAATAACAAAAGCACCTGAAGAATTTAAAGTCTGACTAATTTGAATTTCCATAAATCCTACAAGGTGTCCCACAAACTATTGGGGCTCGAACTCAGCAGAAAAGCCTTCTTAAAGTCTAAATTACCTCTACTCTTTTATTCACAATACCTCCAAACTAATTTCAAATTCAAACATATGAAACAAGTTTAGTAGTCGATTGTTCATGCTCTAATCTGCAAATGCCAGTTTTTTCCAATCTGACCTTCATACTTCGAACTTCCACTGATGTCATATTTTTTTCCCCCTCAAAACTTGGTCAAACGATGCCTGAATTTAGGACATATTAAATTCAGAGATTGGACTGATCAAAAGGGACACGAACAAAGAGTCGACCATGCAGGCTAACAACAGCGGATGTCTGAAGCGGATCAATTCTGCCTGGTAGGCTCACTACCTGAGAACCAAATACCAATGTAATTGTCCACAGTTAAAAAAATTATCCTTTTCAGAAGAAGGAAAACTGTAAATCACAAAAAGAATCTTGAACTATTAATTTTTGTAGAACACCCACATTTCAGCAGATACCCCTGAACTGATACAATTTTTTATGTGCAAAAACACGACATTGATTCTTAAAACAAGGGCCATATAAAACTACTTCTGTTGACTCATTGAACTCTGGTCATATACGACCCAGGAAAATTTTCCTTTCTGTAAAACAATTTGAAAGGGCCAGCCTCAGTGCCAGTTAATAGCACAAGTGGCACCTCTGAAACCTGACCATCAACGTAATATAAGTAAGAGCATCGTAACGAACTGCTAACTGATCGGATGCAACAACATCCCAAATGGGTACTTGGACCCTTCTACTGGAGGGACCCTAAACCCTATAGAACTACTAAAGGTACCAGTCCATTTTAAACTTCATGACGTCGTGAAGCAAGTTGCACACAAACAAGAATATAGTAGTTTTTAACTGAAATGACCAAAAAGAACACGACCTGTACTACGTCATGTCCCATTGGCTGCTGAAATATCTCTGTATCACTCAAATCACTAGTCATCTCTCTCTACACTCTATTAGGAATCCCTCTCTACGTTCTCTGTTTCTCTAGCCATTTTATTGATCCCAGGGTTATAGGACTTTTCGTGGTCGAATTTTGGAGTATTGGTGGCGGTTTTGAATTGGAGCTCGGTTCACCAATGCAAGCTATGACTGGACACAAATAAAGATTGCAATCAAGGTTTCAGTGTGTTGCTTCCACCCGGTAAGTCCTAATTTCACAAGCTAGGACTGAACGCAGATAGAGATTACAACCGAGGTTTCAATGGGTTGCTTCCACCTGATAAGAACCCTAATTTGGCAGAGATTTTGGGAGTACTGGAAATTGCACTCAGACATTGCTTTGAAAGCTGGAGTTGTCCAATACTTATAATGTCCATTTAATGGAAAAAGTGAAAAAAAGAAAAGAAAAAAGAAGCCCATGCAGCAGAATCAAAATGATGCCCAAGTATAGATGTAGGCTTTTGCCTTTTGTTTTCTTTATAATATTGACTTGCCTTTCAAAAAAAATAAAATCAAAATGATGTCCAAGAGCCAGTTCAGGCATCCAGGACCTTAAGCAATAATGTGATAATCTTATCAAGACCACTGAGGCATATATAATGATAACATAATGAAGTTAATCCAACACTGAAGAAAATAAGATGGGTTCTATTTCTGCTACCCGAATGTTTATTGGTCCATGCACAGTTCTAATAGTATCAAATGAGTTCTAGGCTTCCTCAATTAACATTGAATTCAACAACACACCTTCTTAAATGCTGTGATACCCCATGGATTGTCAAGATGCTCAGGCTGACCAGTTATAACCAAACGTCCAGCTGGATCTGATTGAACTCGCACCTGAGACCACCGAGAAACAACACACCTTAAGTACCATGAGTTAAGACCTATAAAGACAAAGGGAACCCCGTTTCTTTGGAAAAAGGCAGGGGTGATGATAATATAGAACTTGCAAGGAAAAAAGCAACCATAAAATTTACACCAAATCTAGGGAGGTAAATCATATAGCAGATGATGCTATTAAAACGTTGTGTGCGTATATATATATATATGTACATATATATATGATACCAATTCGCTCAAAGAAAATAGAATCTGCTCCCACAAGTTTTTTTATTTTTATTTTTCAATTCCTTAAATTGAAAACAATTTCCTGCAACAAGAATTATATAGATATAAGCACTTCTGTGATCCTGTTCCAAATTTGGGCTTGGGTAGCATGACCTGGTTGACCCGGAAAGTGAGGGCATCTCCCCAAGGGAAAAAATTGTCCCATGACCCACAAGCGGAAAAATGGGACAATCAAGGTTTAGTGGGAGAGATATTGAGGACTGGGGGATGAACTCGTAATCTCTGATTTCCTCGTAGTGAAACTTACCCTAGATCTCCATTGTGTTTACTTTTCTATTGCGTTTCGTGGTTTTTTGCAGGTTTGTTGTCTTTGTCGTAACAATCTGTGTATGCCAGTGTACACAAAATAATAGACAAGTCGAAATTCTAGTCTCTGGTAACTGAAGGTAACAATATAACTGAAGACAACAGAAATGGTTTCTGAATTCTCTGTCTAAAGACATTAATACACGAGACTGCTGATTCGATAGAATTCTCTTTTCTTCAGTAAAGGTTTTTCTCCTTTTCCTTTATTAACGACTAATTTTTCTTTATATTCTTCATCAACCATTGCTCTAGCATAATTTTCTCTATTCTGATCAACCACGATGATAAACCCAAACTTCTTTCAGAGCCCTTTTTCTTAACCTCTGACCCTGATTTAATGTTGATGCCCCGCATGAGGATGCAAAGAGTTTTTAACAACCCCATCCATTCGTTCTAGATCTCATGATCTTGACTGTTAAAACAGCTTGGGCAACATAACTTTCAATTTCTAGAAATAGATGTATTTAAAGAGAATAGAGGCAGCAACTCCATTGTATCATAACATGAACCCATGAATGAAATATGAGGCCCTAGCAATTCAGGCATAGGGTACAAACTTCCTACAGGAAATTTCAAATTAAATAACATGTAGGCATCACAACCAGTTGTTTCTCCTTCTACATTTAATATGTATTAAATGAGAATAAAGACTGCAAGAACAATCCAGTTTGAATTTTCTCGTTAATGGATTTGATCTGCCTGGACTAGATTTTGTGGTCCCCCACCCCGCTATTCCATATCTGTTCATTGTATAGTAGTGTATTTTACTTTAGAGTTATTCAAAGCCTTTTTATTATGATAAATGGATCGAATTACATGCCTGGTACGTGGTAGAAATGTTTAACAGTAAATTCAATTTCAATTAACTACAATCTGTTAAAATCAAAAAGAAGTATCCCCCCCCCCCCCCCCCCAAACCCCAAAAAACAGCCATACGGCACTCTATATCAGATGACAGTCCTCACATTTCTTGTGACGTAATGATTTTCATTAATAATCTCACTAAAATGGGTACCACAATAGCTGAAAACATCATTGATGCCTCTGTTTTGTGCATGCCAACAAACAATTATCCGTAATTACACAAGTATCCTCCGCAAAAAACTTCTACTAGAACATGTCTTGACAAAAAAAGAAAAGGACCAAACGGAAAATAGATTGGGAAAATAGAGCACAAAATAGAAGAAGTAAATGAAAGGAAAGAGAGAGAAAACACCAGTAAGAAGTAGATACCTCCTCGCGCAGGAGTCCAGGAACTAAAGCATAAACCTCAAAACAATCTTTCTGTGCATAGGGACAGCGCAATTAGGGTTCCAACAGTGAAAAAAAATGATGGGTAAAATTTTCAGTTTGAATAGTTCCACGAGAAACTTACAGCTTCACGCACATTGATCTTCACCCAATCAGCTGGGGGGCCAACATCCACAACTGTTGTGATCAATCTAAAAAAGAAAACCACTTTAGCACAGTTGCAAAAGATAGAAAGAAACGTGTTTGTGTGTGTTATTGGGGGAGAAACACATTGATACCCCTTTGGTACAGTATAAAAAGGAAATAAAATATAGAATAGTTTTGAGAGCAAGGTTCAACAACATTTAGGACTTCTATTAATATGATGGATCTCAAGGTCATTTATTTGCCCAGACTAACAGGCAATGCACACAAACCTCATACATAAACATGCCAATGAAGCCTTGAACAGTATGCAACAAACACTGATATCAAATGATAAAACTACAGCTAGAAAACGCTTTGAACTGATTGAACTTTATTGGAAAACAAGAAACCATTGATGCCCATTGATTATAGAATCAAGGCAAGATGGCTAAATGGAGGAGTGAATCCACAAAATTGCCTAATATGTGTATCCTAAGCAGTCTCGAAGGATTTCATCTTCCATTGTGACAAAGAGAATATCCGTTTGTGTGATAAATGAATAATCCACATAGTGATTTCACGAACCCAAAAAAGGTCAAAAGATATATCATAAAAAACTATGCAATAAGAAGTAAAGAACGAAAACAAACTTAACCCGGAAAAGGAAAGAAGTGGACCATGTACTTCGTTTATTTTTATAAGGAGAAAAAAAGAGCAAAAAGATGATAAAAAAAGAAAGAAAGACAGATATACAATGAGAGACGGTGAAGTCCTTAACTGCTTAGCTGTTTCAGTTCGTGCAGCTTTCACAGCATGCTCCACCTCAGCGGGTCTCTTGTGTTTAAGTGAACCTGAATCACAAGACCAAATTCACCTACTGCAACATTTACTAACATATCTTCCAAGCACACAGAATCTCAAACTGATCTTGAAAATACATGTCAGACCCTATACATTCTGAACTGTTATTTCTTTAAGACTGTTCAACAGTAATACATCAGTAAGAGAGCATTTACCAATTACAACTACAATTTAGGCTCATGCTTTCAAAACAAAAAATCAATAATAGAAAAATGTTAATTAGATGACCATACCAATGCTTTTAAGATTTTTTTCACGCTTCGGCATATGATTGAAGTTCTTGTCCTATCCAATAAAAAGAAGGAATTTCAGAAATATCTCAAATAAATCAGCAGGGGTTTACTTCATGAACAAAAAGAACATAGATATGTATGTGGGTGTGTGGGTGTATAATAGATGCTAACCAAAACAATGATACAATTCTAAAGGTTAGGAGTTTCAACAAACCTTGGCAATTGGCTCACCAACCTCGCCATAACCAAAAAGACGCTGGACATGCCAACCCTGCATAGCACGAGCTGCAGCATCCCTCCTGGTCCTACCAGATCCTGGAGCTTGGTGACCATTTGCCTACACAGGTAGTTCGGAGTACAATTCAGAAAAAAATGTGGAGAGAACTTCTGTGCCAATTACAGGTCATGTGAAGGTTACTGATATACCTCTTAATTACCTATCAAAAAAGTGTGTATAGTATAGTCCTGACAATGCAAAGCTAAATGTTCAATTTTTTAAGTACATTCCTAATTAGAATTTTGAGAAGATACTATTTTGTGGGGTTTGTTTGAGAAACAACGGTGCCAAATTGCCAATTTGAAATTTAAAAATCACCCTCGTTTGTTGTAAAATGACAAATGAGGGTGTTCATTTGTCTAATTATGGTAGATGAATTTACCAATAATCAAAGAGATGCTACAGAGGACCACCTTCCCCCAACAAAAAAATAGATTCTTGGTGGACAGAACTGATACAAACTACTCTTTTTTTTATATATACAAACTACTGTATAATTTTGAAGATTTCTAAATCAGTTAATGTGTTCTAGTCTGAACCAGGTTGACCCACCCATTTCCAAGACAGACCGCACCCACCACACAAACATTTGCCACCCTGAATTGACCCGGTCTAGAACCCAACCCGACAGGTTGCCAGGCCTGATCCTAAACTTTCTCCAAAATCACTTGCATCTACGAGGGGAAGACAAGCAAATGGCTTAGATCTTCATCCCATCATTCATCCAAATCCATACAAAGATAGCTTACCTCATTTTCAGCACTAGACGGCTCAGGGATGACAGCAACAGTGAGTTGGACCTCGCCATTTTGGCACTTATGCCTCTCATATTCCAAAAGTGCCTGCAAATATTTAAGAAACTCAAAACATAATAGACATTTGAAATTATTGGAAACCAATAACAGAGATAGCAATCAATATGATAAGCCAGATTACTCACAAAAAATTTACACAAAAGAGAGACAAAGCTACGTTAGAATAAAATGAGGTAGCAAGTAATCTATATAACGCATTTGATACTTCTCATTTTATTACACATGACATAAATGCCAACCACACAAATATAGTCTGTCCCATGTCTAGTCTCTACAAGAGAGAATTAAGTGTAATTTTGTGCCATCTATCAGTTAAAAGAGTAGCACTGTAGCAAATTACTCTATCAGTGGTGCACTAATGTGGTTTGAACAAGATGGATGGTGCAGGGACAATAAGGGAAGTCCTATGTTGGACATAACATTCTTACAATCCTCGAATGAACCTTGTCCATGACGGCATAAAATCTTTTCAATTCAAACTTCAATATCTACTTCTGTGGGTGCCTTCAACTCACGGGAGATTTGATGTAACTTCTTGTTCAAGACGCCTTTCATATCCTCCAGGTCAGGTAATTCCCTTCAAAGTTGTTTGGCATTCGAGGCTCCTCTCAAGGTTGCCTTCTTTACTTGGGCAGAGGTTTGGAGTCTGCTTTATACACTCTGAGGGGGACGTGACAGATCACTGGTAACTGGTGTTATATGTGTGAGTGTAATGAAGAGTTAGTGAATCATATTCTTTCGCATTGCCCTATAGCACACGACTGCTGGAGCATTTTGTTTGGCCTGGGAGGGATTAAGTAGGTTATGCCTTGGAGTGCAAGTGGCTTAATGGATGTTTTTTTTTTTTGATAAGTAATGGATGTTTGAAGATGATGTACATGATTTTCACACTAGTATGAATTTTGGAGGATGCTCTTTGCGCCTATGGTGGTGTATCTAGAGGGATCACAGTGGAAAATCCTTTAATAGAGAGGATCTTCTGGTGGGAACTTAAAATCTCTTTATTAGTCTTCCTTTTTGGTGGGTCTTTATATATGGTACATGCATGAAGGAGACGGTTGGACTCCTAGACCCTTAGAGTCCCTTATGCTATCTTGGAGTGCGTTTCCATTTTGAAGGCTTTCGAATACAACTCTTTATCAGAAAAAGAAAACATATAATAGAATTTATAGCTGTTGATTATAGCAACATCTTCTGATTTGTAACTGTAGTATAGAATTTAGAAATTAATTGAAGTTCTTTATTTTCTCATTGCATAAATATATAAATCAAAATTTATCTCTCTATTAGTCATGCCTACGCTGTGTCTGTGTCATACTTTTTCAGTAATTGACGTATCGAGGTATCCATGTCATATCGTGTCCACATCCTGTCTATGCATTTGTGCTTCTTAGATATACAACAATGAAACAAATGCATTTTCTTTTGAAACAAATTATACAAGAAAAAACATTTTCAAAAATAAATGTTTCATAAAGGTATCATCAGGAAGGTTTTTCTTTTTTGTTCTTTCTTTCTCTTCTATCCATTTTTTGGAAAAAACAAAAGTTGAAAGGTTGTTGTCGAAATCTCCGAACTTTATAGAACTAATCAGGAGTCACCCTAGGAAACGAGAATCCTACCAGCTTAAACTCATACAAAGATCACAAAATTATACTCCCTCCGTCCCAATTTAAGTGTCCACATTCACTATTCAATCTATTCCAAAATAAGTAGTCAATGCCACTTTATTTAGTTAATTTACCAATTTACCCTTCAATCATTCAAGTTATAAAATATCTAAACTACAAACATCACATCACTTGGTGGGACCAAGGGTAAAAATGGTTTTTCATTCACTATCACACCAATAAAAGTCATCATCTCCAAAAGTTAGATTCCCCAAAAGGTACTTATAATTTGGGACAGAGGGAGTATATTCATACCAAATATTGGTTGTCTAACGGATGGAAAACACATGAAACTGCTTGAATACTGGGTGAAGATGGGGAACAGTCCCAGAGAAGGAAAAAAACATTACCTTCTCATAGAATATGCGGAATGTCCAAGAGACTGTTGTGCAGGTCCTGGAAGAGAAAAATCATGGGATTGAATGAAACCAACTTACAAAGAGAACAAAGTCACCAATACACTCAGTTCTGATTCAAGAATCACATAAATGATTTAAACAGTGAAGAGAATCATGATAAATGTAGTACAATACCCAGCTTTATAAATTGTAATAAGATTTGAGTATATGTCAACTTACTACAGCTTAATAGCCAAAAACTAGAAAGAACGATTAACAGATGAAAATTTCATACTTATATCTCAAAGGCAATGCGATCATGGTGATGACAATATGCCAAACCAAGGTAAGATTGCACATATTGGCCGGAGAAAACCCTCAAGTTAAAAAATGAACCATCAAGATATACATACTTGGGGGGGTGGAATGACTCTCCTACTTGGCGCCATAACTTGGATGCAGTCACCTGAAAATAGCATAGTAAAATTATGTCATTGCTGTAACAAACCTCACTCCATATCAACCATAACTAGAATTTTCACGCTCCCAAGAACCTAAAACCAGTACATGAGTTATCTAACTCGAAACTCCATCTGAAATTCGCATGTCAAAATCAAGCGATGTAACACTTCCAAATTGCATAGCTGTAATATTTCTGTTATTAAAATATTCTAAACGATATAAAGCTTCAATGAATGTTGAACCCAGTGTCATAACATACTGTCCACTTCAATTTTCATTACAAGAACATTTGGGGAGCAAGAACAGCAACCAGAAAAAATAACGGTCCTTGAATTGGATAGTTGGTTAGAAGATCCACTAAAAACAAACTAATGAATTTTTTGACCGTAGGGTTCTCGTCACAATGTGGTTGTGGTCTAGACGAGAATTAAACATGATTTTTTCTGTTAGGAGTTCTGAACAAACCTGTAGCTAGATTTATACTTCCTTCACTATTGGTTTAACTATAATAAATATTGTTTCTTTAAAACACAACATAATTTCCAACACACGGAGATGCATTACTAGTTTACAAAAAAAATCCAAAATAATCTGAAAACTTTATGCAGGACACGGTGGAAATTAAGGATCCACCAAGACCCACAGATTTTATATCTCACCCCCAAATTTTCTTTCTTTAAAGATTAAGTAATAAATGAATAAATGATCACAAAAAAAAGTCCGTAGCCAGACAAGGCTAAAGTGGAGCATGAGAAGCCACGGAACACTATAAATATGAATCTTATGATGGAGCATTTGGTTGGAGCGGAATAGACGTTGTTTTGAGGGCATTGAGTCTCCGTTGGGGGTGATTAAAGATTTGTTTATTTCTAATTTGTTTAGTTGGGTGGAGAATCGCAATTGTAAACCTATTGATGAGAAGGTAGAGTTTTTGGGTTTTCTTGGCCCTTAGGGCTTCCTTTGTATGAAGAACGCATTTCCCGTTTGAGTGCTTTTTATATTATTTCTTACTTAAAAATAAAAAATAAAAAATATGAATCTTATATGAGTATAACATTTTGAAAAGCCGACAAATATGAAGATAGAAAGAAAGGAATTTCATTAGGAATGGAAAACTTGAAAAGGCGCCATCTTTAGAAAGGGAATGATTTGATAGAAACATGTTTAGGGCCTTGAAAAAATTAAACCACCACCCAAAAAAAAAAAAAGACAAAGGAGATGAGTCAGCATATGCAAATTTTTGGTGTACAAGGTGCATAAAGGCGGAGACTTCTACATGTTCAGTCAAATGTTCCTAAAATCACTTTATAATATGGTATTCAGAATGTTCATCTTACCATACATTAAGTTTATAAAAGGCAAATATTTTGTCTAACGTGTTAGATTATAATGTACTGTCTACATCCCATATGTGCCTCGTTGAATCTGAGTTGACTTATATCCCATATGTATCTTAAATGAGAATAAGAAAGATATTAAATGTTCCAAACTTGATTTATATTTCATGATTTTGTTCCCTTACCTTACAGAAAAATGCTATTGCTTTATTTACATATGGAGTCATAACAACTTAGCAGTTATACTAATTCCTCTATAATATATGCGCACAGAAATTTATATATCTACAAGACATAAGCATACAAAAAAATCCACTTGATTAAATATGACCTTTTGAAAAAGGAAAGTTTCTGCACACCTTTAAATTTTCTCTGAAGGCCTTGGAGGTTGTCTTATACCTGATTTCTATGTGCTAATTAATCCCTTGAGAGATGAATTAAACATTTTAGAGTATTTGCAATGGAATAACATTTGGCACTTCACAGGTCCGGTAGTTTTCTCACAGAGATCCAGTACTATGTGTGGATCGCTTTTTTTGTTCTTTTTTTTATATATAAGATGGATTTCCCTAGAAGGCGCTCAAGAGAGCTCTCCTAAGAATACACAAAAAAACCAAATGAGGCAGCCTATAATCTCAAACTATCATCAAACTCCCCAATTTCCACTATAGATTTACAATTTTTCCCATTGACCCCAAAATATACAGAACTTAAAATACCGTATTTTAGAGACCAAATAGGAGTCTCCTCTCCATTGAGGGATCTCCTATCTCTTATGCCACAAACTCCACCGTAGATAAAGTGGAGTGGCCCTCCACGCATCTTTGGCTCTGCTCTCCACTATACACACTCTCCAAGCCTCAATCAAGGCCACCGTGAAACCAGGGACCACCCAAATATACCCAAAGGCAACCAAGAACATAGACCAACATCTCTCGCCACTGGACAATGAAGAAGGAGGTGATTCACAGTATCCTCTGCCTCTTTGCATATGCAGAACCAATTATTCTGGTTTAGAAAATGGACTATGAAGACCCCTATGACACATTACAACGCATCTTGAATATGCAGATAATTTATAAAGCTAAAATATATATTTTAGTTACCTTGTACACAGTCAACTAGATATGATCCACAGACCTAAAAACTGTGATATTTCTGTTAGCATGGAACAAGAAAATGCATAATTGCCTACATTAATCTAATCAAAGATTTTACAATATTTCAAGACCAAATGAATATAAAAGAAAACTGTATTAAAGAAGAAGAGGTGGCCCTGGTGGGTGAAATTGAATGATAAGTTGAGAGAAAAAAACTGGCATAATAGCGTCAATTGGTTATATGTGCAAGAAGATGAAGAGTCGGTCATCTTCTTTCATTGTCTGGTAGCTTGAGATTGTGGGGTCATCCTTTTTTGCCCTTTTTGGTGTTTTGTGGTTTATTTTGGAGTTCCCGTGAGGGATGCTTGAGGCAAGTCTGACATGCTTGGAGGGTGGCGCCCTTCGTTTATGGTGGGGTTGTGGTGTGAGCAAAACAGGAGGTCCTTTGAAGGAATTGAGGTCCCTGCATGAGTGCTCTAGTTCTCTACTATTTACAGTTATTTCAAGGTTGGACTTGTAATTCAGTGGGTATATAATGTCTTTTGTGGATCCATTGCTTGCATAGGAAAAATTCTTGGTAATCAAACCAATAAAGTGAAATCAGAAGGTGAGAAGAATATTATCAAATATGTATATAATAATTAAAATCTAATAACTTTTTAAATCCAGACTACTAAATTATGAACTAACACATATAACATGAATACATTTTTGCAGTTCATTTTCTTAAGTACTACATTGGCCTTTACTACATTTGATCCTCTTTAACTATTTAATTTTTTATCGAAACAATAACAATACTACCAGAGGCATAAAAAGTATCTAATTGTTTAAACTATCTAATTTTCTTGGGATGCGCTCCCCGTTTGAGCCCTTTTTATACAACATTACTTCTCCAAAAAAATATCTCCAATCTTTTACTCAACACTTGCTATGTGCAATAAGGGCTAGGTATAAACATGGTTGATGCCTCCGAATTACAGAAAACAAAATATAACGGAATATGACATGCATACCCGATCATAGCCACCCAATCTTATGACAGCTCTCCATAACCTACCACCAGTTAAAAGCACACCAAAATTAGCCGGTAGTTAACATGCCTAATACGCTAATATGCAATATTAAAGCCAGAGTGGAAACTTACTTAAGGCAATTTAGAGGCTGCCCGTAAAACTTGGGAGGTTTAAATTCGATGGCCCTTTCCCTGTAGAAACTTTCCAGCTCTTTCATGAATCCTGCTTGGTCTTCTGATGTTCCAGAATCATCCTCCTCTCCCTTTTACAATTTAAACAACAAACAAACAGTAAGACTATCACATTTATCTGAAATTGCAAACCTTATTTTTCTCTTTTCCATTTCACTGAAAAGTACCTTATTTTCATTCACCCAGTTTTTGGGTGTTTCACTTGCGTCATCTTGAGCTTTAGCATTTGAACATGCCACAATAGAATTAGGTGCAGCAAGGTCATGTTGATTCGCATCACAAGTATCATCACAATCCTTATCACCGTCCGGAACTTCACTATGTCCAGCATCGCCGGCAACAGCAGCAGTAGCCGCACTGGTTTTAGGGTCAGGCTCGCCTTGCACATCGATTACACCTTTGTTCTCACCCTGGTGAGATTGCATTTCAAGCGGCAACTGCGGCGTTTCGCTATTGTTTTGGTGCTCTGCTTCATTTTCATTCCAGTCTTCGTCTTCAGCCTCAATTTCGCTAGGGTTTTTCACCTCCTCCACTCTTCTGTTGGCATTTTCGTCACCTTCACCCATTGAGTGAGGTGATTCTTCATTTTCACTTTCAAATGTTGCATCGACAAGGTTATTCTGAGAATCTCGCCCACCAACCGGCAAATTTGAACCATGTTTTCCTCTATCCTCCATCTCCACCTCGTTTATCTCATCCATTCTAAAGTCTACAAACCAATTATAATAGTAAAGGACATATACATATATATATATATATACAAACGTAAACACACACACAATACTGTTCTTTGTACAACTTAAAAAAATAACTAAACAAATATATCTATATATGCTAAAAATCAACAATTTCAAGAAAATCAACAAATGGGCAAGCAATGTTGGTGCACTTGTCAGTGAAACCAAACCCTAAATTCGTTCAAAATTAGATTTGAAAAAAAAAATATTAGTAAGCGCCACCAAAACCTCACTCTTAATTCATCAAACAAATTCATGACATCATAAGCCACGAAAAACAAACATGACCCTCTCTTACAATTTCCTCCACTTCCGAGCAGATTAAAATATAGGTAATTCACAAAATATATACATATATGTATATATATTTAATAAACCTAAAAAAACTAGCATTGCGAGATAAATCTTGCCTGTGTCGTAGTTCCGAGACGGAGAAGGCGACGGAGGAGCTGCAATGGCGAGGAGTTAGGGTTTCAGTTTCAGAGTTCATGCGATGTGAGAGAGAGAGACAGAGTGGAGAGTAATTGTTGTTGTTATTAGTATTAGAAATATATATATTTATGCATAAATATAAAAGGAAAGATAGATATAACGGTTTTATGTGCAATTATATATATGTGTGTGTGTGTGTATATATATATATATAATATATGCATATATAGAAATATAAATCAAGGCAGATAAAGTAAGAACAGATGGAACATTGGGATAAGGAGGAAGCTAACAATAGCAAACGGCGGCAACTGCAGACTGTGGAGTCAGGTGCTTACGGTTTGAACGCCTTTCTCGACTATCAAACCTCAACCATGTCACTACGCCAAATGTACACAAATAGCGCTCAATTTTTTTAGTTTAAAAATAAAAATAAATAAATAAATTTAGTTTTAATTAATAAAAATTAGGGTAATTTGCATTGACACCCCTAAAGTTTGGATTAATTGCAGTCAGATGATGGTCAATGCACAAGTTTGCAGAGACACCCCCTGAGCTTTCAAAAGTCTTGCAATGACACCCCTTTGGGTCATGAAAAGTCATATTTGCCCTTATTTAATTTCAATAAACTCCCTTCTACTATTGAATTTAATCAACTAACCACTCTTATATCCGGATTGTCATTTCTGTTTTTCAATTTAATCAACTAACTCCTCATATACTTTTCAATTTTAATCACATTATCCCATACTCTTAAACAATATATGTATCAATTTCAAAATATATATCAAATTTCAAAAATATATATAAAATTCGAAAAAATATATATAATTTAAAAAAATTATATAAAATTATAAATATATATATATATATATATTTCGAAAATAATATATAAAATCCGAAAATAATATATAAAATTCGAAAAAAGTATATAAATTTTGAAATATATATATAAAATTCGAAAAAAATATAAATTTTGAATATATATAAAATTCAAAAATAAATATATATATATATATACACATATATAATTCAGAAGAAATATATAAATTCAAAAACATATAAATTTAGAAATAATATATAAAATTCGAAAATATATATATAAATTTCAAAAATATATATATTTTGAAAAATAAAATTAGAATAAATAAATTTAGAAAAATATATAGATATTGATAAAATATCATATTCTTTCTAATGAAGTGAATCAAACTACTTATCGAGATTGCCCCCTATACTTTTCAATTTCAATCACATTACCCCCCACCCTCAAACAATATATATATATATATATATATATATAATTCAAAATATATATATATAATTCAAAATAATTATATAAAATTATAAATATATATATTTCGAAAATAATATATAAAATTCAAAACATATATAAAATTTGAAACAAATATATAAATTTCAATTTTTTTTATAAAATTTGAAATTGTCATATAACTTTCGAAAAACATCATATAAATTTCGAAAACGTCATATAAATTTTGAAATATATATATATAATTTAAAAATATATATATATAAAGACCACTAATTGTTGTTGGTGTAAGTAGTTTGGTTCACTTCATTAGAAAAGATATGATGTTTTACTAATATATATATATTTTTCTTTTAAATTTACTTATTTATTCTAATTTTGTTTTTCGAAATATATATTTTTTGAAATTTATATATATATTCGAATTTTATATCTTTTTGAATTTATATATTTCTTCCGAATTATATATGTATATATATATATATTTATTTTTTAATTTTATATATATTCGAAATTTATATTTTTTTTGAATTATATATATATATATTTCAAAATTTATATACTTTTTTCGAATTTTATATATTATTTTCGGATTTTATATATTATTTTCGAAATATATATATTTATAATTTTATATATATTTTTTCCAAATTTATATATTTTTTTTGAAATTTGATATATATTTTTTGAATTTTATATATATTTTTTGAATTATATATATATATTGTTTGAGAGTGTGGGGTAATGTGATTGAAATTGAAAAGTATAGGGGCAATCCGGATATAGGAGGGGTTAGTTGATTAAATTGGAAAGCATAGAGGGCAATCCGGATATAAAAGGGGTTAGTTGATTAAATTCAATAGTATAAGGGAATTTATTGAAATTAAATAAGAGCAAATCTGACTTTTCATGACCTAAAGGGATGTCATTGCAAGACTTTTAAAAACTCAAGGGGTATCTCTGCAAACTTGTGTGTTCCTCATCTGGTTACAATTAACCCAAACCTTAGAGGGTGTCAATGCAAACTATCCTAAAAATTAACTCGTCACTATCATATTCATTTTGAGTGTCATTAATCTAATCCTAAGTGGTTGCTCTGTGTTTGTTACCACCAAGTAGAACAGTCTCTCATGACATGTTTGGTAAAACTGTGTTTGTATTTGTGTTTGTGTTAAAATAAACAAAAAATATATTTTTTATTTTTTTGTTTATTCATCCAAAAACATAAGTATGTTTGGTAGGGATATTTTTTGGGTCGAAATTGAAAAATTAAAAATTAAAAATTAATAATATAAATAATAAATATAATATAATATAATAATAAAAAAAATGAATACAATAATAATAAAAAAATGGACTAAATAATAATAAATAATAATAATAATAATAAATTACATAAAACATATTTAAAAATATAATAAAAATAATAAATAATAAACAAAATGATATAAATATAATAATAAATAATAAGTAAATATAATAACAAATAAATACTTCATAATAATAATAAAAAATGAGTATAATAATAATAAATTAATATTAAATTAATAAAAAATATTTTTAAATAATTAAAAAATGAATAAAAAAATTATAAATTAAATGAATTAAATAATGAAATAATAATAAATAAATAAAATAGAATATATTTATAAATTAATATATAAATTAATAAATAATAATTTAAATAATAATTTAATAATATAAATAATAAAATAATAAAATATATTATAAAGTGAAGAAATAATAAAGAAAGAACATAAATAAATATTATAATAAATAAATAGTAAAACCAAACCGCTTACCAAACAGACTTTTAAGTTTAGGATCCAGTAGAAACACCCCAATAAACACCAAATTCATATTTATTGGAATATGCCTAAAATTTGGGTAAATCAAACAAGTTTATAAACACAAAAACATAAACAGACACAAAAACATGTCTACCAAACATGTCCTTAAAGTTGTAATCCCTTCGTCCTAAATTATAGTTCTATTTTGAGGAATCCAATATTTTAAGATGATGATTTTTATTGCAGTATTAGTGAATGAAATACCAACTTTATTCATGATCACACCATAGTGATGTGATGGTTTATAGTGTATATATGTTTTATAACTTTAATGGTTGAATATTAAATTGATCAAATAAAATACTTTGACTTTTCAAAAGTTGACACTTATTTTGGAACAAGATAAAGAGGAAAAGTTGACCTATAATTTGGGACGGAGGGAGTATTTTTTAGAGTAATTTGCAGTGACATCCCCTGAGGATTAGGTTAATTCCACATATCCCCGGTAAATGCACAAGTTTACAATGACACCCCCAGAGCTTTGAAAAGTTTTCCAGTGACACTCATTTGAGTCGTGAAAAGTTAGTTTTGCTCTTATTATAAATAAAGTTAATTTTAATAAACCCCCTCTACTATTGAATTTCATCAACTAACCACTATATTATTGAATTTCAATTACATTGCCCCCCACCCTCAAACAATATATTTATAAAATTCAAAAAATATAAAAATAATTAGAAATATATATCAAATTCGAAAAAAAAAATATAAAATTTGAAACAAATAATATAAATTCGAAAACAATATATTAAATTTAAATATATATATAAAACTCAAAAACAAAAATATAAAATTCGAAAAAATTATATAAAATTCGAAAAACTATATAAAATTCGAAAAAATATATAAAATTTGAAAAAAAATATAAATTTCAAATATATATATATAATTCAAAAACAAATATAAATTTCGAATATATATATAAAATTCGAAAAATATATATATATATTTTGAAAATAAAATGTGAAAAAATAAATAAATTTAAAAAAATATATATATATTGGTAAAATATCATATATTTTCTAATGAATTGAATCAAACTACTTATCACTAACAACAATTCGTAGTCTTTTTATATATATATTTTTCCAATATATATATATTTTTCCAATATATATATATTTTTCCAATTATATATATTTTTTTCAAAATTTATATGTCGTTTTCGAAATTTATATAATGTTTTCGAAAGTTATATGATATTTTTGAATTTTATAAAAAATTGCAGTGACACCCCCTGAGATTTAGGTCAATTCCAAACAAATACATAAAATTCAAAAAATATATATATAATTTGAAAAACAAATAAATTTCAAATATATATATAATTTAAAATATATATATAAATTTTGGAAAAAATATATAAATTCAAAAAAACATAAATTTAGAAAAAATATATAAAATTTGAAAATATATATAAATTTCAAAAAATATATCCAACAACAATTAGTGGTCTTTTTTAATATATATATTTGCAATATATATATATATATATATATATATATATATTAGAATTATATATAAATATTTCAAAATTTATATGACTTTTTTCGAAATATATATATATATTTTTTCTAATTTTATATTTTTGTTTTTGAATTTTATATATTTTTTAAATTTTAATATATGGTTTTCGAATTTATATATATTTTTTAAAAATTATATATTTGTTTCAAATTTTATAATTTTTTTTTCAAATTTGATATATATTTTTCAAATTTTATATATATTTTTTGAATTTTATAAATATATTGTTTGAGGGTGAGGGACAATGTAATTGAAATTCAATAGTAGAGGGGTTAGTTGATTAAATTCAAGGGATATTAACAAACAACCCCTTATGGTTTTAAATTCTTGACAAACACCCCCTGAAATGTCAAATAACCCCCTGCACTTTTCTCACCTTACACACAATTCCTACTCTGTTAGTATTCCGTTAACAAACACCCCCTTGCCATTATAAATTGATATCTTATGCCTAAAATACCCCTAAATTGATATTTTATACCCAAAATACTCCTAAAATAAATTGATTACTAAATTAATACTTTTTAGGTAATTACAAATTATTATATTTTAACTAAATTAAGATTTTTGAGTAAATTACAAATTGTTTTTTTGTTTTTTGTTTAAGTTTACTTATTTTTTTAAATTCAAATTTGAAAAAAATATATTACTCCCTCCGTCTCAAATTATAAGTCCCTTTTGAGGGATTCAACTTTTTAAGATGGTGACTTTTATTGTAGTGTTAGTGAATAAAATATCAACTTTACTTGTGCTCCCACTATAATGATGTGATCGTTTATAAATTATATATTTTATAACTTTAATGCTTGAAGGTTAAACTGGTAAATTGACCAAATTAAGTGATTTGACTTTTCAAAGTGGACACTTATTATGGGTAAAGCCCTCTTAAAATTTATATACATCTATTCTCTTAAAAAAAATATAAAAACATTATTTAAAGTGTATTATTATCAATATTTTTTTTATATAATTTGTACTCCCTCCGTCCCAAAATAAGTGTCCATTTTGAAAAGTCAAAGCATTTTGTTTGGTCAATTTATCAGTTTAACCTTCAAGCATTAAAATTATAAAACATATACTTTATAAATGATCACATCACTATAGTGGATTACGGGTAAAATTGATATTTTATTCACTAACACTACAATAAAAAGCCATCCTCTTAAAAAAATTGAATTCCCTAAAAATGACTTATAATTTGAGACGGGGGGAGTAATATATTTTTTCAGATTTGAATTTAAATAAATAAGTAAACTTAAAAAAAAATAATAATAATAATTTGTAATTTACTAATTTTTTTAATTTAGTTACCAATTTTTTTTAGGGGTATTTTGGGCATAAAATATTTATTTTTAACGGAAGGAGGGTGTTTGTTAACGGAATACTAACGGAGTGGGGGTTGTGTGTAGGGTGAAAAAAATGCAGGGGGTTATTTGACATCTCAGGGGGATGTTTGTCAAGAATTTGAAACCATATGAGGTTGTTTGTTAATAGCCCTAAATTCAATAGAGGGGGGTTTATTGAAATTAATTATATTTATAATAAGGGCAAACCTGACTTTCCACGGTTCAAAGGGGTATCACTGCAAGATTTTTTAAAACTCAAGAATGTCATTATAAACTTGTGCATTGACCGAAGGTTATGTGAAATTGACCTAAACATCAGAGTGTCACAACAAATTATCCTATTTTTCACAAGCTTAACTCATTCGTGAATTGATTTATTCATACACTAGAAGAAATGTTCAACATAAATAATCCAATCAAAAATCAACAAAATCTATGATATGAAGATGCTGATTAAAGCTGAGTATATTAAATCAAATTCGGTTCACTTTGGTGCGTGTTTGGCATAATAGGTTGATCATGTGAATTTAACATGCGGCACAAATAAATAAAGTTAGGCCCCGTTTGGTAATCAATCTAGTTCGGTTACCTCTGGTTTGGGTGATTTTCTGAAATTCTGTTTGGTAAGCGGTTTGGTCTGATGGTCTTGATCTGAGGAAATTGGAACCAGACCATGTTTGGCAAACTATTTGGTTCCAAACTTCTTTGAATCAGACCTTGTTTGGCAAATTGGTCTGGTTTTAAATTTCTAGTAAACTGTGAAAATATTAAATATACTTTATATGATGTAATAATCTTAAAACCCACACATTTAATTTGTAAATATTTGTTAAAGTCTTTTTGATTGATTTTTATTATGTATTTCTTACATAATAATGTTATATTGATTTTGTAAAAAAAATATAGAGTATGATTATTGCACTCCAATTATCAAATATAACAACAAATAAGTTTATACAAGCCACAATTTTATTATACAAAAATTACGATAACACAAATTTCACAAGTCATACACTAATATTACATAACAACTTCAACTGTTCATAACATCTAAATAATGCACTCTGATATTTTGGCTTTTAAAAAAAATTATTATTTATCATTTACTATTTACTATTTATTTATTATAATATATATTTATTTTTATATATTATTTATTTATTCATTTATTTTTATTTGTTTATAAATATATTTTATTAATTTATTAATTATTATTGTATTTATTTATTATTATTTTTATGTATTATTTAATTCATTTGATTTCATTTAGTTTGTTTATTATTTAATTCATTTAATTTATTAATTATTATTATGTATTATTTAATTCATTTAGTTTATTATTCATTTTTTAATAAATATAATTCATTTAATTTATTATTAATATTATTATTTATTCATTTATTTTAATTAATTTATAAATATATTTTATTCATTTATTATTTATTCATTTTTTTTTATTATTATATGTATTATTTCATTCGGTTTGTTTATTATTTATTACTACTTATTCATTTATTTTTATTTGTCTCTAAATATATTTTATGAATTTATTATTTATATTATTTATTATCATATTTATTTATATATTATTATATTTATATATTATTTAATTCATTTTATTTTATTTATTTTGTTTATTATTTAATTCATTTAATTTATTAATTATTATTATATATTATTTATTTCATTTTGTTTATTATTCATTTTTTTTATAAATATAATTCATTTATTTTATTATTTATATTATTATTTATTCTGTTATTATAATTAATTTATAAATATATTTTATTAATTTATTATTTATATTATTATTTAATTATTTATTATTATTTAATTTAGTAATTATTATTATGTATTATTTATTTTATTTTATTTTTATTCATTTTTTCTAAATATAATTCATTTAATTTATTATTTATCTTATTATTTATTCGGTTATTTTAATTAATTTATAAATATATTTTATTCATTTATTATTTATATTATTATTATTATTTTCTTATTATTATATTTAATCATTTATTATTATTATTTTTGAATTATTTAATTCATTTTACTTATTATTTCTTTATTTATTATTTCTTTATGTATTATTTAATTCATTTTGTTTATTATTAATTATTTTTATTTTATTTATAAATATGCTTTATTTAATTTATTATTCATATTATTAATTTATCTTTTATTATTATTAATTTATTCGTTTAATTAATTTATAAATATATTTTATTTATTTATTATTTATATTATTATTTATTATTATATATATTTATTATAAATATATTTTATTATTCATTATTTTGTTTAGTTTTTATTCATTTATTTATATTACTTTTTAAATATATTTTATTTAATTTATCATTTATATTATTATTTTATTCATAAATATATATTATTATTTTTTTATTTATTCATTTATTTTTATTAAATTATTATTTATATTATTATTTTATTTATAAATTTATTTTATTTTTATTTATTTATTCATTTATATTTATTATTTTATTTTTAATATTATTATTTATTATTATATATTTTTATTATTTTTTATTTTTATGTATGATTTAATTTAATTTATTTATTATTTATTATTTTATTTTTGTGTTTTGGTTTAGATATTGGTTAGATGTTGTTCAATTATTGAAGGACATTTTGGTTAGATTTTGGATAGACCAAATAGAACTACCAAAAATTGTGGTCCAAAAAAATCATTTTGGTTCAATTTGGTGTGGTTATATTTTTTAAGACCAATGCAAAACAAACATGGTCTGGTCTCAAAAAACCATGACCAGATTAGAAAAATGGGACCATAACAAATAAACAAACAGGGCCTAAGGCCTCGTTTCGTAACCGGTCTGGTCCGGTTTGGTCTGGTATGGATAATGTTCTGAAATTCTATGTTGGTAAGCGGTCTAGTCTGAAGATCTTGGTCTGAGAAAACTAGAACCAGACCATGTTTGACAAACTAGTCTCGTCTTAAATTTCTAGTAAACTGTGAAAATATTTGACGGGTTGAGATTTGATGATATTGTGTCGTTGTTTCACCACACCCCGATCAACAAGAATTTATACCTACTAATATTTTACTTAAAATAGTATAGCAATAAGTAGGGTCGAACCACTCTCAACTTGGAACTCGTTTTGAGACAAAAATCCAAAACTTTACTTTTCGAGATAAAAATAAAATTACTTAAAACAACTCTTGAATTTTTTAATAGTAAACTAAAATAACTAGATAAAATTATCAAATGGTGGAAAAAATCTCAAGGGAAAAGAATCCACCACCCAGGTCTATACAAATAATGTTATATATTTCTATCGCAAATTCTCCTGCAACCTATTAAACATAAACATAGATATTAGTAGGCATTCCCCGTATTTCCATTAATTGGTAATCACGAAGAATCCTCCCTCTAATGTTTTGGTTTAAATAAATTGTAAATAGTAGTAGGCATTCCCCGTATTTCCATTAATTGGTAATCACGGGAAATCCTCCTTCTATTTTTTTTAGTGTCCAACCTCTATTGTAAGGTTTTTATTCATTGAGATTCATATAATGAATACTCTCGGGACGAGAATTAAACAATACGAAATAAAATAAAAATTATTTATATCTTACTCATGGTGGCTTCATCACCCCCTTGAGAAGAGTTTTAAGCTAGCATGTTGATAAAAAATTGATACAAGGTAATAGAATAAAATTCCATTGATAGAGCAAAAATTACACAAAATATGAAAATGATACAAAAATATTCTAAGCTCTCATTCCTCAACTCACCATCCTCCTTCTGCAGCTCTAATTTGCGAATATTTATAGGCCTATTGCATACTGATTGATTTAATTTTACATTAACTCTCAACCACTTCTCTCACCAACCATCTCTCTCTCATATTTAATATTCCTCCCACCAACTCACCAACTCTCTCATAAATATATATATTTTTCTTTCTTTTACACACATACACACGTACACTTACACACACATATATATATATGCATTTATTACATTATCCCCCTCCAATTATTTCTTTTTCTTCATTTTCATCCTTCTTGCTTTCTTTTTCTTTTCTTTTGTAAATCAACCCCTGCATGAAATAAAAATATATATATATTAGGACATTATGCTAGATAAATTACTCTATTTTGTGCACTTATCAATATTGAATATACTTTATATGATGTAATAACCTTAAAACCCACACATTTAATTTGTAAACATTTGTTAAAGTCTTTTTGATTGATTTTTATTATGTATTTCTTACATAATAATGTTATATTAGTTTTATAAAAATTTCTTACAGTATGATTATTGCACTCCAATTATTAAATATAACAACAAATAGGTTTTATACAAGTCACATTTTTTATTATACAAAAATTACGATAACACAAATTTCACAAGTCACACACTAATATTATATAATAACTTCAACTCTCGATAACATGTAAATAATGCATTCTGATATTTTGGCTTTTTAAAAAAATTATTATTTATCATTTACTATTTACTATTTATTTATTATTATTTTTATATATTATTTAATTCATTTTATTTTTTATTTTTTTAGTCATTTTTTTATTTGTTTATAAATATATTTTATTAATTTATTATTTATTATTGTATTTATTTATTATTATTTTTGTGTATTATTTAATTCATTTTATTTCATTTAGTTTGTTTATTATTTAATTCATTTAATTTATTAATTATTATTATGTATTATTTAATTAATTTTGTTTATTATTCATTTTTTTATAAATATAATTCATTTAATTTATTATTTATATTATTATTTATTCATTTATTTTAATTAATATATAAATATATATTATTCGTTTATTATTATATTTATTCATTTATTATTATTTTTATGTATTATTTAATTCATTTTGCTTATTATTTATTTATTTGTTATTATTTTTATGTATTATTTAATTCATTTTTCTTATTATTTTTATTTATTCTTATTTTTATATACTATTTATTCTATTATTTTTATTTTTCTCTAAATATATTTTATTAATTTATTATTATATTTATTTATTTATTATTATATTTATGTATTATTTAATTCATTTTATTTATTCATTTTGTTTATTATTTAATTCATTTAATTTATTAATTAATATTATGTATTATTTATTTATTTATAAATATAATTCATTTAATTTATTATTTATATTATTATTTATTCTTTTATTTTAATTAATTTATAAATATATTTTATTCATTTATTATTTATATTATTTTTTTATTTTTTATTATTATATTTAATCATTTATTATTATTTTTGAATTATTTAATTCATTTTTCTTATTATTTATTATTATTTTTTAAATTTTTTTATGTATTATTTAATTCATTTTGTTTATTATTATTTATTTTTATTTTATTTATAAATATGCTTTATTTAATTTATTATTTATATTATTGATTTATCATTTATTATTATTGATTTATTCGTTTAATTAAATTATAAATATATTTTATTAATTTATTATTTATATTATTATTTATTATAAATATATTTTATTATTCATTATTTGGTTTATTTTTTATTCATTTATTTATATTAATTTTTAAATATATTTTATTCAGAAATATATTTTATTTTTATTAATTTATAAATATATTTCTTTAATTTTTATTTATATTAGTATTTATTTATTAATTATTATTATTATATTTATTTATTTATTTATTATTTTTATGTATGATTTAATTCATTTAATTTATTATTTATTATTTATTATTTTATTTTTTTATTTTGTGATTTGGTTTAGATATTGGTTAAATGTGGTTCAATTATTGGAGGACATTTTGGTTAGATTTTGGATAAATTTTGTAACCTGACCAAATAGAACCACAAAAAATTATGGTCCTAAAAAAGTTATTTTGGTTCAATTTAGTTTGGTTATATTTTTTGAGACCAATGCAAAATAAACATGGTGTGATCTCAAAAACAATGAGACCATAATCAATAAACAAACATGGCCTATGTCCTGATGCTCGGTTATAAAAATAAAAAATAAAGAAAGTTGGTGTAGTTTCATTATCTCTTATTTTCTATCAAATGTATATAAATATTGTTCTTGATGAATTATTGACTGACGAGGACTATTTCCATTCTCTTCCGCAATGTTTATCACAGCCAAAAACATTAAATTTAGAGATAAAATTTGGTTAAATACACTGCACCTAGAAAAGTGAACCTACATCACTTTACTAAAGTCCCACCATTATTACGATGCTCACAAAGAATATATCCGATTATATATCACCTATAACTTGTTTCATTATAAATTATTAGATGAGGAGTCATGTGATTATAAATTATATAATATATTTTTATTTTGTTAACTTAGAGAATGAGAAGTTAGTTATTGTATAGAATCCTAAATTATAATGTTCAAAATAATCACAACACCACGTAAATAATATTTATTTAAAATAATTATACAAACTATTTTAAATGTTTAGTATAACGTCATAAAATAAATTATTGGAAACAAGTATAATACGTCTCTTGCTAAAACAATTGATGTGGAATATATAATCGAATAAAATCAAAGTGTTGGTGGGCCAATTTTAACTTGTAGTGAGTGAATGTGAATGTAAACGTGTTCATATCTCTCCTGTTTCGTCAACCGTTTCCCTCTCTTTTCGCAGCCTTGGCATAGAATAAACAAAGAAGAAAGAAAAATAAATTTCTTACATATATATATATATATATATATATGTATATCGTCCCTCTGAATGTATACAGAAGTACCCACTTGCATTGGAGTCTGATTTATCGCTACAAATCCATCTATTGCAAATTTGAGTACACGTTGAAGAGGTAATCTGCTGTTTTTATTTAGCCTATTTAATAATGTTTCAGCTGAATTTGATTTCACGTTTTGTTGATTGATTTTTCTTCTTTCTTAATTTTTTAATGATTATCCTGAGGATTTTTAATTTTTCTTTTTACTATTTTTATTATGTTGAAAATATAAGCTTTTGTATCAGATGTCCAGTGATTGTCTGTTTTTTTGCTTTTTTTTTTTTTATCTCAAAATTTATTTTCAAGTTTGGGTTTCGGAATGGAAACTCCGGCAGATATTCAAGAAAAAAAAAAAAAAAAACTCACTGATCTATGAAGCTATCAGTGTGAGATTGACCAAAAAAAAAAAAGGTTAAATAAATAAGTCATTTGTACTCATAACTCAAGTTGGATAACTCTCAAATAGCTCAAAGAAAATATTTAGGTATTTATTTCATTTTTTTTTTCGATAATGTGGTATCCGGGTCAGCTTACATCCACATCGACTAATCCGGACCGTGAAATTAACGACCGGATAAACCTTCAGTGACCCAAACGGAATTGTAGCCAGCGGGAATCAAACCTGGGATGCTTATTGAGGCACTGCCTTTTCTCAACTGTGCTGCCCATTCGTGTTATTTATTCCATTTGTTGAGTGGTTAAATCTTTGTGAAAGGTTGTACATGTGCTTTCCTACAGCTGGTTTTGTGTCTATGAAACTAGCATTTTGTTGCATTTGATGCATTGACTCCTCCATTTCAGACTATTTATGGTCTCGTAAATAGTGTTAATTTAATGAATTATGACCATTTTCTAGGCCAATTCGGACTTTGGGAGTTTAAATTATTGGCATTGCCTTCTTGGCCATGGTTAAGCACGGCATTATGTGCATTATGATAGTGCTAGATTGTGTAAGGTAGTCTACAAATATATGATTCAATTTTCTTGGGAATTCCCTAACACACTTGAGATTGCTAAAATATGAACACAATGTTTAACAAGAGGGCCTCATTGAATGTTCTCTTTTAAACTAGGAAGTGAAGATCGGATTTAGAGTCGCAAAAGATTGAATCAACATGGGGCTTTTGGATCTGTTCATAGCCTCATCTATTCCGGTCCTGAAAGTGCTACTGGTGACTGCACTCGGGTCATTTCTTGCATTGGATCATATCGATATATTGGGGGAGGATGCCAGGAAGCACTTAAATAATGTAGGTGACGGTTTCATGCAATTTGAGTTTTTCTGTTACCAGTTTAATTCTGACTTATTTGTTTGGAAGTGATATTACTTTGTATTTTTTACCGTAAGTGTAAGAACCTGCATTGATCATGACGAGCTGGAACAGTCGTTCCAAGTACTTGGGTTTTTCATTCGACACTAACTGTAGTTCTTCATGCGTGTGGACAGGTTGTATTTTTTGTTTTTAATCCGGCTCTCGTCTACAGCAACTTAGCCCAAACAATAACATATGAAAGCATGGTTAAATTGTGAGCCTTTCTAGTCATTTTCTCAATTTGTGCATTTTATGTTCATGTTTGCCTCGCCCTGTGTTGATCGAGTTTATTTATTTATTTATTTTTCATTTTTAATTATGTGGCCACGGTTGAACTTCTAGGTGGTTCATGCCTTTCAATATCCTCATCACGTTTATCATTGGTTCAGTCCTCGGGTGGCTGGTTATCCAAATTACAAGAGCTCCTCCACATTTGCGAGGCCTCATAATCGGTTGTTGTGCCGCAGGTAATTATACTTTTGTAGTCTTTAACGAAATCACCCTCTATAATAGTTCTGTAGATTATATATTTTGCTCAAAAAAAGTTTGTCACTATTTTTAAATAATTATGAATTTATCATCTCGTGTATCATTCCAAACCATAAATATTCTGGAGTTGATGTGAACAGGAAATTTGGGGAACATGCTACTCATTATAATCCCAGCAGTTTGTAAAGAGAAAGGAACCCCGTTTGGAGCTCCTGATGAATGTCATACGTATGGACTAGCTTATGCATCTCTATCAATGGCGGTACGATTTTTCCTTTAGTCTGTCTAAATTATAAAATAACCAGAGAAAGAAAAAAAGAAAAAGACTTGCTAGTATGTATGCATGGTTCATAACTCGGTAGTATTCGTGTGTCTGAGAAGGGATAACGGACTTATTCCATTATTTCCATCTTGGTTGTTGTTGCAATTCAGATAGGAGCCATATATTTGTGGTCATTTGTGTACAATATTGTGCGGATATATTCAAGTAAGGGCTCGAAAGAAGTTGAAATCAATGCCACTAAGCCTTCCAGTGAGACCTCAACTTATCAACGAGGGAGTTGTGAGGAACCATTTATTTCTTCAAAAGACTTCACAACATCTGAGGACCATGCTGATCAAATGGCACTTCCTCAAACTAGATTTGAGGGGGAAGCAAAGGTTTGTTTCCTGTTTGGAATTTATCTTCTTTATTATAATTTTTTTTATTTGAGAAACTTTGTATTTAATCTCTTTGAAGTCATTCCATTACGTAATAATTCCATATAGAGCGCCTTTGCCTGGTGGATGTAGAGTGTGAACACGAAAGATCATTGGGTTTCTAATATGTTCTTTCGTCTATATTTCCTCTTAATTTTGTTTTTGTGTTATAACCAAGCTTATTGTACTTCACAGTTTGTTCTTATTTCAGCAGCACAAGAGAAATAACATTATTTTTTCCTCGAGTCAAGTATGAGCTTTGAAGTTTTATACAGGTGGCAGTTTCAGAGCAAATAAAGCAACATATACGGATGATTTTCAAAAAGTTCAACTTGAAAAAGATACTCGCCCCTTCAACTATTGGAGCGGTATGATCCTACTGGTTATCATTTTTTAATTTATAATACTGACTCTATTGTGTTTTTTTCTGGATATAAAGACTTGAATTAGAATCATCACTCACCCAAAGCTTTGGCATTTATATTGAAAGAGCACATGTTAATTATCACAGCAAGGAAATCACATAATATTTTTCGAGATTATATGTGGAAAAGGACGCAATGACTTGACTAATATGGTTTAACCAAACCCGTCTCACACCCGCCCCATTGCCATCTCTAATAGTCACAGCCAGACTTACATGTAGACGTCCCCTATTAAATATGGTGTGAAGTTACCGCTTCACATGTCAATATGGCTGCAGATTCTTGCTTCCTTTTATATGCTTTCATTTCTTTTCCTTGTGTGAGTTTGTGTAGGCAATTTTTGTTTTGAGTGTGTTGTTTCCTGGCGGGGAGAGGGAAGGCGGGAAGGGGGTGTTGGCCTCACTCGGGCAAAGGCACCTGGTGGTGACTGAACTGTTCGCTCTTTACTGTACAGATTGTTGGGTTCGTAATTGGACTTGTACCTCAAATCCGAAGGTCATTGATTGGTGATGCAGCCCCTCTTCGTGTAATCCAAGACTCTATCTCTTTGGTGGGGTATAAGATCTATCCCAACACTTTCTTTAGATAAATTGGATTCTGCATTTGGTAACAGTGTTAATAAGTTATTAAGCTCAAGATGTTTTTTGGTAAATACTCAGTGCACACATCCACAAATGTGCACTATGGGGCTCAGATTATAGTTTGCATCTCACAAATAAAATAAAAAGTGGTTTGCGTGTGATTTGGTAATTACAGACCTAAGGCCCCGGGCGCCATTGCTCCAACTTTATGCAAGCAGTATACAGGGGTAAGAAGATTATGACTATAAAAACGCACAGTCCGATCCAACTCAGTAGCATATTTCTCATTTAGTTTGCTTTTTCAGCTGCTTGATTATTGTATCCAAATCATTTAAAAGTTTTATTTTTTCAAAGTAGTATTTTTTTTTCTTCCCATTTTTGTCGTTTAAACTGCAGGGTTTATCCAACTGCTCTATGCTATGCTTCTTATCAATCTCCTCTTTTGTGAGCGCAGGGATGGAGCCATTCCAGCTCTGACGCTGATAATGGGAGGGAACCTTCTTAAGGGTAACAAATGAAGTTCATGTTGGTTCTTTCTTTGTTTAGTTCTAAAAAATTTCGCCCAGTTTGGTATTTATTTTCTGTTAGCTGAAATAAGCTTATAATTTGTTCCTGGAAATTTCAGGTTTAAAGGAGACAGGAATTGATAAGCTCGTCATACTAGGTATCATAATTTCTCGTTATGTTGCCCTACCTCTGATTGGCATTTTAGTTGTGAAAGGGGCGGTCCATTTTGGTTTGGTGCACTCAAATCCATTGTATCAGTTCATTCTCTTGATTCAATTTGCACTTCCACCTGCAATGAATATAGGTAAAATATTCTTTTGACTTGAGCTTCAAAGATAATGTCTTCCGATAAGTTCTCTTTCAATAACAGCATTAGACTTTAGAGTAAGAATTTTGTTACACGGGGTTTGAGCAAAAGAAGGCCAGACATTAGGGGGCGTGTTGAGGGATAAAAATATTATAAGTATACCTTCTCGAAGAGCTTACGCTTTAAGAGTTGATGGGTACATGATCTTTCATAATTTTAGTGTAAAGAGGACTCAAAGGAACGAAACATCACTCGAACTTCAACTTATTCATGGGTTTTCTTTCTATTTCTGCAGGCACCATAACTCAGTTGTTTGGAGCTGGTGAAAATGAATGTTCTGTTATAATGCTTTGGACTTACGCACTGGCTTCAGTTTCACTTACACTTTGGTCTACCATCTTCATGTGGCTGGTGTCCTAACTTAACTGGAAAATTTTCACAAGAATATCACATGCCGCAACCAATTTTGTGCAGCTTGATTGTCGGGGGGAATCAACGGGAAATAAAAAATAAGGTAGATTATTCGATTCTTTTTCCTCCTTCGGTATACTCATCAATTCTTGAAGTTCTGCTACTGATATATTATAGATGGCATAAATGAGACACTCGGGTTGTTCCAGCAACTTTACGCGACAATGTACCACCCAGCAATAAAAATTCTTCATTATTCTATAATGATAGTATTATTCATGATTAGGTCTTGGCACTAGTAGATTTATTTCTGCTTTTGGTCAAAGCTTGTATTCGGAGAGTGGTGAACAAAAACTACTATTCGTATTAAGAGCTTCTATTCTTTTGTTACATAGTGTGTTGGAGATTTGTTTTTCTTTCACTCAATGCTTGTATATGGATAGAGGAGAATTTTTACCAGTCACCTGCATTCTGTGTTGACTTTCTGTCTGAACTGCAAACCTCTGGTTTAACAACTGAAGGTCCCGTTTGGAAATGACTGTTTTTGTATTTGTTCTTGTTTTTTTCTACTGTTCATGGAACAAATCCATGTTTGGCACCCAAATTGGCCAAAACGTTTTTGATGAACAGTATAAAAACAAGAACAAAAATTGGGCAAATTTTAGAACACTTTTTTGGTGTTTTAACACTGTTTATTCTTCCCTCTCCACCACTCCCACCTGCACCCGCACCCGCCACCATCACAGATCTACACACACACACATATATATATATACACATCCATATATCTCCACCCGCCACCACCACCACAAATCTACACACACACACATATATATATACACACATACACACTCATATATCTCCACCCGCCACCATCACCAGACACCACAAATTGGGGCAAATCCCTTCACCCCTAATTGCCCTAAACCCCCATTTTGGAACAATCAATACAAATTGGTTTCAAACTCATATTTGTTTTTGTTTTTTTGGAAAAAAATACAAAAATAAATACAAAAATACTTTTTTATTCTTTTATCCAAAAAACAAATACAAAAACAAAGGGGGTGTTTGGGAACCCCTATTTTTGTTTTTGTTCTTATTTTTTAGCACTGTTTATGAGAACAAAACTTGTTTGGGAGCATTTTCACTGTGGTTCTTGTTCTCAGTTTGAAAACAATTTTCATGAACAGTGCACAAAACAATGAGAACAAGAAATTGTTGTTTTCTTGTTCTTATTCTCATTTTAAAAAAAAAATTACAAAAAATCCAAAACCCCTATTGATCCACCTCCACCAATTGGTTCTCAAGAAATTGTTGTTTTCTTGTTCTTATTCTCATTTAAAAAAAAAAATTACAAAAAATCCAAAACCCCTATTGATCCACCTCCACCAATTGCCACCAACGCCACTACCCTAATCTCCACCACCACCTCCACCGCCACCAACACCATTATCCTAATCGCCACCACACACACATATGCAGAAACACATATATACCACAACCACCATCAAACCTTCATCGACACCATCGCCCGCAACCACCCAGTACCGACACCACCACCAACGCCACCACGCCACCCACCATCACCCGCCGCCACCACTACCACCACCAATTTCAAACCCCCAAATTGCCCATAATCCCCAAATCGAAATCCTAATCTCCACCCTAAAACCACCCCCAATCGACCCACCACCACTCTCAATCGACCCACCATCACCAATCATACACCCCAATCATATGTGTGTGTGTGAATGTGTGTTTCGTATGTTTGTATATGAGAAAATGAGAGAATTTTTTTTCCCTAATTTTGCTCCCAAACAAGAATTTATTTTTTATTTTTAGGTTGAGAAAATAAAGACGAGGACAAGATTATTCTTGTTCTTGTCCCCAAAAAACAAGAACAAAAACACCCCTTTCCAAACGGGCCCAAAGGTTTTCAAGCAACCCTAAAGATCCAAAAACAACAAATAGAGTAAAAGTAAATAACAGTTCAAGAAAAGTGACCACGTATTTCAAAGCCACGAATTATTCCTCATTTATTCATGGTACTTGCCCCAACATTACAAATCTAAATGAACTCAGCCAACACTTCAGAAGTCTCGGTGAAGAAAAACCCAGAAATCTTTAGACCTGGGAAAACAGAATCAGGCGTGTACAAAACTCGCGATAATATCATTGATACACCTATCTGTAGTCCCATTTTCACACACTGCCTCCTTGGCCAGCCCCTTCCACCTAATGGCATTCTTCTTGATCTCTTCTCCTCTCTCTCCTTGCAAAATTTCGTTGATGCACCTCTCGATTTCTTCTCTCGTAGCAACGCCTTTCTCATCAACCTCAGCTTTAACTCCCACTTCCCAAACATGCTCCACAAAATGTGCATTAATCATATGGTCGCAGAACTGTGGCATTGCCACCATTGGCATACCAAAGCTTATTGCCTCCACAACCGAACTCGTTCCAGCGTGCGTTACAAAGCACCCCACGGAAGGATGTGCCAACACTTCCAGCTGGGAGCACCATGTCACCACCAACCCCTTTTCTGACGTCTCGTTCGCGAAATTACTAGGGAGCTTGCTCTGTTCTGTTGCCTTCACCGCCCACAAGAAGCTGTTGCTGTTTCGCCTTAATGCGGCTGCCAGTTCTCCCATCTGTTCCTCATTTAAGTTCGCTACACTCCCAAATGCAACATACACAACAGACCCAGGCTCCTTAGTGTCCAACCACTTCATGCAGGCATCGGTCTTTGGCTTATCAGAGTCATTGTCCTTGTGCATTGGCTTGTCAAGGTAAACAGAAGGCACCGACGGTCCAACTAACCCAACACGCCATAAACTTGACATCCATTTCAACACCTACATTTCCGCATAATAATTCGCATCGTTTAAATCTTTCAATCTGGAATTTGAGTACCATAAACAGATATTCGAAACTAGCGGACACCCACCGAGAGAAAAAGGAGACTACAAACAGTTCAGTTATATAGTGTCACTCAAAAATCATCTTTGAAGGCAAATGTATACTAAAGTTACTCGTATGTATCATGCATGATCACATCCAATTGATATATAATATAGTAGCTGTAACGAGTGGATGTTTCGCGGTTCGACCCAAAATCTTAAATCAATGGGTAGGACTAACATCCACCCATTATAAGACTATAATTGGAGCCTCTAACATTAGCCTAGTAGGGAATGTTATAGTATCACAAATCCACATTCAATCAAGCCAGTTGGATACTTGGGCATTACTGCAAATCACTACCTGATAAAGTAATACTGTGAATCTTATCTTATGTACTTATAATAATAAAGTGATCAAAAGAAAGCTGAATGAAGAAAGAACAACATATATATAATTCTCTTATAGTAACTTAACTCTCATGTTGCAATCAAAAGCAATGAATAATTAAACTCACCTCTTCGTCCAACTTATCGAAAGAGTTAAAAAGCAGCCAATCTGCCTTGTCAATGTTGCTGAATTGGTTCAATAGGTGACGCAGTATCGGGGGACATCCTCCACCAGAACCAAGTGAAGGCAGGTTGGGAATTCTAAACTCTGGCAGTGCAGGCAAAGCAAGAGCAGGCACGGGCAATGGCTCGCCTAGTAACCCGTAATACATGGGGTAGTAGCAAGCAAAGGCGGCACATGACTGAGTGAAAAATGCAGCCCCAACTATCCCAAGTTGCTTGGCTATATCCACAGCCCACAATATATTGCCATCATATACCAGGCACTTAACAGGGTCCTCAGAGTTGTCTAGTTTTCGGATCAGTTCAGTTAAGTTTCGCGAACCACTTGCTTCGAACCTCTCAAGAAAGCCCCTGAACCCTCCTGGTCCTCCCAAGCCACCTTCAGTGTAGTCATCATATATTGATTCCAACTCGATTGAGCCATCCCCAACTCGCGTAGTCTTGGTGTTAGAGAGTGTGGTAGCTATGGTGACTTTGATTCTTTTCGATGTTAAACGTTTCGCAAATTGCAGCATTGGGTTCATGTGGCCTTGTCCATAAAAAGGTAACATCATGACATGAGCTCTATAAGTTTTCTCCATTTTGTTTACCAAAAATTTGTCCCTGCAATATATCATCAGCTGTTGTGAAGCTGATCAAATAACGTAGAGGAAAAACAAAGAAATTATTGGACACTACAAGAAAATGTGTCTATAGTGACAAACAAACAGTTGATTTTCTATCTACCGCTTTTATTGCTGTTATACCCTAAAAAACTTTTTGTCGGAACTCTGGGTAACAACTTACTGTCCATGTATAACAGCAGTTTTTATCCCTTTTAGTAGCAGTTACGACCGCCAATAAAGCCCTTAATCTCTTGTAGTGGGACAAAGAAAATTTTAAAACGTTTTTTTGTCCCCATATAGATTTTTGAGTTATGTATAAGTGAAATTTAATTTTTTTAAGCCTTCCTCCATCCACTTCTCATCTAGATTTTTAAGTTGTGTATCTATATAACCCACCTATTTCCAACACAATGGTATACGGATTGGATCGAGGACGGTCTCTAGAGTGCTTTGTGTTGGTCCAAAAACTTAAATTATTAGCTGAAAACAAAATGGTATAAGGATCGGATCGAGGACTGTCTCTAGAGTGCTTTGGTCCAAAAACTTCAATTATTAGGTGAAAACAAAATGGTATACAAAGAGTTAAAACTATAAATCAATCACAAATAATAAAAACAATAAAAAATCAATAAGACAGGATTTATACGTGGCTACGTGGTTCTAGCCTGGGCGGGCTCAGGACATGCTATAACTTCCTTCTTGAATCATGAGCCATAACACAATAATATGATTTATACGTGATTCAGTCAATGTGGCATACGTTCACACGAGAACAGTCTGTCTGTTGTAACTTATTTCTTTGATCATGAGTCATAACCCAACAAGTACGGTCTCTAGAGTGATCCGTGTTGGTCCAAAAACTTAAATCTATTAGATGAAAGCTAACACTAACCCATTTATACTCAACATTCACCGCCAGATCTAATGTGAGCAGTGTTTTTCAACTTTCCTTCATTTACTTTGCTTAAACATTCATTTCTCTCTTTTCTGTTTTCCCAAACCTATTTTGGGTCATTACATAAATCATATCCTCCAAACTTATTTCAGTAGTATTAGTATCCATATCTAACAAAAAAAAAAAAACACAGAGAAAAAACAAAAGCCTCAGTAAAGCATAGTTAATTAGCAAAAGTTAAATCAGTTCAAATCCGAAAAAATAATCAAGCCACTTCTTAGAAATTTAGAATACACTAGAGCACTTATGAACTAAATTAATGACTTAACTAAATAGGGTAAAATAAATAAATAAAACACTGGAGAGTGAGAAAGGTCACCTTGAGCAAAATGAGTAACAGAGCCAGAAAGTAAGAGATGGAACTTCAAACTGCGAATACTATGCCAGTATAGCATACGATATATATATATGGGTAAATAGCCTAAACCCCCCTCAAGTTTACTCTCTTTCCCTACTATACCCCTCAACTAAATTTAGCCCCCTAAGCTTTCATTTTTTTGCATAATGGGTGTGTCCTCCAAACTTTTTATGTTTTCACTTTACATTTAACCCTCTTATAGGGTAAAGTGCAAAAAATCAATTTGCCCCAATTCTATTATAAAAGACTATCATACCCTTACTATTATATTTTTTAATTCTTTAAATTACAAAAATATTATTTTTTTTAGTTAGAATATTAATTCTACCATTTACCTTTAATGTATTAGATTAAATATACTCTCAAATGCTATTTTTTTTTATAAGTTTTAATTATTTTATTTGTAAATCAATTAACTTGTTATTAAATTTTAGTTTGATTTAAATCATAAAACTCATTATCCTAATTATTTTTTTTTATGCCAAATGAAACTTTCTTTTCATAAAAATATATTCATAAATAAATCAAAAATTACTTAATAATAAACACCTGTTAATTTTCTTATGTTATATATATATATGGATGACAACGAGTGCGGTTTTGGGCGGGTGTACCCCGCCCCGCCCCAACAACCGTTAAGAAATTCACACCCCATCCCTGCCCAAACCAGCTAAACGGGGTGGGAGGTCACCCCATCCCCGTCCTCGTGGGATTTTTTAAACCGTTGGATGCCTGCGGGTACCCGCTAACAACTGAAATTTTTGAATATTTTACTTTAAAATTAAACAATTTCACAAAATCATATACTTAAAACACGAAATTCAAGATTATGGAAACTAAATAAACATCAAATTATCCAATAGTCCAAATTATAATACATTACAAAAAATAACAACAACAAAGAAGTTTGTTTAATATTACGTTCATTTCAATCTAGACAACAACAAAAATAAAATTTAGGATTAATGGGTTATACTTATTTTTTATTCTAATATCTCTAAACGGGGGCGGGGACACCTAAAACCGTCCCCATCCCGTTTATGTGAGGTTTTTTCCCCCAACTTCATCCCCACTCATATAGTATAAAAGGGGCACCCAAAACCGTTATAAACGTGGCGGGGCGGGGCAAATTGTCATCCCTATATATAACATGAGAAAATAAGTATACCGAAGATTTCTACTCAAAAAACTCTTATCGGTAAGTCTCTTGTTATCTTTGGTACTAGCTTTGACTTTCTGGATTTTAGCTTCTATAATTGTTTAAAGGAATTGTTTACCTAGGATTTTTTTTTTTTTGGGTCAAATTTAGCTCTTACTGAGAAAGAAAGACCATCACTAAATCACAAGCATTTTTCTAGAAAATGACTTCAGTGCCTTTTGTACATACAAAAATAGACAATAAAATGGTGGTTGCAAATGTATTATTTAAATATTTAACTGGTATTCCTTTAGTTGATTTTCTATAATTTTTTGGGAAAAAAAAACAAAATCAAGTGTTGTATAATTTGGAAGATGATAGACAGGGGATGTGAGAGGAACAAGATTTAGGTCCAATTACTAATATGATTTTCAGTACCTGGGATTTTAGATTTGGATATTATCATTTTTTTAATGTCTCTATCTTTTTTCCGAGAATGAGTTTTATTTGTTTCTTATTATTTGGGTGTTCATTATTTTGTGATGGATGAGAACTTGGTAGGTTCTTTGGTTAAATATACAAATAGGGCATTTGAGTGCATGTCCATACATTTGGTAGGTTCTATGAAGTTTCCAAATTTCATATGCATTGATGATCGATTTAACATGTAGGGTATATGCTAAACCGAACTATATATATATATATATATATATATATATATATATATATATAACATGTTAAATTAACATGTGTTTATTATTAAATAATTTGTGATTTATTTATGAATATATTTTTATGAAAAGAAAGTTTCATTTGGTATAAAAAAAATTAATTAGGATAATGAGTTTTATGATTTAAATCAAACTAAAATTTAATAACAAGTTAATTGATTTACAAAAAATAATAATAAGAACTTATAAATTTATTTTATTTAGCATTTAAAGTATATTTAGTCTAGTATATTAAAGGTAAATGGTATAATTAATATTCTAATTAAAAGAAATAATTTTTTTATAATTTAAGGAATTAAGAAATATAATAGTAAGAGTATGATAGTCTTTTATAATAGAATTGTGGCAAATTGATTTTTTGCACTTTATCCTAAGAGGGTTAAATGCAAGCTGAAAATATAAAAAGTTTGGAGGACAAACCCATGGTGCAAAAAAATGAAAGTTTAGGGGGCTAAATTTAGTTGAGGAGGTATAGAAGGAAAATAGAGTAAACTTGAGGGGGTTTTAAGCTATTTACCCTATATATATATATATATATTTTTTTTTTGTTTGATTTGATAAATCATAATGTTTTGTTAGCGACAAAATTATTGGGTAGGGACAAGTCAGTGTCCAAATTTATTATTAAAAAACAAGGTGCATCCCAGAGGTAGGTGACGAGATCTGGACATATGTTATATTATTTGGCTAATATGTTTGGAAAAATTATAGATAAATGTAATATTTAGGGAGTGGGATTCAATCGGCATTTAGGGTCTGTTTTGTAATATGGTTTGGTGCCAAAAATATGCTTTTGGTGCGAAAAAATGGCACCAAACCATGTTTGGTAAAATGGTGTGAAAATTTGGTTTGGTTACTGTAGCAAACCATGGTGTGAAAATTGTGAAGGAATTTGGAACCATCTTTGTAGATGGTTTTGTATGGTGCGAACACTGTAGCAAACCCACTGTAGCACCCCACTGTAGCAACCCGAATATAATATTTATATTTTAATATTAATATTAATGTTATAAATTTTAATATTAATATAATAATATATTTTAATATAATAAAAATATATTAATATATTTTAATATTAGAAATTTTAATATTAATATATTAGTATATTAATGTATTTTAATATTACAAAATTTTAATATTTATAAATAAAATGTGAAATCATCCCAAGTTACCAAACATGGTTTGGTTTCAGAATTTCAACCCATACCAACTCTACCAAACATGGTTTGGTTTTTCAGCATCACTTTTTCTCACACCAAACATAATTTGGAACCAAAATAAAATCACACCAAACCAAATCCAACCCAACCCAACCCAACCCAAAACCAAAAACTAACACCGCACCAAATCATTACCAAAGCAACCTTAAAAACTGGCAATCACGCCAAAAAGTGAGATATGGAGCTTCAGACTGCGAATACCATGCCAGTATAGCATATGATATATATATATTTTTTTTTGTTTGATTTGATAAATCATAATGTTTTGTTAGCGACAAAATTATTGGGTAGGGACGAGTCAGTGTCCAAATCTCTTATTAAAAAACATGGTGCATCCAAGAAGGACATTCAATTCATTGACTGATCATAAAAATTGATCCACTTTGTTCAATCACTGTCAAACTGCGAGTACTATGCCATTCTAGCATATGATACATATATATATATATATACACACTTTGATTTCATAAATAAAAATGTTGCCTTCACGGAGAACATTGTACCCTCTCTCAATATTTGCCATTGGCGTGTTGGTGTAGCCTCTATTATTATGGTCAGATGGTTATTGGAGTCATAAATGGTAAATCATAATGTTTGGTTAGCGAGAAAATTATTGGGTATGGACGTGTCCAAATTTATTAAAAAGCATGGTGGATAAAAGAGTTAGGTGACGAGATATGGGCATGTATTATATTATTTTATGTAATTAGATTGGAATGGCATGTATAATTTACATGCTCTATTGCTCATTATGTAATTTCTTGGATATTATTTATCAGCTCTTGTTTTATTATCTGGTTTGATCTTGTAGCCTCAGTAATTATATTATCATGACGAATTAAGGGGACTTAAACTTTTATTATTTTGTCAAATAAAAAAGAACATGCAGGCAGTTCATGGGTGAAATATCACTCGAACTCAGAACTATTGCTAACCGCATAAGCTTTTGATCAACCTGCAAGAGTTTTATTATATTAAAATTTTATTGTGCTATTAAAAGTGTTTTTAGGGGAATAATTTAGATATTGCTAACTGCTTAGAAATTTAGAATACATTTGAGCACTTATGAACTAAATTGTGACTTGAATCAATAAGAAAAATAGAATAGTAATAAATTAGAATAAATAGACCTTGAAAGAAAGTTGATAGATGGGAGGCAAATTGGAGGAGTTGTTTATATAAAATGTATGATACAGCATTAGTATATATATGTAGCTATTTTTGGGTGAAAGTATATATAGCTTGCTTGTTGGAGTCACAAATGATAAACCGTAATGTTTGGTATGGAGATAATATAAGTCATGTGTCCAAATTAATAGGAAAAGGTGGTGCATAATAATTAATAAGGGACCAGGGTAGGTGATGAGATATATATTCGACATTATTTCTATGATTGGAATGGGAGACGTGAAAATACTTTCGGAATATTTAATATCTTTTCTAGTTATCGGAGTGAAAAAATAATAATAAAAATAAAATAAAGGATAAAATACAATTATCTATTCTAATTTTTATTCAATTATTCATGATGACCATATTTATTATTTATTTTATTATATACCCTTTAAGTTTGAAACACCATCGTTATAACTGACTACCTCAGGTTATTTTGGAATTTAATCAAAAACCTATCTGATAAATAACGAATCCGGTATTTTTTAAATCATATCTAATTCAATTCATAATAGAACCAATTCGATCTATCCGAACTTGATTATATTGGATTGATTTTCTGACTCACCTGATACTTGCACTGCGTACCCCGAGCTAAGTCATAATCACTATATAAAATTACATCAAACTCTAAGAAGATCAATGTATTTTATCATAAAACAAAATTGATCCATTTTGTTCAACCACTGCCAAACTGGGAATACTGTGCCGGTGTTAAAAGGGTATGGTAGGGATTAAAAGAAAATCGATAGAAGAGAGAAAAGGGAGACAAACTGGAGGAGTTGATTATATAATATATACAGTATATCGTATATTCAATACAGTATTATTTATTTTGTATAAACGTTACTCCCTCATTATTGTATCGTCAGCTGGTTGTTGGAGTCATAAAGGATAAATCGTTATTCATAAGTCTGTGTGTGGACTGTGGTGCATAAGATGGGTAGGTGATAAGATATTCGAATATATTACATTATTTTTTGTAATTGAATTGGGGTAACAATTGGGATAACACGTAAAAATATTTTCGGAATACTCAAAATTATTATTATTTTTTTGGTTAGGTGAGTGAAAAAATATATATATATATATATATATATTTTTCCTTCGACTAGTTCTTGACTTCTTGTGAGGTGGAGTTTGGTTGCAGAGTAATTTGGTTGCAGAGTAATGTAAAAAAAAATAAAAGAATGATAATTAATAGAAAAAAATATATGTCACTTCAAAAATATTTTATGCCCAAGCAAACAAAATAGTGCCAGATCGTTTTTATTAGTTACAATTATTTTCTTTTGAATATGTGAAATAATTTGATCCTACCAAATTATTATTATAACAAGGGTATTTTTTTCATGGATCCAATAATTATAACACATGCAAGGGTATTTTTTTCATGGATCCAATTTTTTATGCGATTGCTCCGTATATACTTTTTATTTAAAAAAAAAATGTGGATAGAGAAAATAAAACTAGATGTTTCATACCATTTTTGTGACCTCGTGCCAAACTTTATACAATTTATGAAAACATTGATGTTATTTACTTAATTATTAACAAATATGCTCTTCTATATCAACAAAATAATTCCTACATTATGAAGAGTATGTATAGGTTGTGAGTTGTAACTATACAGAAACTAATATCAGTCGGCCTAGCTAGGGAAACAAGTTACAATGTTAAAAGATTAGAATAACCAAAAACCATTTTGTTCAATTCGTCCAAAAATACATTACAGTAATAAAATTTATTTCATTGAATAGGTACATGTTTGATTTTAAGTTTGGTTTAGTCTTGTCTTATTTTTGTTTTTTTTCAAAGACCAAATGGACTTTGGTTTTTATAATTTAAGACCAAATGTTTTTCCTAAGTGGGGCCCGCATTCCACTACACATCATCTTTTTTCTCTCTCTCTTTCTATATATATATATATATAATTCATGGTGGACCCCGCTGACCACTATTCTTTACTCTCTTTCTTTCTATATAGGATAATTTGCACTAACACCCCCTCAGGTTTGCATATATATATATTTTCAAAAACATATAAATTCGAAATATATATATATTTCGAAAATATATATATAAAATTTGAAATATATATATATTTCAAAAAAAAAATTCAAAATATATATATTTTCAAAAACAAAATTCAAAAAATTATATAATTTCGAAAAACATATAATCATTTCAAAAAATATGTATATTTTCGAATTTATATATTTTTCAAATTATATATATATATATATATATATATATTCGAATTATATATATTTCAAATTTTATATATTTTTTGAAATTTATATTTGTTTTTCAAAATTATATAATTTTTTGAATTTTGTTTTAGAAAATATATATATTTTGATTTTTTTTGAAATATATATATTCGAATTTATATATATTTCAAATTATATATATATATTTTAATTTTTTATATATATTTTTAAATTTATATATGTTTTTCGAAATTATATAATGTTTTGAATTTTGTTTTTGAATATATATATTTTGAATTATATATATATTTTTTGAAATATATACATTCGAATTTAAATATTTTTCAATTTATATATATATTTTCGAATTATATATATATATTTTATTTTATATATATATTTTCGAATTTATATATATGTTTTTCAAAATTTTATATATTTGGGGTTGGGGCATAAAAGTCATTTCACATTATCCTTAATATTTTCGAATTTTATGAAGGGTATTTTGGTCATTTAGGGTGTCATGGCAAGCAAAACCAAACATCAGGGGGTGTTAGTGCAAATCACCCTTCTATATATATATAATTCATGGTGGGCCCCGCTGACCACTATTCTTTACTCTCTCTTTATATATATATATATAATTTATTGTGGGCCCCGCTGGCCACTACTCTTTACAAAACCACACAAAATCAAACCAGACTAGAAATCAAACGGGCCCATATAGCATCAATATACTTAGTACTAACAAACAACATTTGAATCAACAAACAAAATTATTGATAAGTATATTCATAATCATGAACAAATCAAAATTAAATGCTAGAAAATATAAAATTACAATTCATTTCATTTCCATGATTTTTGTAGCACTCCCTACACGTGCGTATAGATTGGAAATAATTGATTTTTATGATGAGGAAATTCTCCTCAGGCGTGGGATGATAATTATTACTATTATTTTTTAGAACCTCTATATAACTTGTATATATATATATATATATATAAATTTTATTTGGTGCCTATATAAACACGAACTTACACCAAGGCAATTCAACAACTGCAATAATTAACTAATTACATACAATCATCATCCTACTTTCATTTGTATATGGATAATTTTCTAGTTGTTCTCTTTGTTACTCATCTCTTTGTTTGTTCCGCGAGGAAAGGCGCGGATCACGGGTCGAGCGTATAATATGAGCCTCGCAAGAAATCACGCGAATCAGTATCGCGTAATCTAGTTCGTGAGGTGATACTAACATGGTATTTATTACGCGGATTGATATCACATAGTCAATGTCGCGAGGTAAAGCTGACGTGGTAATTATTACGCGGATTGATATCGCATAGTCTATGTCGCGAGATAACGCTGACGTGGCAAAGATGATTCGCGATAACCAATTTGACACTGATGTCTATATATAGAGAAACTAAAGCTCACTTGAAGGGGACTTTTTTAGAGACTAAGGGAGAGAAATTTCTAGAGAGAGAAAGTGTTTTGCATCATTTTGAGCTGTTGTCTTCTCTTCCATATTTTTTTTCCTTCTTCTCTATTTTTCTGTAAAGCATCAAAAGCAATAAAGGTACAAGCATCATTATTTTCCTATCAATCTTGTGTGGAAACTATCTCTAAATCCCATTAAAATCGAATCCCTACATTAAAGGCGACTTTGTTGGGGAAGAGATGCCTTCTGCACAAGTTGAGCCTCGTCAAACTCGTAGGAGAGGTCGTCCATCAACCCGGCACACCGAGCAAGTTGAAGACAAAGAAGCAGCAGTACTCACTTAAGGGGCTGAACCAATTCCACCAGTCTGGAAACAGCGTTGGCGTGGCTCGGGCAGAGACTCCTCCGATGGCGGAGCCAACACAAAATTCACCAGAATTGCGACCAGTTCTGCTACTTTTCTTAGCATTCAAGAAACGCAAAAGGCCATACTTCACTTTATGGAGGCCTCAAGTGCTTCAATACCAAACATGGAATCACCATAAATGGATAATCAAAACTTGCCAGAGGTATCAACACAAGAGCTTTTCTGGAAGGCACCGCAAGCGCGAACAGAGCCACTAGAGAAAGAGGTCTATATCACCAAGGAGCAACTTCGGGCTATCTTAAATGCGATATCGGAGATAGAAGAAGTGGAAGTCGCCCCACAGTACCATCCCAGTATTATGACTTTACTTTATCCTGAAGACTATGGAGTACCAAGCTTCCATCAATTCGATGGCAAAAAAGGAAATGCAAGAGAGCACATATCTAGGTTCGTGGATGCTCTGGGGCCACACAGAAATGATGAGTATTTGAAACTTAGGGAATTATCCAAGTCTCTAACAAGTACTGCATACATATGGTACACCATTCTTACTCCGACTTCAGTATCCAGTTGGACGGATATGATGATAAAATTCTACACTAAGTTCTTCCAGGCAGACGAAGAGGTCTCAATTATTTCACTTACGAGACAAAGGCAACATTTCGGAGAGGAGGTGGCAACTTATGTCAGAAGATTTCGTGAGGCTGCTTTACAATGCCATGAGCCAATTTCCGAGCTTCAATTAATCAAAATTTGTATAGAAGGGCTGCTACGATAATATATAGTACATTTGGTCAATCACGAGTTCAGAACTTTTTTTGCACTCATTGATAATGCACGAAGATTGGGAGAAGTTTTGGCTCCTCCAAAACAACCAAATATCAATGTTAGGCGAGTGGCAATGGTAGCAGCAACACAAAATGAAATGCCCACGGAAGAGCACGCTAGAAGATCTGAACTACCTCTTTTACCTTTCGGTGAAAAAGAAACAGTTGCCTTGTTAAATCAGTGGATTGCTGATAATGTCATATCGTTACCTTCAGTACAAAGGGTGCCAATAAGAGAGGAAAAGATGAAAAACAACTACTACCCCTATCACAGGATTGTTCGACACTCCTTGATTGGATGTTGGGCATTTCGCGGATTAGTACACAGAAAAATAATATCAGGTGATTTAGAAGTTGCAAAGAATGTAGTTCATGAACCTTTTCCTGCACATGTGGCAGTAGTAACCACCAGAGACAATACTGAAGATATGATAAATGTCGTCAAGTATGAATGCCCGCCAGCATTTGAAGCAAAAAAGGATGCTAAGATAAATTTTTTCTTTAACGAGCTTCCAATACAAGAGCATGTGAAGGAGTTCCTAAAAGAGGAAACAATTGCCGCTCTTAACCATACTATCGTTATTCCACAGCATGAAGAAACCTCAAGAAAAATCACGTTCTCTGAAGCAGATAAACAAGTGTCATTCTTCCACAATCGGCCCCTATATGTACCAGCTACTGTGAATGGTCGAGAGATGAAGCGAGCCATTTTAGATGGAGGAACGTCGGTCAATTTAATCCCGCTGGCTACTTTGCAGATGATCAATTTTCCTGAAAACAAGTTTGTAAATCATACCATTGCAGTTTCTGATCTCAATGGAGATTAAGAAGCCACCCTGGGTTTTGCTACATTGGATCTTAAAATTAGGAAAATCAGAGGCCCCACCAAGTTTCATGTCATTAAAGGGGAGCCCTCATATCAGTTATTACTGGGAAAACCGTGGTTACTTGCCTATGGTGTGGTACCATCATCCTATCATTAGGTAATGAAGGCTAATTGGGGAGAAGGAATAATAACCGTAAAAGCTTCTAAGAGACCTTTTTGTGCGTCTGAGGCCCATTTTGCAGATGTAGTCTATTTCTCATAATATGATGAGGAAGATGGACCCGGTGTTTATGCTACACCATTACCAAAATGGGAGGAATTGAAAGATGGAGGTTCGACCAAATGGAAGCTCAAAGAAGTGAGCTGGTCGTGAGTTAAAATGCTCGACGGGCATGTGGTGTACAAGTTGTAACGGGATTGGGGGTCAGAAGCCTGCGCAGTTGGCACTGACCCCGGGATAGTTAAAACAGGTGTACAACTTGGCACTGATCCTGGGACACTCAAAACGGATCCGCGACTAGAGCATGGTTTATGTGAAATAGACATAAGCGACGACACAACGCCTTGACCTACCTTCATAGGCAGTATTCTGCCCGACGAAACTAAGAATTCTCTAGTATAATTACTTAAAGAGTTTCGTGATGTCTTCGCTTGGGACTATAGTCAAATGTCGGGACTCAATATTGGATTAGTAAGCCACCACCTCCATATGTTATCCGCATCGGAACCAAAGAAACAAAAACAACAAATATTTCATCCGGATCTAGAGATACAGATTAAGGCAGAAGTAGAAAAGTTGTTGAAAGCAGGATTTATCAAGCCAACCCAACATCCAACATGGTTTGCAAATATTGTGCCCGTGAGAAAAAAGAATGGGCAAATTCGCTTATGTATAGACTATCGCGATTCTAATAAAGCCTGCCCAAATGACGATTTCCTTCTACCCAACATTGACATTATGGTGGATGCAACCGCAGGATATGAAGTTTTTTCGTTAATGGATGGATTCAGCGGGTATAACCAGATCAAAATGGCACAGGAAAATGCTGAGAAAATTGTTTTTCGTACCCCAATGAGGAATTTCCATTATACGGTCATGTCGTTTGGACTTAAAAATATCGGGGCTACGTATCAACGCGCCATGACAACTATATTTCATGACCTAATGCATAAAACTGTGGAAGACTATATGGATGATTTGGTGGTAAAATCCAGAGCTATACAGGATCATGTGGGCGATTTGAGAAAAGTGCTGCAACGGTGTCGCGAGTATAACCTAAAAATGAATCCCCTGAAATGCGCTTTTGGAGTACCAAAAGGAAAGTTTTTAGGGTATGTTGTATATAGACAGGGGATTGATATGGATCCAACAAAAGATTGGGCAGTATTGGAAATGGCTCCGCCCACAACTCGCAAAATATTGAAAACTTTTATGGGGAAAATCTCCTATCTTAGGAGGTTTATCCCAGCATTGGCAGAAGTAACTCACCCGCTCATGCCTTTGTTAAAATAAAAGTCTATATATAGCTGGGGAGAAGAACAAGAAGAATCCTTTGAGAAAATCAAGAAGATTTTAGCATCATCAAAAACAATGGTAGTGCCAGAATCAGGGAAACCGTTGATAATGTATCTCACGTCCACCAATAAGTTCATAGGGGCATTGTTGGCCCAAGAACATGAAGGGGAAGAGAAGCATGTCTTCTATATCAGTCGAGTACTCAAGAGACCAGAGTCGCGATACACATCCCTGGAGAAACATTGTCTTGCTTTGGTATTCGCGGCTCAGAAATTCAGACATTATTTATTGGCACATCCATTGGAGCTAATAACCAAAAGTGACCCCATCCGGTATTTGCTCACAAAGCCCATACTTAGTGGGAGAACTGCTCGGTGGTTGTTAGCATTATCTGAATATGAGATCACATGCTCTAGACCAAAAGTGGTAAAAAGTCATCAGATTTGTTAGCTTTATTCCCTGGGGGATCTGAGCCCAAAATGGAGGAGGTGGGAGTAGCAAGTACGACACAGAGCACGGAGTTTACTTTAGAATTCGATGGTTCATCCCTAGAAAAGGGAGGTGGGGCTAGTTTCGTATTAAGGAATGAGGAAACAAAAGAGGAATTATTCATGGCCTATAAACTTGATTTTCCTTGTACCAACAATATAGCTGAGTATGAAGGGTTGGTGTTGGGATTGATGATGGCTCAGCAGTTAAAGGCGAGAATCCTTAATGTAAAAGGGGATTCCAAGCTTGTCATTAAACAAGTTAAAGGAGAGTATGTTGTCAAAGAACCCCATCTGGTGCTTTACAGAACCTTTATTCGTCAGATGATAGAAAACTTTGAGACTATGAGTTTTCAGCACGAGCCGCGAGAAGGTAATCAACGATCTGATGCATTGGCGACATTAGGTTCACGACTACAATTATAAGAAATATAGTCTATTGTGCAAATAGTACGAAAAACCAACTCTGTGGTCAGTAGCGGGAAGGAATCAGGGGTGTATGAAAAACAGGATTGGAGAGAACAGATAGTACAAGCTCTACTAAAAAATGATAACAATGTCTTGAGACGAGAATACTAGATCATAAGAGGCGTGTTATATTACAGAGCAGCCGGAGGGATTCAAGTCAGATGTGTGGCAATAAGCGAGATAGGAGAACTACTACATAAAACTCATAAGAAAATATGTGGTCAAATGGATGTCAGTCTCTATCGAATTTTGCAGCGAGAAGGTTTCTTTTGGTCAGGCATGAAGGATGATGCGGTCAAGATATAAAGCAATTGCCAGGACTGTAATGCATATCCTTCCGCGAGCAAATAAAACTTGGCAGACATGATAGACAGACGGGATAAATATGTACATTATTTGAAAGAAGGGGTTTTACCTGAAAAGGATCAGCCGCGGTTCAGAAAATTGGCCTCGCGATTTGTCTTACTTGTTTTGCAAAAGTTTTGAAGGAAGGCTACTGAGATGCATAAACGAAGAAGAAGCGGGGGAAGAATTGAAACAAACTCACGAGTTTGATCATCAAGGCCCTAGAAAAATGTTTCAACAGTTACTTTCATATAGGTATTACTGGCCAACAATGGAAAGGGACTGTAGTGATTTTGTCAAGAAATGTCATGTATGTCAGGTGCATGGGGATCTTATTCATGCTCCGGGAGCTGAATTGCACAGTTTGGCTACCTCCTGGCCTTTTCACACTTGGGCACTGGACATAATTGGGCCAATCACGCCGCAAGCTCAGGGACATGTGTGGGTTTTAGTGGCAACTGAATTATTCACAAAGTGGGTAGAAGTTATTCCACTACGACGAACAACAACAGATAATGTAGTTCGATTCATAAAGGAAAACATCATCTGTCGATTTGGGATACCAAATGTGATACTGTCAGATAATGGGACTCCTTTTATTAATAGTAAAGTCACGAATTTGCTGGGGAGATACTCAGTAATTCATCACAAGTCCACGCCTTACTATCCAAAAGGAAATGGACAGGCAGAAGCCTTTAATAAAGCGTTAATTCGAATCCTGTCCAGGTTGGTACATGATAATAAAAAAAAATGGGTGGAAGAACTTCCCATAGCATTATGGGCTCATCGAACTGCATACCGGAGTGCGACAAATATGTCCCCTTATGCATTAGTCTATGGAGTATAGGATGTGCTACCTGTGGAGCTAGAGATTGCTGCTAAAATACTGGCGTGCAAAAGTAGTGTGGAAAAAAGACTATTGAAAATAAAAGAATTAGAATAAACAAGGGCAGAAACCTTTACAAATAAAAAAGAATACAATAAACGACAAACAAGGAGTTACAATAAGAATGTACGATATAGATGGTTCAAAGAGGGAGACAAAGTGCTGAAAGTAGTACCAGCAATCATGAGGGGACAATGGGTAAAAAAATTTGAAGCTAAGTGGGAAGGACCATATGTAATTGTAAGTGAAGGAAGCAGTGGGTATTACACGATGGAGCATAAAGTTACTCGCGAGAAGGATGGACCTCTTAATGTGAAATGGATTAAATTGTACCAGGCATGAAAGCATTATGGATTAGGGTGTTAAAAAAAATTAGTGAAGATATATAGTATCAAACAAATCATCAAGAATTTATACATCATTTATGAGTTATAATCATAGTATGGGGTTATCCAAAAAATATGGTTACGATTAGAGCATAAAAAATGCATACATCATGAAGATATAAAATTACAAAAAAAAAAGACTAGAAAAGGTTCTGAGTGATGGGATCTGACAATTTAAAGCCCTCATGCTCCTCCAAATACATACGAGCCCGCTCAGAATGCTCAACTGTACCCTGAAGCTTCTTATCATCCTCCTCAAGTAGTACTAACTGCCTGCGAGCTTCTGCAATCTCAGCTTGCTTCCTTTGACGAGCAGCGCGATCCTTCAGCTCAACAAGATAATGGTCGTAAAGCCTTTGGATGACAGCCAACCGTGCCTCCTACCAGGACACATCCATCCCGACCTTCTTCCAATATTTTATTCGAGCATGACATCTTGGAAGTGTGTTAGGGACAAAGTCCTGAATAGAAGTCTCAGAAAGAGTCCTGAATACATCTGCAACGAGCTAAAGATAAAAAGCTTGCAAAAGTGGCTCATGAATTTCCATTTGAGCAAAAGTCTCTGGATGAACAGCTTCTATCTGATCTAACACTGGTATGTCGCGAGGATAGCAAAGCCAATGATGCCAAGGTACTGGCACTAAGGAAACAACTTGATAAACAAAAGCAATGGCAGGGTCGCGAGTAGAGAAGCCTGGCTCCCGTGAAGTTGAAGCATGGTCGCGAGAAAGAAAGGCAGGCTTGCGAGGATCCAAGGCAGATGCCCGAGGTGGAGATAGATGTACCTCTGTATTCGGCTCAGTAAAGGTGGCTGAAGGAATCACCGTTTGACCTTCAGGAATTCTCTGAGCATCGAGAATAAGCTCGTTAATCATTTCTTGGTCTTCAGAGTTTAGCCCTAAGAAAGAAAATACACATGTTAAGTATGATATTTGGGTACTCATAATCAAATGAAAGGATGAAGTAGAAAAAGTCACATTCCTCTACTTCTGGGATAGTACTGCCGAAGATGGATCTCTCAATACTGGGGCAATCTTCCAGTGTTGCAGCAATTTCGGACACAACATCACCACCAAGGGGATGCAAATGACTTCCATCTACGTCACGATCTTCTGCCTGGCCATCAGTAGCAATAACCTCAGGAGAGAATGGAAAGGAAGGCAACTCCGTAGATGTCTCGCGATCTACTGCAGTTTCTTCATGGTTGCGATCTGTTGATACCTCGCGGTCTACTTCAGGAGTAGAAGTCGCGAAAATTACGGTGTCGCAAAATGAAAAGGACTCACCATCATCCTCATCCTCTTCAAAGTCAGCTGAGAGGACTTGTTAAATAAAGAGTTGATAGTGAGGTGGTCCTCATCATTATCAGAAGAATCTACAAAAGAGGGGTTAGAATGAAGGCCACCCCCAAGAGAAGTAGGAATACGAGGAGAGACTGTCTCGCGGGAACCTAAAAAGAGGAATGCGAGAAGGGGTGTTAGGAGCATAAACTTTAAAAAAGAGGAATGAAGTTAAAGTAGTTGGAAACTTACTCTGAGAAATAACCTTTTCCAGAAGAGCAGAAAGGATGTTGGCAACCTCTATCTCTTCTGTATCATCTGCAACTCTAAGGTCCTCTACCACGTGGGCAACTGTATCCAGCAGAGAGAAAGTGGCATCATTTTTTTATGTACTCTTCAGCTTGGCCAAAGCAAGTTTGCATCTTGCGGCTCGGGATGCCTCTTCTAAAGCAGGGTCTGAAGCACCCACATGAGAGATGTCATTGGTGGGTTTACACTTTCACACCAATGGGGCTTCCTCTGAGCTGGGAGTCTCTCCAGCTACGTGGGTTTTTGAGGCAGAGGAGAGAGTTATTTTCCTTTTCGCAAGAGGCACATGATCTAAGGATTCTGCGATAAAAAGATCTTTAAGCCTAATAGACAAGGGGACATGGTCCAAATCAGGAAAAGCACTGATGTTACCTATGGCCTGGGCACTGGAACACTACAGAAGAGGAAGGAAATAGCTAAGTTAGTATTGACACAAGACATATAAACATATGAAATAACAAAGGAAAGAAGAGAGAGAAAAGATACCAGACGTCGCGCGATTGGTTCCTCACAGATAGGCTCCGCGCGGACAGGCGATCTCGCGGGAGGAACTTCCTCGCGAAGTGATCACTTGCGAGTTGTTTTCTTGGACTTTTGAGGTTGAGAAGACTCGACATGATGTTTGAGTACAAGCTTGCTATTAGGGCCTCTTGTACCTCTCACCTTTCGAAGTTTCAGCGAAGGATCCAAAACATATACAGGAACAGGTATGGGAGTAGGGGGAGTTTCATCCATAAAACTTTGAAATCTCACCAACTGCTCCTTCTAAAATTCACTGTAACCCACAGTTACACCACCCCTGCGAGTGTCTGGTTGGATGAATATGACTGTAGAGAAAATGCGAAGGCTTCTCTCTAAGGACTCGCGATACTGAATGAGGGATATATCGAATGTGTCTTCGCAAGATAAAAGAAGAGGAGGAGGAATGGCCTGATCAAAGCCCAATTGGCGAGACACGTGCGAGGGATTATAAGATGCAACAGTATCAAAAGTTTCACTGAAAACAGAAAAGTGACATCTATGGATGATGGCAGAAAATATGAGATGGTCATCTGAGGCGATATCATAAAAAACAATTTCATCTTTTGGATAAAATTCAGGGAAATAAAAACCTTAAAGAAGAGTGGCGTAAGGACGCCATGAAAATTCAGAAAATTTGTCAATAAAAGCAGCAAGGGTTTTCGAAGAGGAGAAGGAGGTCCAGCGGGTAGCTCGCGATTTTAAAATACATGAAGTATTAGCCTCTGAGTCTTGAGGAGAGAAAGAAGCAAGAACCGGAGCATATTGGGGAAAACGCTCAAAAAGGAATAAGGTAAGAAAAGTACCTGAGATATGAGTGTTAATATCGTATCTACCCAAGGAACGGGTAAAATCATTTGCAAGGGTATCAAGCTGCGAATACAAGGAGCCAAGGAAGAATGGGGCCAGGGGAATACGCACACCTCGTGATAGCATGGCGGTAAGAAGAAATACCATTATATTAGGACCATCCTTCGGCTTGCCTTGAAATATATAGCTATCAAGCCAGTACGTGAGGAAACTTGCTAACTCTAAAGGGCCATTAAATTGAGGGCCATGAGCAGACTCGCGGTCCTAACCAGGAGCTGGCTTCTGAGAAAAATACTCATGGAAGAAGTGATGACACCAGGCTGAGTAGGATAGCTTCAGGCGATTTGATATTTCTTGTTCAGGAAGAAGCACGCCCTTTTCAAACCAGCTACCGTGCTTACAAGCATACTTACCACAGTCGTGAAGTTGGTTGAGAATCTTTTTGTCCTCTGGATCGACTAGAGGAGCTTTGATGGAACGCGAGTCAAGAACAGGAAGCTAGAATAGGACTACCATATCTTCTAAAATTGGTGTGAACTTGCCCCATGAAGCAATGAAAGTATGCGAGAAGGTGCTCCACCGTGAAACTAGAATGCTCAATGCATCTACGTCGTGATGAACATAAAAGTCCAAAAAAAGTTCAATGGACTGAAAGATGCCGGCCTTAGTAAGAGTGGCGCGATGGCAGTCCTGATTGAGGATATGGCTAGACCACATTTTCCAGTCAATGATAGGGGCTACGTGGCATTCGTATTCGATAAAATAAAAGGGTGTGTCACCCCTTTCAATAAAAAGGCGAGGAATGGAAAGAGGAGGAATGAAGACAGGATCGACTTCGTGGTCTGGATCAAGGGTAAGGGGAGGGCTTGCATGGATTACCAGAAGATATCATGAGGAAGATCGAAGAAGGGGGCTTTTCTCCATTATGAGGCTTCTGGAACAGAATGAGTGACCCCAGATGGAGGTGCAAGAAGCTTGGGAGTGGAGGCTTTAATCATGATAAAATAGTACTCGCGAGAGGTTTATGATAGATGAGTATGCGCAAAAAGAGTAAGAGGCAAGGCAAAAGGTGTAAAATGAGAGGGGTGGGAAAAGGAGCTCTGAGAAAAAAATATAAGTTAAAAATGGGGAAAATGACATGTATAGAATATATAGGGCTCATGCACAAAAATCGAAAAAGCGCATTAAATGCTCGAGGCAGGCAAAAATTCACATAGCCAGACGCACTAAAAAAGTCGCGGATCTATGAATGAGGACAAATTGGAAAAATCAAGAAAAACAGAAGCAAGGTAAAAATAAGTACGTGCACGGGATAGGCTGAGAAGAAGTAAAAATAGTAAGGAAAGGTCGCAGATTGAATTTCAGTTCGCGAGATGTGCACAAATGCGAATAAAAGAAAGAATGAGACCCATCATGGTATAAAGGTCATGGGGAAAAACATCTTGCAAACAATGATACAAAAGACAGTAATTCGCGAGGCAAAGGTTGTTGCACTTTAATACTTGGCCAAGTATCAAAGCGCAATGGGGAAAAATGTAAAAGGGGTGGCTCGCATCTAAAAATATATGAGCAAAAACATGGATTATTTGGGAACTGGCCCAAGTAAAGCATTATTTGGGAACTGGCCCAAGTAAAGGATTATTTGGGATAATGGCCCAAATAAGGATTATACGCGAGAATTAGCATTATACAGAGGGAATTATGAGGGAGCTGATGTGGGTATAGCTAACATCTGAACTTATAGCCCTATATGCTGCTCGCGTAAGTAGTACTATCCGGAAATCTAGGGAAATGCTTGGAATATGCAAATAGTGGGTCGCGACCCTATTTGCACCATTCAAAGCAAAAACACCTTAGAGAGGCCAATAGTACTCAGGGTCATGAAAAATGTATGCATGCAAAAGGTCATGACCCAGGAAAATCTATAGCATCATGGTTCCTTGGCTAAGGATAAATCACATCCGCGAGGAAAGGCGCGGATCATGGGTCGAGAGGTATAATATGAGTCTCGCAAGAGATCACACGAATCAGTATCGCGTAATCTAGTTCGCGAGGTTATACTAACATGGTATTTATTACGTGGATTGATATCACATAGTCAATGTCGCGAGGTAAAACTGACGTGGTAATTATTACGCGGATTGATATCGCATAGTCCATGTCGCGAAATAACGCTGACGTGACAAAGATGATTCGCGATAACCAATTTGACGTTGATGTCTATAAATAGAGAAGCTAAAGCTCATTTGAAGGGGATTTTTTTCAGAGACTAAAGGAGAGAAATTTCTAGAGAGAGAAAGTGTTTTGCATCATTTTGAGTTGTTGTCTTCTCTTCCATTTTTTTCCTTCTTTTCCATTTTTCTGTAAAGCATCAAAAGCAATAAAGGTACAAACATCATTATTTTCCTATCAATCTTGTGTGAAAACTATCTTTAAATCCCACTAAAATCGAACCCCTACACCAAGTAATTCTCACGAAGAGCTTGACTTTGAATTTATTGGTAACAATGGGATGCCTTATACATTGCATACAAATGTATTCGCAAGCGATAATGGTGGAAGGGAGCAGGAGTTTCAACTATGGTTTGACCCCACACAGGATTTTCATTCTTATGAAATCAACATCAAATAGTGTAAGCTATATATATATATATATATATATATATATCAATTTCACCACCATAAATTTTACCAATTTGAAGTTCTCAATTTCAATATTGGTAAACTTCACCACCTTAATTCATGGTGACTAAAAGTAGGTGAATTAATCTTTTTCACTTTAATTAATTAGCACTTATTAAAGGTGGTGAAATTCAAATCAAGTAAATCATGGGCACATACTACAACAAAATCATCATTTAGTGAAGAAGATTAATGCAGATTTAATTACAAAATCTTTACACAATAATCCTAATCTTAATATTGATTATTTACTTATTTGATTGATTAAAGGTTTTTTGTGGACAAAGTCCCCATTAGAGTGTTCAAGAACAACAAACCCATTGGAGTGAAATTTCCATCACAGTCCATGCATATAGAGGCAACTATATGGAACTCAACTTCATGGCAAGGAGAGGTGTCATGGACCGAAGAACCCTTCGCCGCCTTCTATCAAGGTTTCAGCATCAATGGCTGCCCCTACCAGAGCTCGAACCCTAGACTGTGTCACTCTTCGAACTTCCCTTGGAATAGGATGGAGAGTTGGCAACTCAACCCTCAACAAGAAGCCATACTTCATATTGTTAGAAAGAAGTCCATGACTTATGATTATTGTTCTTCTAAAACATCCAAAAAATATCCAGAATGCTTGGTGTAGTGAGCTACCGATTCTAGGGTTCAAGCCTCAATGGAGGGTATGAGTGAATAATGCTTAATTTTCAAATATATATATATATATATAGAGAGAGAGAGAGTTAATAACTGAACATTGACACAACCTATGCATTATCAATTGGTTGGTGTTTCTTTTTCATGATCATATAGTCAACAATTATTTGATAATATGAATAAGACCATAACAATTTGTTAGGCCACGATTGTGGATATAGTCTGAGTCTTATCTGATTTGTGTGAGAGTCTTCTTACACGAGTCTCGTAAATTAGTCGAGATGCGCATACATTGGTCTAGATATCACGGTTATCAAATATATATATATATGTATGAATAAGACAATAGTTTTGTACGTGACTACTAATGGTTTTATTATTACTTTCCCACTATATGATGGTTCGGATTTTATCATTTTATTACTTTCTTTTATCTTTAACTAGCAAAAAGTCCAAGTGAAATATGCACGTGATGAAAAAATTAAAATTAAAATAAAATATTATATACAAGATTTTAGAAAAAAGGAAAATCATAGTTATATAATTTAAAATTACAATAGTTAGAACTGAAGTAGTTCAAAAAATTTAAGTTGATTAATGAATTAATTCAATTCTTATACTAAAAATTTAAGATATACTTAAAGAAAAAAAATGATTAAAGAGAAAAGTGCATACAAAAATCAAATGATTTACACTCCCAATCTGATGAGAGAAATTGGTTTATTATTAAAATAAATAAAGATATTGAATTGAAGTTATATATATATATATATATAAATAAGATATCGTAACAGATGAAAATATAAAAAGTTATAACTCTTTATAAGATTTTATGAATCACAAATTAGTAATATTACTTAATGAGTCCCTTTTAACAAAATAAAAAATATTAGACTTATATTTAAAAATATAAAGAATATATAGAAAAGAAGCAAAATCCTTGCACTTAACATACAAATAACTATATTAATATGACTATGAAAGGTCATTGGTGCCTTATCAAATTCTAATAAATAATAGAAATTCATAAAAGCTTTAATAATTTTAAAAAATTAATATCATTTATTACAACATTTATATTTTAGTAATTAAAAACTAAAATTATAATGACTACAAATAAATAAATATATATATAGAAGAATTTTTTTAAAAAAAAAAAAACTTTAAACTATTATAATAGTATATATATGTAACACATAATTGTTAGAATCGCAATCCTAACTTTTACAATTCTACTATGATTTTATACGATTTTGTTTGATTTTACGATTTTACCACGATTATACTCACATATGTTTTAGAATTTTTCGGATTGAAATAATGGTTTGATGATTGGGTCCTCCATATGAAAAACCCAAAAACTTAATAATTTAGTCCAATTTCCAAACTTATGAGAAAATAATTTGAGGCCCAAAATATTAATAATTTAGTCCAATATTGCAAGTTGAATGGTTTTATACTTTCAAAAAAAAAATAGTTGAATGGTTTTATTAATTATTACTTTTCCAGTGTATGATGGTTTGGATTTTATGATTTTATTATATATTCTTTTATCTCTAACTTGAAAAATATAACTGCAAATGAACCGAGTTATTAATGAGTAGGTTTGGGTTAGACTCTTTAAGATATTGGTTCGGACTAGTTCGTTTAGCAAATGAGTTAAGTTTGACCACATTTTTTAGCTTCGTTAATTTAATAAACTAACTGAGTTTGAACATTGTTGAGTTCGACTAACCAATCTTGTAAACATACTCGTCTACAAGAAATAATAAGACTATATTATAATCCCCAAGAGAAAGTGTCGGACTACAATAAATAATAAAAATTTTGTGAAGATAGTTATTGAGAATTGTAAGACTGATACGGCCATTTCATAAAAATTACTTCAAAAAAATCTATATCAGGAAAAAAAAATAGAGAAAAAATAAAATAAACAAGATTCAAGAAATATGTTATTCAAAAAATAAAAACATACTAAAAAAATATCCAGCATCTCAATCTAGGTGATTCTAGAAAAAATTACATATACATTGTAATTAATCCAACCGTTGTTGAACAAACTCAGACCCACTAAGGGCCTGTTTTGTAGAGTTGTGTTTGTGTTTATGTTGAAATAAACAAAAAACACGTTTTTTGTTTTTTTGTTTATTCATTTAAAAACATAAGTATGTTTGGTAGAGATGTTTTTTGGGTCAAAAATGAAAAATTAAAAATCAAAAATTAATAATATAAATAATAAATAGAATAAAATATAATAATAAATGAATATAATAATAAAAAATAAATATAATAATAAAAAATGGACTAAATAATAAATAATAATAATAAATTAATAAAATGCTGAAAGCCAAGGCCCATGGTGTTCACATCACATCCATAATTTCCTCTTGCAGGTCCCCTACGCGTGGGTGTAGATACCAAATAATTATTTTTGATAAATATGATTTATTTATGGTATCTGTTTGACCCATTTGAAAACTATTTTCTTTATATTATTAAAATTGTAAAAGGAGATTTAATTCTTTAAAATCATGACACATCAGCTACCAAAAAAGAAAGTAAGGAGAGAAATTTTGTGAAAATTTAGCTACTTAATTGGGAAACAAATAAAGAGAAAAATTTGCAGTTTCACAAGATCATGTCCTAGTCCTGGTGGTAATTGAATAAATGTGGACATGTGACTACAATTTTTTTTAAAAAAATAAAAATTTGTATAAAATTCATAAAAGGAATAACTGATATCAATTCTATTTTAAAAAGGTTTTAACCACTTGTTCACATTATTTTGAGCAATATATGAAGAATTGGCAAGTTGAAAATTGATTGATTTAATTTTTAGAAGGTACTAATTAAGGACTAAAAAATATGAAGTATTTGGCAAGCTTACAAGATCTTTATTAATTTTAATGTTTAAGGAACTGCTAATTTGTATATTTTAGTCTATATAAACACGTTCTTACAACCATGCAATTCACTTCATTATATACAATCAACATTATAGTTTCACTTGATACATATGGATTCTTTTCTACTTGTTCTCTTTGTTACTCTCTTTGTTGGTTCTGGAAAATATGCATGCAAAGCTGATGAAGTTAGTTTTGATGAAAATTACTATGTTACATGGGGATCAAACCATGTCACTCTTCTTGACCAGGGAAAAACTACTCAACTTTTAATCGATCAGTATTCAGGTCTGTCAATATACTCACACACATGCATATATATATATATATTTCTCCTTTGATTTCTTTTATGACAAAAAGTATACACATGCATCTTTGATATGCTTTTTTGTCAATGTTATAATAGCTAGTTTTCTATGATCGACAATAACATCTAGATAACATTTATTTATTTTATTTTTATTGTTATTGTTATTATTATTATTTTCTCGCTAAATATTAAATTATTGGACTATGCAGGAGGAGCAGGATTTAGTTCAAAGCAAGACTATGGCTCCGGATATTTTGGAATGAGGATGAAATTACCAAACAATAACTCAAAAGGAGTTATCACAACTTTCTATGTAAATATATACATAGGCTTGCTCAGACTTGTGGTTTTTTTTTTTTTTTTTTTTTGACTCACACAACCCCCACACACGAGTCCATACACGGACGGAGTCAGAATTTGTTTTCATTGGGATGAATCAACGGCATTAGGGATAATTAGGGACAATAAACATAAATTTTTCAAAATTTAATGGGTCAAATTTCATTTTTTTTTCCAATATTTTTTTCAAAATACTTAAATTAGCATAAAAAAATTCGTTTGGGGCAATTGCCCCCAATGAGTCCTCTGTCCCTCCATGTCTGGTCCCATAGGACTCGAACCACTAACCTCCCAAACACTCACATTTTGGAGAGTGTTTATATATATATGCGCGTGTGTATATGGGTTAATTTGATTTTCAATGAAGAGATAAATGAACTTTAATAGTTTGTTCTTTTAATTATCACTTTTCATGCACACATACATATATATGTATATTATATGTACGTAGCTTATATGGTTTTTTATTGATGATTGCAGTTAACTTCTAAGCCAGTTAATCAACAGATGGATGCCCATGATGAGCTTGACTTTGAATTCTTGGGCAACAATGGAATGCCTTATACATTGCATACTAATGTTTTCGCAAAAGATAGTGGTGGAAGAGAGCAAGAGTTTCAACTATGGTTTGACCCAACTCAGGATTATCATACCTATGAAATTCTGTGGAACCAACATCAAATAGTGTAAGTTACCCTATATATATATATATATATATCACAGTTTCTATATAATTAACCATGCCTATATGATCTACATGTATAGAAGACCAGGATCAATATCATATGTAGTACACTTTTCTTCTAACTGTATTAGTGTACTTGCAAAATCTATCACTTTTGATGGTGAATTTCACCACCGTAAAATATCATAATTTTCTAATTTTCAGTTTTAAAAAATCCTTGAACGTGTGAGTTTTAGTATATTTTGAATTATTACACCTTCTCTACTTAAAAATAAATAAATAAAAATTATTGTATTGTCTTTTATTGTTTATTTGAAATTAGTGTTTGTATTTTTAAAAATAAAAATAAAATATTTTTCAGAATTACAAACTAAGCAAGACATTCCCAATATAAAATTCACTGCTTCCGAAATTCGTGAATTTCACGTACCCCAAGTAAATTTCATGTACTATTTATTGAAGGTATGTAAAAGATGCATGGATATATGGTATCTACCTTTTTCAATAAAATCATGGGATTCATAATCAATAATAATTCATGACCAAGATTAATTCAGATGGTTCATTACATCAATCAAGATCTCAATATATATATATATATATATATATATATATATAAGCATAACACTAATATTGGTTGTTTATATGATTGATTTTAGGTTGTTTGTGGACAAAGTCCCCATTAGAGTGTTCAAAAACAACACAAACATTGGAGTGAACTTTCCATCACAGTCCATGCATATAGAGGCAAGCATATGGAACTCACCTGCGTGGCAAGGAGAGGTGAAGTGGAACGAAGGACCCTTCCAAGCCTTCTATCAAGGTTTCGGCATCAATGGCTGCCATTATCAGAGCTCGAACCCTCGACTGTGTTACTCTTCCAACTTGCCTTGGAATAAGGAGCAAAATTGGAAACTCAACCCTAAACAACAAGCCAACCTTGAACTTGTTAGAAAAAAGTACATGACTTATGACTATTGTTCTTCTCCAACCTCCAAAAATTATCCAGAATGCTCAACTTAGTTAGCACACAATTAGCTTATTTAATTAATTAAGTATTTTTAAGGATATATATATATATATAGTGATTGGCTTGGATTTTATTTTTATCTTCATTTTTGTCAATTTTTTGAAAGTTATTTAAGTTGGTATTTGTGGTTTCTACATACATCATTCATTCAGAATTCATAAGGATTCGCAATTAGATTTACATGGAACGTTTGGTTGCAAGTACGTACTAGTCATATTTTTTAGCTTTTAATTTCGACAATATATGAGGAATTGGGATTTATTAACTAATTAAACAACTCCTAAATATGGTAATTCGTGCTGTTAGTTTAACCTTTAAAAAATATAAATAAAAATAATACTTTTTTTTTTAATATTGTAAACTGCTAAATGTTCAACAACCTAGAAGTTAAAAGTATATACTGCTTTATTATTAGAAACTCCTAATTTACTTTCAGTATATATATTATTTTTTTGTATATAAACACAAACTTGCAATAATTTGTAAATAAAAAAATAAAAAATATGGAGAATCGGAAACAGATGAAAAGTCATGAATTTGACTATAGAATTTTACATTAGTATTGTAATCTTATATTAGTATTGATGCGTCAACAACCCTATAAAAAAGACATAATTATACATTATATACACACAGAACAATTCTAAAAGATTTCATATTCGTATTAGAGAATTCTATATTCATATAAAATGTTTTAGAATCGTCTCAAGAGATAATATTGTTTGTTTATGGTCTGCCAAGATATATTTTTTCACTTCATCATCATATACAAGTATTGAGGTAAAAGTCTAATCATTAAAAAAAAAAAGTATTAGAAAATTATATAACAAAAAAATTCGTATTAAATTTCATTTACAAAAACGATCCTTTTTGTAAAGGGAAAATATCACATACCTCCCCTGAGATTTAGTAATATTACACGTGATATCCCTACTATTTTCAAATTGAGCAGATACCTCCTTCCAAGTTAGCTTCGGATATCACTTTCACCCCCTTCGTCAAATGTCAAGCCGGTCAACTCTGATTTTATGTGTGATTTTACCTAATTGCCCTTCAAGGTTAATTTCAATAAACCCCCTTAAACTATTGAATTTCATATTGCCCCCCACCCTAATGGGTAAATTACAGTTTCACCCCCTAAAATTCAAAAAAATATTTAAAATTCTAAAAAATATATAAAAATTAGAAAATATATATAAATTTTGAAAAAATATAAAAATTGAAAATATATATATATAAATTTTGAAAAACATATATAAATTTCGAAATATATATATAAAATTTGAAATAAATATATAAAAGGCAAAATAGCATAAACCCCCCCCCCCTATGCTTTTTTTGCCCCCATTTTACTACCCTCACCTTTCCAAAACAAGCAAACTATCCCCTTAAGCCTATATTAAATTTGGAAGAAAGATATAAAATTCAAAAAGATATACATCAAATTTCGAATATCATTATAAAATTCAAAAAATATATATAAAATTCGGCAAAAAATATAAATTTCGAAAAACATTATAAAATTCAAAAAATATATATAATTTTTGAAAAAATCATATAAAATTTGGCAAAAAATATAAATTTCAAATATATATATATTAAATTTCGAAATATATTATAAAATTCGAAAACAAATATAAATTTTGAAAAATAAATAAAATTTTAAAATATATATAAAATTCAGAAAAAATATATATATATATAAAATTCAAAAAAAAAATTGGTTTTTCTAATTTTATATATTTTTTCAAATTATATATATTTTCTAATTTTAAATATATATTTTTTTAATTTTATATATTTTTTCTAATTTTATATATTTTTTCGAATTATATATATATTTTTTGGAATTTTATATATTTTTTCAAATTATATATATATATATTTCGGAATTTTATATATATTTTTGAATTATATATATATATTGGAATTTTATATATTTGTTTCGAATTATATATATATTTCAAAATTTATATATATTTTTAAATTTTAAATATTTTAGGAGTGAAACTGTAATTTACCCATTAGGGTGGGGGCAATATGAGAATTCAATAGTTTATTGAGGATTATTTCATAATTTTACATCATCCAAGGGAGGTAATTGATATTTTGAAAATAGTGAAGTTATCGCGTATAATATTACTAAAAAAATATTAGAAAATTATATAACAAAAAAATTTCGCATTAAATTTCATTTACAAAAACGATCCTTTATATAAATTACATAATAAATATCTACTTCAAGTAGCCCCTTGTGCGGCTGTGCCACTACTATGGTGAGAGTAATTTCCTAACTTTTACAAAGATTTAGATGATGGTAATGATTTGGAACTAAAAATAATACAAGAGGGTATTTGCATTTGGAACAATACAAGTTAATTGCATTGATAACAACCATAAATTACTGAAATCTTCAGTATCACTCCAAATAAAAGTATTCAGAAACAAAAACATAAACATTAATTCTTTGAAACATACCTAGTGATATTGTTTTCAATTATTTTATAAATAACAAGAGATATTCATTTTTATCTACCAATTCACAAATCTCAAATTCTTAAAATTTAAAGTTATATATAACAAAACCTTAAATGAAAAGACATAAAAAAATGAATATTTATTCCTTTTTATTATTATTATTATTGTTTTTTTCATCTTTCAAAAGGAAAAAGAGAAGCCGCAATTATACAAGCAGGAAAGAAACAAATACTGATCGCGATAGAAAAACGAAATATATAAAACTTAAAATGACAAAATTACCTAAAGCTGGAAGTTTAGTGTTCATAGATACGATATCACAAGTACATGCTAATCAAGAAACTCGGTTAGAACCTCCACCTGAACACGCACAAAGAATAAACTGCGGCCGCAGGGGATGGGGTTGGGGTGGGAGACAGAGATGTGCCATGGGTCACACCAGAAGCTCTAAAATAGGAAAACATGGTTTAATCCTAGACCTTGAAGCTTTGCATCTCTTACTCGTCATGAACAAATCGACTAGCGGAGAGACAAATATCTTACTTCTGGCCTTTTTTGGACCCAGATTTCCCAGAATTTCGTGCACCGCGCTTTCTGCTAGAACTAGTTCCAGAGTTGATTGGAGCGCTTTGGGCACAATGAATAGGCAGACGATGCCCAGGAACCAAAGCAGGGAACCCAACAGCAGGGATTCTGCATAATACCCAAAGTCAGCACAACACATAAAAACCGATGAACACAACAATATTGGTAATATGAAATTTCCAAATCAAATAAAACCAAGAGAAACAAAGTTCTTCCATGGGGCCTAATGAGGTGCACCAAGCCCACACTTGTTATTTGCAGGTCTTTTCTACCATGACTGATGCCCGCAATAGTAATCAAGATAGTTTGATGTCAACAAGTTAGGGTTCATTAACCCATCCATAAGATTCAAAACTAAGCTCCAATCCAAAGATCAAACTAGTTTGAACAATCACAAGTTATCTCAACTGGGATAAAGGACAACTAAAGTATCACACGATGGACTGTAGACTATATTACGAAGTAACAAATAAAGTTATTAGGGGACACATCAGCTTGTTCATCTTCGTCAATTCAAAATGGATAATAAATCAAAATAGGAAAAATCCAGGTTCATAAGAGGCTGAATTCCAACTGACAAGACTAATGTTAATACTTAACTTTAGGCAGATGGAATGACGAATAAGCAGTACCTTCATACATTCGATACTAATGAGGAAAAGATCGTTGACGCTATTTTTTACACAAGTTGACTGCTCTTAGATTAGACCCGCACAAAAAGAGAGATAAAACAAGTGTACATAGATATCATGAAGAAACCGAGTAAATTGCAAACTACATAAAAAAATAAAAAAAGGGGTTCAAATTTAACAGGTTACGAAAGATGATCCGGTACCTAGAACTACACCCAAAGTTTCACATGTTGAAAGAGGCTTGCAATAGGTCCGAGGAAAGAGAGTGCACGCTGAGAATTACTAATTTGGTTAACTGTATCAATGCCTTGGGTTCGGCAAGAGGGCTTTGTATAATAGACAATGAATAAGTGGCAGATCCCTGCTCACCTGGTGTGCCTCCTATCTACCAAAGATAATAATGTAGTGTCAATTATATCACTACGAGTGAATAGATGATGAATCAGTGGCAGATCCTTCCAACACTAAGGGCCTCCTATCTACCAAAGAAAAATATGTAGTGTCTATAATAACACAAAGTGGGAATTCTATGCAAGTTGAATTTCTGAACCCAATAAGGAAGCTTGCATAAAAGCACGACCAAATTCGAAACCCAGCTAAATACAGTGAAAGCATGACCAATTCTATGCAGCTAAGTAACTTGACAGAACTTCTGCTGAAGTCCATTCTAGAAGTGATTGAAAAGGACGAGACACTACAGTCAACCCCTATTAGCATATTAAAACAAATGGAATAATGAAGAAAGCAAGGCCAAGTTGGTTCCGGTTTCGTACCCAACAAGAGCACAGCAGACTCCTGCTTTGGCATGGAAGCATTGACCGCCTTAATATTCTGCATGGAAATGCGTAATGCTTGATTTTCAGCAAAACAGCACTGAAGCAACATCCCCAGCCTTTTGCATTCCGCTTCGAGGTACCTACTCTTCATCTCCAAGTCCCTCACGTAAAGTTTCTTCCTCTCTCTTGATCTCACAGCAGCATCCCTGTTTCTCAATTGCCTAGAGAACCAAAAGAAGGGGCATATCATGCATCCATCTAAAACAGTATAACACTACTTACTTGCCAATAACAAGCTAATTTCACATAATGTCATAATAAAACTTCCTCTTCAACAAGATTTTTCAACAGCTAACCAATAAGCAAGGAATGGGCTCAGAAAAATACATTCCAAGATGAAATATTCACATATAACAGCAGTATATTTTCTTCACTACTACCAAGCATGATATTTCCTTGCAAGAACAAGAAAAACTAACGGAATTGCAAGTATTCGAATTGACCAAGAATGTCCTACCAAAACTAAGCATTCAAATGTGCCTGAAATACTGAATACAAGAACCCACCACCGGAGCAAAACAAAGACACCATCAATTATGTCCACACAGAAATGAAACACCAAAATATACTTCTTATTTCACAACAACAGGGTTAAACCCATAAAAACTTCATTAAAATCAAACATTGATGAGCGACCAATGAATGTCCAAAAAATAAAAAATGCAACATATTGCACAATAATAATGATAAAACCTATATAGCCTAAAAAAAATTATACAAAACCTACACCTAAGGAGAACAAAGAATGCCCTCATTAAAATGATATTAAATATGCACAATCTATTTCACAATAATCTTCGAGTTTAAAACCCTACAATTATAAACCCTAAAGTTAAAAAACCCTAATAACCGAATATACCACTGAAAATCAAAACAAAAAAAATCTTCAATACCTTTTTCGCTTTTTGCAGTTCAGATCATCGCCATCGCCCTCACAATCTCCATTGTTCTCCTTCTCTTCTCCCTCCGAAACATTCCAATTCTTCCCCTCAGAAACATCACTTGCTAAATTGGACTCCGGCGAATTTTTCCCCTCTGAAACGTCACCTGCTAGATCGGCCTCCACCGGCGAATTTTTCCCCGCCTCCGAAACATCACCGGCACTCAAATTCTTCGCATCACAAAAGCCACCACAATCGGACTCTACAGGTGATTCAAGAAGGTAATCGGAGAGATAGTCCACCGACGATTCGAGATTCGGCTGGTCCGCGCCGACCCCACCATCAACATCGTCATCGTTCATCAACAAGTTCTCTATATCGTTGAACCACAGAGAAACCGAATCTGTCGGCTGGTTGGCGACCTCGCCGGCCGACAAATCGGCCGATAACAGATTGTCCAACGCTGGATCATTAAGCCATTGATCAAAATCGATGTCGGCGATTGAAGGTTCGTATTGTGGGAACTCGGAATCGTTCATTGAAATTAGGGTTAGGATTTGAAATTGGGGTTAGGGTTTGTATTGTAATACAGAGAGAACATTACTTGTATTTACAGAGTTGAATATGATATTATAGGATCCACTCAGATGAGGAAAAGAATTCAAATACCGTGTTTCTTCAAGGGTAAGGAAGACGAAATTTCCACGAAGCATCGTAGGATCGTCTGTGATATAGCCCTCGCCTCAGAACACATCATTCGTCCAATAGGAATGCACTTACAAATTTACAATAAAGAGTCATAGTTTTTATTTATTTTTCTATATATAGACAATGATATATATATATTTTTTAAAGTTACACAATGATACTATATTACACAAGAAGTTGGCAATCCCTTCCATGTTGTGTTACTATCAAAATGTATGATTTACATTTCAAAACTAGTTTAGATATTCAAACAGCTCATTTTATTGTTTTACTAAAACACACACACACAAAAAAAGAAAAAAGAAAAAAAGCAAATATACCATATCACAGTCGGCCTGAAATTTCAAAAACACGTAGAGCTTTAGGGAAAGTCAAATGCGAAGTATTTTGTTTTGACCGAAAATAATACTAAATGAAATAGGATAATATTTAAGTCAATGTCCACAAAGACCAAATTCGTCCTCACCACTTATATGGTTCAATACCAATTAGACATATGGCTAAATCTCTTTATAAAAAGAAGATGAACATAAAAATATAAAAGCATGAATGAGTTTCAATGACTTTTTAAGAATATTTTGTCAATTATATTGGACCATATCAACGAGAATGAAATTGATTCTCGGGGGACATGTATTGTTCAATGAATAAATTTTTGTACCCCTAAGATCTTGTTTGGTTCGTGGTCCGGTCTCATGTGGTCCGGTCTCATAATGGCTTTTTTGGGACCGGACACTGTTTGACAACACGGTTCAAAAAAAACAAGGACCACTTGGGACCAAAAGGGATAATTTGATACAACAAAAAATGATGGTCTCAAGTAGTCTTATATACAATTGTTTTAACACATGAGACCATAAAATTTGAAAAATATATATATAATTTGAAAATAATATAAAAAATTTGAAATATATATATAAAATTCAAAATTAATATATAAAATGAAAAAAATATATTTAAACATACTTAATATTCAAATTTTATATATTTTTCATACTTAATATATTTTTTGAATTTTATATATTATTTTTTTATTTTTTGTATTATTTTCCAAACATAAGACCAAACAGCTTGAATAAGACCATAAAACCAGACAGCTTTACCAAACAGACTTTCAGAACACCATCCAGATAAGATCAGACTAGACCAAATAAAACCAGACCGGACCGCCTACCGAACGGGCCCTAATTGTTGAATTGGACGAGGCTTCAGTGTATGTTAGACTTAGAAATTAATCAACTAATTGCTTTGGGTCTATTATAGTACTATTGGAGTTAATATTTTTGGGTCTATTATAGCATTGGGCCGCGTGGGCCTTGTACCAAATAACAAAATGGCCTAGCGGTTTAACTACTCCTCCCTCTCCCAAAGAAAAAAAAAATGTTAAAAATCAACTCATTATATGTAAGGGAAGCTAGAAGAATGAAATATGTTTGAATTGACTTTTCAAACACTGTTTTTAATTTTTGGAAAGAAAATATGTTTTGAACAGTGTTTGACACAATTTTCAGAAAAGTTTCTGAACCCGGTTCTACTTTTCTTTTTCTTTTGAATAAATGCAAAAACAAAAATTGTGTCAAACAGGACCCAAGTGTTAAGAATAATGTGTGGTTGAGAAGTTTTTCATTCTTCAAAGTATACATATTCTTTATCTTATTTATTTCAGTGTTAGAAATCTCGACAGGTACCTTCCAGTAGCTATTTTGTAAACTTTTGTGATCAATATGTGCAAGTATTTTGTAACTTTTTTCCATCAACTAACGAGTTGAATTTGAGTAGCTGTTATGTAATTTTTTTTTATCAATTTAAGAAGTTGAATTTGATTTCATTCATAATGGTCTCAGCCACAATTTATTTAGTTCTTCATAATTATGGTACTCGTCGCCTGTTGACAAGGAGGAAGATCTAGAAGGAGAGGGAATTCATAAGAGTAGTGGATATGTATGTTATTGCATAATTATAATATAAATCCACGTATCTAATAATTTTTTAACATCTAATTTTCCAGCACACAATACAGTACTTCTTGTCGCGTATTTTTAGGACAAGGTAAGTTTTTAATGATTCATATGATTGGGTAATTTATGTGAAGTGTGACGAGGCGAGTTCAAAACCGTCAAATGTGAGTCACCTTACATATAATGATTTCACGTGCTTTAAAATTAGGATTAACTCCAAGAAATCCCTATCTTATTCAATTTAATTCACTAATTTTTATTGTGTTCACTTTGCCCCCTATACTATCCAATTTTATTATTATGCTCTCTCCTCCTCATATTTTGAGTCAAAATATCTAAATTACCCTCCCTTAATAGTATAAGAGGATTTAGTTAAATCAACCCTTAAAAAAATTATTTTTCGAAAATAAATTATATTTTTCGTAAAAACTATAAATTTCAAAAAATATATATTATGTTCCAAAATATGATTTTTTTCTTGTGAAAAAGTATATATTATGTTCCAAAATATGAATTTTTTCCAAAAAATAATTTTTTTGCAAAAAATAATATTATGTTTCAAAATATGATTTTTTTTCTGAAAAATAATTTTTTTACGAAAAAGTATATATTATGTTCCAAAATATGAATTTTTCCGAAAAATAAATATATATTATGTTCCAAAATATGATTTTTTTTTCCGAAAAATATATATTATGTTCCAAAATATGAATTTTTTTGCAAAAAAAGTATTTATTATGTTTCAAAATATGAATTTTTTTCATAAAAATACTTTGTTTTGTGAAAAATATATATTATGTTCCAAAGTATAATTTTTTTTTCCGAAATAATTCATATTTTGGAAAATAATATACTCCCTCCGAAAAATAATTTTTTTGCAAAAAATATATATATATTTTTGAATTTATAATTTTTGCGAAAAATATAATTAATTTTCGAAAATTATTTTTTTTAAATGGTTGATTTCACTAAACCCCCTTATACTATTGAGGGTATTTTAGGCATTTTGACTCAAAATGTGAGGTGAGGAGGCATAATGATGAAATTGAATAGTATAGGGGGCAAAGTGGACACAGTGTGAGTTAGTTGATTAAACTGGATAGTATAAGGGGGTTTCTTGAAATTAAACCTTAAAATTATAAATGTAAAAAAAATATATTAAAAAGATATATTACATATATCAATAAATATTGATTCTTTTAAAAATAAATGGCATCATGGTGTTATTGTGAAAAATTATTGTCATTGTGTGCATGTTTTAGTCTGTGAGATACATCGACAAAAATCTTTTAGCCCCTAAACATAATAAATTGTTGGGTTACATAAGACTTTAGTTTTATTAGGTTGTATTTTATTTTATTTTGCCTTTTGTAGTACTCAATAAAGTAAAAATTTGGGACTCTAAATTGTGGAATTGAATTAGGCTCTAATTTGAATTGGACTAGAAAATAAAATTATTATTTTTGGGCCTATAATGATAATATCTTTTTTTAAAAAATAAAACAAATGGGGCCTAAAATTGTGGAATTCAAATAGATTTTAATTCAAATTAAGTTTGAAAGCTAATTAGTTTTTTTTTTTTTTACCTATATTAGAACCAAATAAAAATAATTAAAGATATATAAATTGGGTCCCTTGGGCCTGAGGCCCTAGGCGGCTGTCTGGGTCGCCTATGCCCAGAATCGGCCCTAAGTGTGACAACATTATGATGTGATGCATCATCTAATATGTTACTTATCCCTCGATTCATAATATTTGTTTAAAGATTTCAATATTGTTAAACAACACCGACACTTTATCGATACTTATTTTTGGGATTGATAATGTTCAAATCTATTATAAATAATGACGTGATGAGTGCGAAGTTGGTGGCTTTTGTGAGAACTTGATAGGCCAAGTTTCTTAATACCATCGTGAATACCAGAACTGTTCAAGGTCAAAATGAACACAATATAACCAAATTTTTTTAGAATTGGAATGTGTGTTACAAAATGGATGAACAGTGAATTGCATCACATCCATTGGTTCGCAAGTTATGAAGCACAGACACTTCGTCTAGGGTCGCCATACTTGTGTCGGATGCGCGGACATGCCAAAAATACGTGTCTGACATACCAAAAATGTGTCCTGACGTTTTTTTAAAAGTGGAAACTTAGAGGACATGCGGTGGGTCGGTTGATTCAATGAAAGATAGAGGGCTTATGGAGTCGATAATTTAATGAATCACTTATGAAACTTCAACACCTCTAATTCAATCTTTGGTTTTGAAGATACTTTAATATTGTTGTTCATCCTCGTCTTGTGAGAAGAATTAGAGCACATATTCATTTATCTACTATTTAAAGAGGAACATGATAACATCACAAAGAACCGAATATTTGGTATTTATACCTTCCAATCTTTGTTTTCAATAAAGAAAAATTTCACAATATAACGAGAGAAGATGACGGATGTTGAAGAAGATACATTTTATTTCTTGCATAATAGTATAATGAAGAATTTTGAACATGTCAGACATTTCATTTAATTTATTTGTATATTTTTTGTTTATAAGTCTATTTGATTCTCATTATTTAAGTGATAAATGAAGTATTTATGTAATATAATATGTATGTATAAAAAAAATTATATTTTTTTATAGACGTGTAGAGCCCTTGTCATGTCTTAATTTTTTGAAATTTGTCGTGTCGTCGTATCTGTGCCCCATGTCCGTGACTGTGTTTCATAATTCGCAAGTAAAAACTTGTTTGGGGGCCTATTTTTCCTCTCATTTCCATCACTATTCACAGGCCCAAGTAAAACAGACTTGTTTGGTTAAATGCGTTTGCTTCCAAAATGTAGGAAGAAACCAGAGTAAAAGCAAGAATTTGAAATCATGCCAAAAGTTGCTTTGTGTTGCTCGGGTTACTCTTGAAGTAGGTCCACCATTTTTTTGCTTGGATAATTTGAGAACAACTCCAATTAAAACATGAATTATGTTTTTCTCCCTCACCTTCATATAAGATCACTTTTCCTCTCATGCTTTGTCAGGTGTGTGCATGAATATATATATATATATTTTTCTATTGCTTTTTTTTTTCTTTTTACATTTCTATTACCTCATATGTTAAAGTTTGTTTTGTTTTAAACTCTTAAAATAATATTTTTAAAATTGAAAATAAAAAATTGGCAGTAGTATATGCTTGGTTCAATTTTATGAAAAACATTTTCAGAAAAAAATATTACATGAAAAAATGGAATATGAGAATCAATTGAGAAGTCTTGTGCAATACAAATTTATATTTTTATCCAATATTATAGGTTAGATAAAATAAATTTATACAGTATTATAATTTAGAAAACATAAATTAATTTATTTACAATATCCATTTTGTTTTTAATTTGTATAACTTAATTTCTTATATTCAATGTATTAATAAAAATACAGAATCTCAGATCATTTGAAGTTATCAAACATGTTTTGTTTTTAAATTTTGTGGAATCAGCATTCAGCAATTCCACCAAACATGTTTTACTTGAAGCTTTCATTTTTTTCATATCAGAATCTTAAGTACTAAAGATATTTCTATTTCAAAAAAAAAAAAAATACAGCACATGCTTCGCTTTCCTTTTGTTTGAAATCAGGAATCGGAATCACTTCCCAAATTAAGCTTATAATTCCATTCATGTGAGAGATTGTTAAAAATTAAGCTTATAATTCGCATAATCATGGGCTAGAATTAAAGTGCGTACTATAAAATGTTTTTCAGCCGACAATTGTATCAGATACTAGAGCCATGTTTTATTATTATTGATTATTTATAATTTTTATATTAAATTATTTTACGGTAATCATAATTCCTCCTTTAAGAAATAAACTACCCAAATACCATGTCATAAACATATAACCATGAATAAGGTTACTAATTCATGATTTTATCTAGATTTTATATAATAGTGATAATTATAATTACAAGTATATAATTGTGTTTGTCGAATATGTTGTAAAAGTAATAGCACACTAGAACAATAAATTAGACAACATATATGGTATACCACATAAATTACATCTTCTAACATATGTTTCAATTAATAATCAATGATTACTCAAATTGCGAAACATATTGAAATTAAATTAAAGTAGACTAAAGTACAAGGGACTTATAGAGTGAGACCTCATGCTCTAACACAAATAAATAAAAAAAAATTTCTATTTGGCAATTCAGTATAATTATACAGACTAACATATATGGTCTCGATTCTTCCATTCAAATCTCTGAAATTATTTTTCCATTCCATAAAAAGTTTTCATTCTATATAAAGATATAATGTATAATTACTCTCATTTAACAAATTAGTACACGCAACAGTCATGTATAACATTAAAATATTGTAATTCTTAATTTTTGACTGATTAAATGTAAACTTTATTTCATCCAATTATGGAAAAAAATTGCAAAAACATTGGACCAGAAGAAAACATAATCTCGAACTTTCCTTTGTATTTTTATATCATATATACGTATATATGTCTATCTAGTTATTTTAGTCATGTATAACATTAAAATATCATAATTACCAAATTTTATAAGATTTATGTAAACTTTATTTCATCCAATTTTGGAAAAAAATTAATAAATTTTATAAGATTTATGTAAACTTTATTTATAATCTCGAACTTTCCTTCTTCTTTATATATTATATATTATATATACGTATATATATGTGTATAATTATTTATTTTATTTGATTGTGAATACAAGAAGAAGACAGTATAAGTGTCGGGTGACGGCTAGGGTTGCCACGAAGACACGTGAGCTGTTTGATTTCCATTGCAACATAGAATCTTGGGAAAGAAGTCTTAATTGTCTTTGAATCGGACGGTTGAGAAATGACAACACAAAGAGAAAGAATCTAAGGAGTCTTTGCTGTGCTTGTGCCCATTCATATCCATGGATAAATTTTCCTGTTGTAGAATCCACGTGGGCACGTTTCCTTTTACTCATATACTCCTAATTAATATCCCCATATACATACATGTATATATCAATATAATATATATTAAGACAAATATATATATATAAAAAAAAAAAATGATACACCGCCATATAAATTTATTTCAATCCTTACCCCTTCTAGTATTTCTCTCTTCACCGCCTGCGTCTTTCATTCTCACAAAGGTACTTCTCAGTCTTCTCTAACACTATTTGATTAATCTCTCCCCATTTTCTCTAATTCATACGATAGAGACTTGGAAGGTTAATTTAGACCTATCAATCATCTCTTATCTCTTGTTGTCCTCATTTTCTCTCTAGCTTTTGTTCTGATTTGTTTCAGAAAATAATATGCTAATGTGGGGTTTTCCCCCTTCAATCTCTCAGGCTTTGTATACAAAATCAACACAAAAGTATTCGGTTTTTGAGGGGTTAAAAGAAAAAGTCATGGTATATCAATTTCACTCTAAAATCTCTGTTTTCCTCTGTTTTGTGTGTTCTTTTCAATGTTAGTGTGTTTATGTGTGTGTATATATATATGTGTGTATATATGGAAAATCTGAAATGGTTTTTTTTTATTTGTTAAGGTGAGTCCGATTGTTCAAATGGCGAATGAAGATATAGATCCTCCATGGTTGAAACCAATGCTCAGAGCCAACTACTTCGTACCCTGCTTAGTTCATGGAGATTCCAATAAAAGTGAATGCAATATGTTTTGTTTGGATTGTATGGGAAATGCTGTTTGTTCTTATTGTTTGCTCCAACACAAAGACCATCGAGTGGTTCAGGTTGCTCTATTTTTTTTTTTTTTATTTACTATTCTGACCCATGAATTAATTGAATAGATTTTGATTAATTACATGGTGGGTGACATTTATTTATATGTATTGATTGGTGTGTGTGATTGTGTAGATAAGGCGATCTTCGTACCATAACGTGGTGAGAGTGAATGAGATTCAGAAGTACATTGACATATCTTGTATACAGACTTATGTTATCAACAGTGCTAAGATTGTGTTCTTGAATGAGAGGCCACAGCCAAGGCCTGGTAAAGGAGTTACAAACACTTGTGAGATTTGTTGCCGAAGCCTTCTTGACTCCTTCAGGTTCTGTTCTCTTGGTTGCAAGGTGAATTTTTCTCTAACCCCTCTTCCATATCTACATTTATATATAAATATTCTGATGGTACAAGTTTTGAGTACATTTGATTAAATTTAGATTTATTCCATGCCTGTTATTTTATTGAATTTAATCTTATAGCTAACAAGAAAATTTAATTTTGTGGGGTTTGTATGACTATTCGTTACTCCACATTATGTTTCATCTATAAGTTTGGGATAACAACTTTAGGAAATTTTTATTGCACTTTCATCCTTGATTTTCATATGTTTCTTTATTACTACTAATGACATGTTCACACACCCTGTTTTTCAAACCATTTTTCGAAGAGGGCTTGTATTGAGCAATAGAATAGAGAAGTAATGTATTGTAAATTCGGCTATCCTACTTCAAGTAGGTGATGGCATTTGATCGTTTTCGTGATCTTGATGAAGTAATGGCGGGTGGATTCGTAGAATTTGAAGAGGGTACTATAGTGGTTAATTTCAATTTGGGATCGAAAAATGTTGGCGATGTATTTATTGAAAACGATTTGATTTATTGACATTTGATTTTGATCTAATTTTGGTAGTTTTGATATATGTCATTGAATGTTGTTTTGTTCTATTTATTACTACTCACTAAGGCCATGAACGCTTTGAAGATGGCTTGGATTGGTCCTTCTACTAAAATGGTCTGTTCTTATATGGTTGCAGCTTGGGGGTATGAAGCGTGGTGACCCCGAGCTCACATTCACAGTGAGGATGAAGCACAATCGCGAGACATTTCACGGTGGTTTTGAATCCGACGAGTCCTCAACCCCCAAGAAGATTTGCAGGCCTCGTGTTTTCAACCATTTGATCAATGACCCTTTTTTCGCCTACGCTGATAATCCCAATTATGGTGGCGCAGAGAAGTCCTCGTGCTCCACTTCCGGAGATGAGGCCATGAACAACATTTCCCCGCACACGCCCCCGATATTCAACAACCGGAATTCTAGGAGGAGGAAGGGCATTCCTCATCGCGCCCCATTCTGATGAAGATGCGAAAATTCAATATACTTAATAGTTTAGAATATAGTGAATTGATGATCAAGAAGGTATGATAACTTAAGTTTGATGCTATATGAAGTAATGCAAGAAAATCACAGAAAGAAGGCTTCATGGAAAATATGAAAAGTATATATATATATATATAGATATCACCCATGGACACACACATATATAGGTTAAGTTTCTAGTGTGAATATACTGAAGACTATTTTGGTTAGCATTTTAGAGTATAAAAGGTGATGTTTAGTAAGTAGCTCTGTATTTATTTTTCTTTGCAGTCTATGGGTGAGAAAAGGGGAGGAAAAGTAGCAAGACCTCTTTCTAGTCAATCTAATATGATGTATATATACATGTATAAAAATATAGACACACAGTGTGGTTGGTTGTGGGAAAACGGCAGAAATAATGCAGTAGCTGCATGATGATATAATGTACAAAAGTCGTGTTTGTTATGATGATACTATATTTTGCTATAGTTTGTGTTATGTGTTATTCTGTTTCAAGTGGTTTTCCTGTTTTATTCCATGTAGTTTATGGTGGACAATAGTGAAAGCAATCACTCGAGAAAATGGTGATGGGTTATGAGGGGTTTTATATGTTGCTGGCATAATGTGACATTTGGATGTGTTATTAGTTGATTTGTTTTACTTTAGTGAAATATTTAGTAGAAAGATGAATGGGAAAAGGAACAAAATGGCTATCCATTGTAATTTCTTTTTTTTATTTTTTGAATTCATTGTTGACAAAAATGTTGCACCAGATGTGTGGAGTGGACTTCAATTTAGCCAAATATAACCACGAAAACAACTATGATTTGGACATATATATATATATATATATATATATATATATATATATATTTATAAATTTCTTGGTGGTCATGATCTTGGAGGTTCATGTCAAACAAAAGCTTTGGAAACACGTAAGCCAACTTAAAACAAGGACGTGTACATCAACCAGAGATGCTCTCTTTCTCTTTCACACACACACACACACACACGAACAAGTGGGAAAAAAGAGCCGTGAGGAATCTCAAAGGCTGCGTGAGTCGACAATCGTCCATTACTATTGTAATAAACTAATCACAATGAATTTTCTAGTGAATTATTGAGGCTGGGGTGGGCCCAGAACATATGCCACCGTGCCACAACATGAGCTGACTTGTCTACAGTAGATCAATCTGGGTCTGGAAGGGGGTATTGTTGTCCATTTACTACGATCAATGAGGATTGCTCAAGAGCTCACTATATTTGAGAGGTGGACACGTATGATAAGCACCCTCACTGTCTCTATGTCACGTGGTCAACCAATTTACATCTTGAGGTAGGGCCAGTATTATCTCTTAAGGACATGGTGGTACATGAACTATGGATAATGGAGTCTTTGTTTCCTCTTACCTAGATTTATTTATTTATTAATTAATGTTTTGGTTGTTTTCATAGTATTTATATTTAAATTTGGTGACTCATGATAAATAAAATAATGAGGGGTCAGATAAGCCTTTTGTGTGTGTTCTTTGGACTTCGGTGATAGCCATGTCATTATTCCACTTTGATTTCTCAGAAAACCATCTTTGTACTTTGCTATCTCATTATCACATTAAAATTTTAAACCCTTCCTCAAACGCTAAATATATATATATATATATATATATTTCTTCATTTGACTACTATTTCACGTGATTGTCCATTTTGTTTTTGGAAGATAAAGTAGGTGCGGTGCATTTTTTTTATGATTGGGATAAAAGTGGATGAATGCACTTGAAGAGATATTTAAGCGAAATTAATTATCTTCACGGGATACGGATGTATTGTACTCTTGGTTAAAATTTGTACAAATGGGACATCAGTACCTATTTACATGCACGGAGCCAATTAACACCTTTGAAAATTTATTTTATTTAATATTTTTAATAGTAATACAAATTATCTTAAGGGATTATAACCAAAAAAATAAAATTTGACTCCTATTATTTTTTAATAATTTTTTTGTTTATTGCCCCTTAATTTCAAATATTAGATAAAATTATTATGATAAAAAATAAAAATACCTTAAAATTATATGTAATATATAAAGGGTTAATTTCAAGAAACCCCCATATACTATCTAGTTTAATCAACTAAACCTCACTGTGTCCACTTTGCCCCTTATACTATTCAATTTCATCATTATGTTCCATCACCTCACATTTTGAGTCAAAATGCCTAAACTACATTCAATAGTATAAGGGGGTTTAGTGAAATCAACCATTATATTTTTCGCAAAAAGTATAAATTATCGCAAAAAAAAAAATTTCGGAGGAAGTATATTATTTTCCAAAATATGAATTATTTCGGAAAAGATCATATTTTGAAACATAATAGTATATATATTTTTTGGAAAAGACCATATTTTGGAACATAAGGGTATATATTTTTCGGAAAAAAAATCATATTTTGGAACATAATAAATACTTTTTCGCAAAAAAAATATTTTTCAGAAAAAAAAAAATCATATTTTGGAACATAATATATATTTTTCGGAAAAAAAATCATATTTTGGAATATAATATATACTTTTTCGCAAAAAAAATTATATTTTGGAACATAATATATATTTTTCACAAAAAAAAAAAATTTTGTAAAAAAATCATATTTTGGAACATAATATATATTTTTTGCAAAAAAAGATATTTTTTGGAAAAAATCATATTTTCCGAAATAGATATATATATTTTCAAATTTATAGTTTTTACGAATTTTTTTTTTTTTCCAGGGTTGATTTCACTAAACCCCCTTATATTATTAAATGAAGGTAGTTTAAATATTTTGACTCAAAATATGAAGAAGATGTGGCATAGTAATAAAATTGAATAGTATAGGAAGAAAAATGATCACAATCAAAATTAATTGATTAAATTAAATAGCACATGAGAGTTTCTTGAAATAAACTCATATATAAATCATAATTGTCAAAATTGCAATTCTAGAAGATAAAATCCTTCGTTCATATAAGTAGAATCGTACCATTATATTATTTATGTTTCTTGATGGATATTTCATGTGGTTTTAGGTTGGGCCTCCATCAAAAAATACTTCAAAGCCCAAAGACTAAATCATTAAAAAAATACTTCAAAACCCAAAGGCTCTTTAAAGATCCAATAATTTTAAAGACATAACCCAAATATCAGAGGCCTATTTGGTAATCATTGTTTTTGTTTTTGTTTTGAGAACCAAAAAATAAGAATAATTCTTGTTCTTGTTCTTATTTTCTCACCCAAAAGAACAATAACAAAAAATATGTTTGGGGCAAAAAAACACACATATTCTCACACAATTTTTCCTCTCTACCACAATTTTTTTTTTTGAAAAATCCCAAAAACAAACAAGTTTTTGTTGTTCCCTTGTTTTTTCTACTATTTACGAAAACAATTTTTAAATTGAGAACAGAACAAACAGTAAAAAGGATTGCCAAACATATTCTGTTCTCCTGAACAGTGCTAAAAAATAAAAAACAGAACAAAAACAAGATTTCCAAACAGGCCCAAATTACCAAACCAACGTAATATATTTTTTAAAAATTAGAAATCTATTGTAAACCTAATCTGACTAACTCCCAAGGCTTTCTTCATTATTTTTTTATGTTAACAAAAAAAAAAATAGAAACTTATTCCAGTGAAATGACTTAAATTATATGTTACTTTTATTTATTTTTAACATCCAGGCTTTGGGTAGTGGTTAAGGTCAACTAACAAATTAATGTTTGATGCATTCCATACATAAATGTGTATGCATGCATGTGTTTGTGTACAAAATCATAAATCTTCTTATTAATATTCTTAAATTTTTTGTAATTTTATTATATGAATTATAATATATATTTTTATTTATTTGCGTATTTTTGTTAATGAAATTCACGAAATAGATGATGATAGCAATGATTTATTTAGCTAAATTTTCATATTACTTGTATTATTTTTAACATTTATTGATTTGGTTATCAACTTATGTTATATATTAGTAACTTTTAGTTTCTAAGTTGATATTTGTTTATTATTTTGAGTTAGCATGATACATTGGTGGAAGTTGGAACATGATATTAAGTAAGTTAATTAATATTTATTTAAATTTTTAGAAATTGTGTTTTAATATTATCTTTATTTTATTAATTAGTTTAATTTTTTTTAAGTAAGCAGTAATGTGAGAGAATTCAATCAAATCATTTGCATCTTGATACGATTTTAGGATGATCTTTTTATGTATATTTATTGTTTTGAGTATTTGTTTGATATATTATAGAGATATTGTTGTTTAAAGAGTTAAATTAAATTATTTTTATGACAATTTTGTACGATTCTGATTCTACAGGTCCTCCAACGATTCTAACCTAGAATCTCAATTCTGACAACCTTGATATAAAAAATAGTTTAATAAAATATTTAATGAAATCCTAATTTCATTCTTATCGTCTATCCAACCCACAACTAAAAGTCTATAAAGTCACAACCAACATCCCAAAACTCATTTAAACAAGTTTACAATAACTTCTAATTTAATTAAAACACAATCCATAATGCCATAATCAAGTTACCAACATCTCAAAACTCATTTAACTCATTCTATAATAATTTTTAATTTAATTAAAGGACAACCACATTAGATCTCTCTCGCTGTAAGGCAATGAGGCGGAGCCACTCCTTGGCTAGGGGGCCATGGCCTCTCCCCAATATTTTTCAATTTTTTTAGCCTCAAAATATATATATATATATATTATAGATATCTTTATAAAAATTGCATATTTTACCAATAAATGAATAAAAAGTTGCAGTGGCACCTCCATTTTTTTAAAAAAATTCCTTTGGAAACCTAAAAGATATAAATTTTACCAATAAACTTATAAAAATTATATTGGTCCCCCTAGATAAATTTTATGTCTCCACCCGTGCTCGGCGACAAAATTTATTTTAAAGGTTGACCCCAATAAAAAAAAAAATTGGCTCCATCCCTGCCTATTTATATAGACAAAGGGTCCGTTTGTTCATACTTCTGCTTTTGCACGGTAAAATTTACAAAGAAGAAGTATACTTTTTTGTTGTGAAATGTCGTGAGTTAAAATTAGAAGTATGTTTGGTATTGATGTTTTGTTTTTACTTTTATTTTGGTTACTTATTTCTTACAGTGCAAAAAAATAATTTATTTTGATTCTTTTTAAAAATGACACCATTTACTTTTTATTTTTTTATTATAAAAAATAAAATATTAATATCAAATATATTTTTGTTGTGAAAAAAATAAAATAAAACGTGAACCAAACAACCCAAAGGAATGCATTGCATTTGTTTGTACTGTCTGCGCGGACTTGAATACTCTATAGTATCTTTTTATTTGAGGTGATTTCACTGCATTACTTTCAAATTTACTGTCACTGACGATTTTGCCTTCATATGGGAAAATTTGCTGCTAGTTGAATACTTCTAGATAAGAATACTTCTAGAATTGTTGAGACTACAATCCACTTTTGTTCTAATATCCCGTGGCTCCCCTATACTTTCAAATATTACACTTACCGTCCTCCATATTAGTTTTGCCCCAACAATTTTCTACTTTTTCACTTGTAATCATCCTTGGAGATAGACTCTTTTTTTTTTTTTTTATAACATGCCATTTTTAGAATGAATAAAATATTTGTGCTTAATAAAATAGCAAAGACATTTTGAATTTTACTCTGGAGTGAAAATTTTCTATATACCCTCGAAAAAAAGGGTTAATTTCAGTAAACCCCCTCATACTATTTAATTTAATCAACTAACTCCTATTGTGTTCATTTTTCTCCCTATACGATTCAATTTCATCAATATGCCCCCTCACCTCTCAAAATGCCTAAACTACCCTCAATAGTATAAGGGGGTTTAGTGAATTATTTCGGAAAAAATAATATATATTTTTTGAAAAAAATAAATTCGAAAAAAAATCATATTTTGTTCCAAAATATGAATTTTTTTTTTTCGAAAAATATTTTTTTTGCGAAAAAGTATATATTATGTTCCAAAGTATGAATTTTTTTTCGAAAAATATTTTTTTTGTGAAAATGTATATATTATGTTCCAAAATATGAATTTTTTTTTTCGAAAAATAATTTTTTTTGCAAAAAATATATATTATGTTCCAAAATATGAATTTTTTATGAAAAATAATTTTTTGCGAAAAATATATATTATGTTCCAAAATATGGATTTTTTTTCAAAAAATATTTTTTTTGCGAAAAAAGTATATATTATGTTCCAAAATATGAAATTTTTTTTCGAATAATAATTTTTTTGCAAAAAATATATATTATGTTCCAAAATATGATTTTTTTTGCGAAAAAATATTTATTATGTTCCAAAATATGAATTTTTTTTCGAAAAATATTTTTTTTGCAAAAAATATATACTATTATGTTCCAAAATATGATTTTTTGCATAATAGTATTTATTTTTTGCAAAAACATTATTTTTCGGAAAAGATCATATTTTGAAACATAATAGTATATGTTTTTTGCAAAAAAAATCATATTTTGGAACATAATAATTATTTTTTGAAAAAAAATTCATATTTTGGAACATAATATATACTTTTTCGCAAAAAGAAATATATTTTGGAAAATAATATATATTTTTCAGAAAAAAAATCATATTTTGGAACATAATATATACTTTTTCGCAAAAAAAATATTTTTCGAAAAAAAAATTCATATTTTGGAACATAATATATACTTTTTCGCAAACAAAATATTTTTTGAATTTTTTATTTTTTTTCGAAATTTTTTGTTTTTGCAAAAAGTATATATTATTTTTTGCGAAATAATTCACTAAACCCCCTTATACTATTAATTTCACTAAACCCCTTTATACTATTGTAGGTAATTTAGGCATTTTGAGAGGTGATGGGGCATATTGATGAAATTGAATAGTATATGAGCCAAAATGGACACAATAAGGGTTAGTTGATTAAATTGAATAGTATATGGGGGTTTACTCAAAATTAACTCATAAAAAAATCATTCTATGTTATATTTTGGGAAAATTATACAAATTATCCCTGAACTATGACCTAATTGCACGCGATACCTCTTATGTTTCAATAATATCATAAACTACCCTTAAAACCATCTTCGTTGTAACACTTAGCCCCTTATGTTCAAAGTCAACGCCAAAAATTTTGTGTATTGGTCAATAAATGTTGTTTTTGTAATGAACTTCCATTTTTGCCCTCATATCATTGCATGTTCCAATTTTGCATAAAAAATTATTTAAATACCCTAATTTTTTTGAATTTATATATAATGTTCCAAAATATGATTTTTTTTTTCGAAAAATAATTTTTTTGCGAAAAAGTATATATTATGTTCCAATATATGAATTTTTTCCGAAAAATATATATTATGTTCCAAAATATGATTTTTTTTTTCAAAAAAGTACTTATTATGTTCCAAAATATGAATTTTTTTTTCGAAAAATAATTTTTTTGCGAAAAAGTATATATTATGTTCCAAAATATGAATTGTTTCCGAAAAATATATATTTTGTTCCAAAATATGATTTTTTTTTGCAAAAAAGTACTTATTATGTTCCAAAATATGAATTTTTTTTTCTGAAAAATATTTTTTTTGCGAAAAATATATATTATATTCCAAAATATGATTTTTTTGCAAAAAAGTACTTATTATGTTCCAAAATATGAATTTTTTTCCGAAAAATACTTTTTTTGCGAAAAATATATATTATGTTCCAAAATATGATCTTTTCCGAAAAATATATACTATTATGTTCCAAAATATGATATTAAAAAATATTTTTTTTTGCGAAAAATATATACTATATTCCAAAATATGATTTGTTTCTAAAAATAATTTTTTTTCAAAAAATATATATTATTTTTTCCGAAATAATTCATATTTTGGAAAATAATATTCTCCCTCTGAAAAATATTTTTTTTGCAAAAAATATATATATATTTTTGAATTTATAATTTTTGGGACAAAGTGGACACCGTGAGAGTTAGTTGATAAAACTGGATAGTATAGGGGGTTTCTTGAAATTAACCCTAAAATATAATATAAAACAAGGGGTTTTAAGTAAATTCACGCACAAATCTGACTGGGGCTGTTCTAAGGGGTAGTAACTGATATTATTCAAACGTTAGGAGTACTCTTTGCAATTAGATCATAGTTCAGAGATAATTTGTGTAATTTTCTCTTATATTTTTATAGGGCTACAATGATTCATGGATCATATAGGAGATGCTCTGAAGTATCACATATATATATTTTTTCAAAGTACCACATAATTGTAGTACATCAAAGTATATATATATATATATATACAACAATTACGTGGACTTGAGGCTTATGTTTTTGTTATATTTTATTGTACATATTTGTTTATATATACATATATTGTATTTGGCTTGCTATATACAGGAGGACAAATTAATATAGTCGATGACGACGATGAGGGAATCATATTCATATCCTGGTTGTATTCTGTCCAGATATCACCAGATTCATCAGTTGAAAAATGGTCTCGGAACATGTCAAAGAGATAAACCGGAATACACCTATAGATACATATTGTGTATTTGTATGGTCTGACTATTTTATTGACTATATTGTGTAGGCACATGTATTATTTTAGGGTGCATTCGACTCGTAGAGGGGTCTCATTTAGGGTATTGGGCTACTGGGTAGAGTCTCGGACCCGCCCCACTGAAGTTGGTATACGGGTTGACCCAATGTGTCCGACATCGAGGCGGATTACTTGTGGCAACTCAAAAGCCTTCTAAAGGCGGTCCTATTGTGGCAGTGCACCTGTGGAGCTGAAGAGCGTACACGGGAGTAGTACCTCCATGGTCTATGAGTCTTGATGACGTAGCAATCTCTCAATGACGTTTACCACCATTCTCTGTACAACTCTAGTGGTATATGCATGTACTGCGAAAGCTATTGGGGAGTGATCCATTGCACGATTGATCCAGCTGTGGCCATAATGTGAATTTCACCCATTATTCGTAACGTGGAAGAAGTTCTCCTTATAGGCCCACATTATGACATTCATCACTTATTATAGAAATGTGAAAAATTGGTAGGACTTGGGGGACCACTACAATTAGGGTAACATTTTGAGTCAAGTCACCTATAAATAGAGGGCAATAGTGCATTGCCTAGGGATCCTTGGCTGACCCATTTTCCCACAACATTCCTTTTCCTTTTTTTTCTCTCTTTCTTGGAGGCTACTCCTTCAAGGACGACTGTCATTTTCTCCTCCCTTCTTGTTTCCTCTGTGCTTCGGCTATGGAGCCTTGATTTTCGCATTCTCCACGTCTGGCCCTTCTCCTCTACTTGTTCTTCCTTTCTCCATATCTTGATCTTTAGCTACTTTGGGGGTATTTCATTCTTGGAGCTTTTGAGTTAGATCTATCAATGCTCACTACCCATTCTCTAGCTGTGATGAGACTATACTCTTTACTCTTCTCCACCATCTCTTTTCTTTCCTTTCGTTCTCTTTGATTGAGATTTTCAACCATAGATTGTGATACATTTATTCTGACTTGCTAGTGGAGTCTTCTCTCCGATTTTCTCTTATTTATCAGCTTTTTCCACTCACATAGAAAAAATGAAAATTAATATCTCTTTAATTAATTAGTAAGAGAGGGAGTTCTTAAAATATGAAGAATCATATCCTCATCCACTTCACATAATCAATGGGAAAGTGCTTGGGAAATTTCCATCACATTAATGGCCCAAGAAATGCGAGACAAATTTAAACGGAACAATAATTTTCTATGGCCCACGGCCCATTGTATTCAAGAGAACATGTGATGGACGGTGAAGTTTTTTTCTTTATTTTCTATTTTTCACTTAAAGAAACGTGAATACTTGGTGAGATTCTTCAATATTAAAAATATATGGTGTGTTTGGAAAGCCTGTTTTTTATATTTGTTTTCTGTTTTTAAATATAAAAATTGTTTTTGTATTTATCTTTGTTTTTTCAGGAAAAAACTAAAAACAAAAAAATGTTTGGATGAAGGTGTTTTCACCACTTTTATTTGGTGAAAATTGTATTTTATGGATTTGGTGTTTTCACTGTTTTTACCACCTAAACAGTGAAAAAACTCAAAAAACAACTAAAAGTTGTATTTGGTGTTTTCACCACTTTTACACACTATTCACAGAAAACAGTTTTCTTGGGGAAAAAACAGTAAACAGTAAACGCGTTTGCCAAACGTGTTTTTTTTTTAGTCTTGTGAACAGTAAAAAAACAAAAACAAAAAACAGGGTATCCAAACGGACCCATATTGATAAAAATAGTCAGTTGGTTAATTTTAGGCATTTGACTTTTGAATTGTGTTTGATAAAAAAGGGGGAAAAAATTAATCCCTAGGTTTGATATTTCTTTTATCACATTTCCTCATACATAGTTGGTGACGTCCTGCATCAATTTTCTCATTTTTTTAAAAATATATTTTTTTCTTCCGTTTATTGTAGGCCAAAGAAACTCCAAAATTCAATACAATAAACAAAAATGACAAGCTTTCAACAAGATACTTGTATATCGTAATTTTAAAGTTAAAGATGAGAAAATTCAAAGCGAGTATTAATTTTTTTGATTGGCTCGCATGATTTATTTATGTCAATATTGTAACGGACTCGAACCGCAGTACATACGAGCAGGAGACGATGGAGTACCATCCATATTCAACACACCTTTGAACTTTTTAACTTTTTAGCCTAAACAAGCCAACAAAAAACATTTAATTTTTTTTTCCTCTCATGGTTTAACTTTATGATAAATTATAGCTCGAGTCTCTTCATATTACACCTCGATCCATATTATTTAATTAATTATAATTTGACTTCCTATAATTTGTAAATAGTAATAAAAAAATTTCTATAACGAACTTCCAGCTTGATTAACACTTACATTAACAATTGATCAGGGATAAATTCACTATAATACCCCTCTTATTTGAAAAGATATTTTTTAAATAAAAAAATAATCAAAGTACATATAATTAATTTTACCACCCGGATCAATTAGAGAGACTTAAATTATAATTTAGCAAATAACAGAAAATACAAATATAATATATGATATTTCAAAGGTGTGAAAGTGTACTTTAACCTTAACTTTATAATTCCTTAAAGATAAGAAAATCATTGATTAACCCTTTAAGAAGGGGTTAGGTATGAAATCGATGCAAAATGTCAAAAGAATGAGATAAAAGAGGTGAAACACAAAGTAGTTATTGGAAATGAACACACAGTAAGGGTACAGTACCAGTCAAATGCGCGTACAATTGACAAAGAGAAGCTAGAGCTACCAAATTGATATGTACAACTCTGTACGGTCAAATTATTCAGTTTGAATCAAAAGAATTGGCCTTTACTTTCAAGCAATCTCTGCTCTCAATTGGGAAGCACCTATGGATACTTATTGAATACACCTGCAAGTATTTCTATTATATAATTGTTTTATTTGGTGCGATTGAGAAGAGCAAGGTTGAGATACCGAGGACACTATTAAAATATACGATAGAGTCGATAATTTAATATTATTACAAAAGATGATGAGGATATAATGGATCATGATCCCGAACGGATCTAGGTATGGAGGTAAGTGGGATTAATGTTAAATATTTTAAATGAAAGGATAATAAATGAATAATAAAAAAAAAAGTGGGGGCAATGCTTAACTGGATCTGTCGCAGTTCATAATGTGATATAATATAATTTGAATATATGATTAAAAAATTATATATATATAATTCATAAAAAATAAATTAGTGCCAATTCATTTTGAAAAAGACTCTGATCATATGTTTAAATTGTATCGTACGCATGAAAAACGAATTTCATACTCATGACACATGACCAAATGTTATTCATCACAACCAAAAATCTTGTAGCCTGACACATTTCCTTCCAAAGAGAATATTAGGAGTTCGAGCATCATGGGGCTCATGTGTAAGGTGTGCGTTTCTTATCATTAAAAAAAAATAAAAATAAATCATCATTTATTCACACTAAAATAAATACATAGTTATACAAAAATGTATTAACATTCTTCTCAAAACAACCCTAACATAAAAAGCTCCCTGTAATTTGACAAATAGGATGAGACTTATAATCGGGTATTTGTTCCACAGCCACAATTTGTGAAATTTCAACAGTCCAATCTCAGTGCAGTGACACCAAAAAAAATTCGTAGAAGTCATCCCTTGTTTATGTCAAATTTTCATATTAAGCCTATCAACCTAGATGTTGTACCACAAACACGTAACATCTTTATGAGTCATTGAAATCAAAGTGGAGGTCAATTCAATTGCATATGTATGTATATATATATATATATATATATATATATATATATATGCAACCTCCCCAGTCCCCACCCAATGAAGAATCTTTTCACACCTTCCCTCTCCCTTTTAAAAACCAGGACACCACCCCCTTTTTCTCTCCCCCCATTTCCTCACCATTTCTTCCATTCACATCTCTCTCTCTCCAAAACAACCTCATCAAACATTGTATATATATGTATATACATATACATATACATATAGCTGATAAGAGTCAGGATGGGCAGCTGTTTCTCATGCTGGACTAGTGATCGTCACCACTCAAATGCTGAGCAACTCAGTGCCATTGTGATATCAGTCAATGGTGATCTGCAAGAGTATACAGTTCCGGTCACCGTCTCCGACGTTCTCCTCACACAAAAATCAACTTCTACTTCCATTTGCGACTCCGATCAACTCAACCACGACGACTACGTCCCGGCCTTGGATCCACTGTGTGAGCTCCAAGCCGGTCAGATCTACTTCGAGCTACCAACAAGCAAGCTCCAGTACCGGCTCTCCTCCCCCGACATGGCCACGCTGGCCGTGAAGGCCAGCGCCGCACTCCAGCGTAGTTTTGGCGCCAAAAATAGCAACAAGAAGGTTAGGATCTCTCCAATGCTTGTTGAGGAAGTGAATTATAATAATTATTGGGACGACAGTAACATGATGACGGCGAAGGTCGAGAGAATGGATGATTCCGCTAGGGTTTCGAGGTCGGGTTCCATTAGGAAGTTGCAGAGATATTCCTCGAGAAGAGCTAAGCTCGCGGTTCGCTCCTTCAGGCTGAAGTTGGCTACCATCTATGAAGGCACCGTGCAACAATTTTTATAATTGTGTAATGAATAAATTTTGATACCAGAAAATAGTTTTACGAGAATAATAAAAATAAATTCTCCGAAATTAGGTATTTTTTGGCTGATTTTTTTTAAAACTATTTTCAAAAAACTAAATCAAACAAAATTTTGTTCAATTTTCAAAAACAAAAAATTAATTTCATAAATACAAACCAAACAAACCTTAATATTCCACAAGCAAATATTTCCGTATATTGTGCACTTCTTTCAATAATGGTCACAAAATGAAATGTAAAAATAGTAGCCTAGTACTTGATAATGTTTTTTTATTGTTTTGTGGTACCAATATCAATTTGGATATTGGCGATAGGAAACGTAAATGTAATATATATTGTATGTGCAACTAATATATATCATGCATGCTTGTTCGACAACTTTTTAGTTTTTCTTTCATCTTTGGTTCTTTCTGTTACATATGTGTTAGATCTTCATGTTAAAGGGAAGTATATTTAGAGATCTGGATTGGGAGTGTATATAATTTTGATTTGATTTGTAACCAAGAGTTCTGTGATTGAGATTAATTTGTTATCCCTTGCACGAATTAAATTCGTTATGGTCAATACTCTTATTGTGTGAGGGCAAATGATAACATATTTTGCTGTAAATTTCCAAATAGAAATTATACTCTTATTACCAGATTGGACTAGTTCAAAGTTACAACAAATATGTCTTGGGCTTATTTAAGAATATTGTTGATTTAATTACTAGAGTTGTATAAGTAAATACTCTCTCCGTCTCAAAATAAGTGTTCACTTTACTCTTTTCTCCGTCCCAAAAGTAAGTGTCTTATTTGAAAAGTCAAAACACTTTATCATACCACTTTACTAATTTACTCATCATGCATTAAAATTATAAATCATCTACATAATAAATCATCACATATTATGGTGAATCCAAAGATACAATTGATATTTCATTCATTACCAATATAATATCTTAAAAAGTTAGATTGCTCAAAAGAACCTTATAAATTGGGACAGATGGAATATAATTAAGATGAAATGATTCAAAACTAGAAAAAATGTTTTGAGAAGGATTGATGAATTAGCCGAGTGGAAACCTAGAACATTCGGATCATATAAAATTTACAAAAAGAAATTGAGTAAAACAGTGATATGTTATTAGATGAGAAGAAGTTATTGAAGAGTCTGCTCCAAAATCCAACAAAGCGAATTTCACTAACTCATATGACTAAATATTAATAATGTTATGTGGTGACTTATTTGTCTATGCAATTCAAGGTTTTGAATTCCTTGTTTTCTCTTATCTTGTTGTCATTCAAGATCATTTAATTTCTTCCATTTAAGTTTCTTTAGTCCCTGTCAAGGCAGATGAAATATCATCAAAAGTGTAACTCATATACTATTTCAAATTTATTTAATCATTAGTAAATTATTTAATCCGCAAGAATATAAGAGAAAGTAAATAAAAAAGTATTAGAGATGTCTGATTGGGTATATAAATAGGTGGGTGTTAGTCTTATCCATCAAGTTAACCTTTTGGGTTGAACCGCGACGAATTCTACTCGTTACAATTAGTATCAGAGTCGAATTCAATCTTTAATCATGTGTCATGCTAAGCACCCGCTTGGGTATTCCACTACCCGGGTTGAGTCCTGGTCCATTAATACAGCCAAACAAGTGATCCAATTATGACTGCAAACGAATCAAATACTCGACAAGTAACTTGAGCTTGACTCGATAAAAACTCAGCTCGTGTTTGTTTATTTAATAGGTAAACCAAACTCTCATTTTTTCAAGCTCGTTTCATAAATGAACCAAGCTCAAACAATTACAAGCTTGACTCTAAAATGTTCGCGAACAAAGCTCGTGAACATGGCTCATTAAGAATTTCTAAACTTATATATATATGTATTATAAAATATTATATTATGTATTATATAATACATAATATAATAAGTCTCATATTGGATTAAGCTCAATTGTGCTTAAGTATTAGTAAACTCTATTTCATTTATTCTCCTTTAGAATCCATGGTGTGTGTATATATATATGAACAATGAATTTGCATTATAATTAAATCTAAACTATATTATATAAACAAATTAAAAGACTTCTGTAAGAAATCTCTCAAGCATGAAAATGGATAAAAAATGTTAAAACTAAGAGATAAACACTTTTTTTTTAACATTCTCGTGTTGTATTTTTAGGCTTTAAATTACACTTCTATTCATAACTAGATATGAAAACTTGAAATTTGTCCCACATTGATAGTTAAGGAATAAGAGTTGTATGGGTAAGCTTATAAATAGAGTTTTCTTTTGGCATTTAAAAAATGTGAGTTGTATTGTTCTCCTTAAAAACTTGTGTGTTTACTTTAATAATTTGTCTCATATTGCTTGTTTAGTAAAAGTTAAGAATGTGTTACGCCTATAAATATATTCTTTCATTTATAAGAAATGAAAGTATTTTGATACTTTCTATAAATTAGTGCAAAGTATTAATAACATGAATTATAATTAAATTAGTCAAAAAAATTTAATAAGTCACTTTTATAGTGACTTGTCAAGCCAAGAGTCATATGGCTTGTCGATGATCAAGCTTTGATCGAGCCAAGCTCAAGCTTCGTTTTTCATATTTTTATCGAGTTTGAGCTATTTTCTTAAAATGAGCCGAGCCGAGCCCGAACACTTCAAAGCTCGGCTAGGCTCATTTGCAGCTCTAGATCTAATACAGTCAGACAGGTGGTTCGATCGTATCGAGGGCATAACATGAGGTTGAATGGGAGAGGTGTCCATTTGTCCCACATCGAATCCAGATGAAAAAAATGACTAGGTATATAAATGAGTCGATGTTAGCATTACCTATCAATTTATACTTTTGAGTTGAACTGCGAAACATCCAACCAGTCACAAAAAATTAGTTTGGGAAGCATATTATGACCTTGTTTGGATTGACTTTTCAAATGTTCCTTTTGATTTTTTGTATGAAAAAATTATTTTGAATGGTATTTGACAAAAATTTTAGAAGAACTTTTGAACCTTGGAAAGAACGTTCTGAAGAAATTAGGCGGTATCAGCTTCTCAAAACAATTTTTATTTTTCTTTTTCTCTTATGCGTTAAAGGAAGAAACAAAAATTATGTAAAACGAGACTATATGCCCGTCACAAAAAGCCAATTTGAAAACAAGAAATGATATCCCGGCAGTGGATGAGGAAAATGGTTGGCTGACTTCACAAAAGTGAGCGGGGACAAGTCTAGAAAAGCGAGGGAGAAGCCGCGTTTTTTCAATTGCATTACGAAAAAAGTTTATTTTCTTTTGAGTCTATTTGTTTGGCCATTTTTCTTTAATATAAATGCAATAACATTAATTCTATTTATTAATGTTTTAGCTCATAAATAAAGAAAATTTATCCTTTTCTTTCCTCCAAAGTTTATGAATAAAATTATTAGGTCAGAAAAAAGAAAAAAAAAAGACATGTGCGAGGCACATCAATTTCTAATTTTTTTTTTAAAAAGGGACATAAAAAAAAACAATTTACTATATTCCGCTGCCCTCTAATAATCTTATAAAAGGAAATATTTCCTTTTAGCTTGGGAGAACATGTGTGTCTATATATATATATACACATATATATAGAGGAAGAACAAAAGTTTCTGGCAATGAAAATTTTATTTGACAATTATTTACCGCATGTATTAAAAAACTCATTTTGAGGTATTCTTTGTAAATTTCCTTCAACTCTAGTCCACTTTGAAACAACATTATTCAGAAATTCATTTTGTTGGTATCATTTCATCAAAGGATGTCATTGAATGAAAAACATTATTAGTACTCCGGTGATACTTTGATCATCCCGTCAAGACCGAGATGGTCCAATTCCAAAGTTGAAATAAAATTTAAATAGATGATTTTCTAGCGGAACACACAACTAGACCGTTACCATTCTTAATGATATATGCACCGCACAATTATAAAATAAAAAATGGTTAACTTTATTTACACTTCCTGAGGTTTACTTTTACTTCAATCGCACTCTCTTAAGTTTGAATATCTTCAATTACATCCCCTACTATTCAATATTCTCATCACTTAGACCCCCTGAACGATGACATCATCCAATTTTTTTTTTAAAATCCCTAAACTACCCTTAATGTGTTATCCCTGTTCTGTTTGGAAACAAGGATAATGTTTTTATCAATTTGACCCCCTCACTTTTATCAATTAGACCCCCTCCCATCATTTTATTACTTTTTTTAATTTTTAAAGTTTTATTTTATTACTTATATTTTTTGTCACCTGTATGCAGTATATTTTGGCGCCAAATCCATGCCCATTGAATTATCAATTTGACCCCCTGAATTTTTTTTTTCCAACTTTCCATTGGCGCGAAAATGAAGCCCATTTTTTATTTTTCATTTACACCCCTTCAACGGTCATATTGTGAGCCCCAAACAAGACATAATAATTTTTCACTTACACCCCCTCAACGGTCATATTCTGCAACGGTCAATTTTTTTGCCTTTATAAAGTCTGCTTGCCTCATTTCTGCATTATGCCCTCTTTCAATTGCTTTTTTTTTTTTCCATTTTCTGCTCATTCCTTCCCTTTATTTGCTCATGTCTGAAATCAGTTATGGAAGTGGTGGTAGTAGGGGATATATTAGGTACAAGAATATCAAGTGTCAGTGTGGAATTTTCGCTATAGTGAGAATTACAGAGAATGACAAAAACCACAATAAAGGAAGATTGTACTATGCTTGTGAAACTTCAAAATGCAGATTGTGGAGATGGTGTAATCCCATGATTGGTGAAGATCGTGGATTGAAGCATGAAGCCGAAGTTGAAATTTTTGAAGAGATTGCAGAATTGAAAGCAAAAACCAATGTGATATGGGCAAGGTTAAAAGCTCTTGAAGGTACTAATGTGTCATTAAAACTGACTACATTTCTATGTATTTTGTTATCCATTTATGCTATTTTTTTCAAGTAAAAATATATATGTAACTAATGTACCAAACTATAACCATTTCATCCAATAAAATGTCAAAGCAATTACATGAAATAAAGTACCAAAAATTACATTTGCATCATGTAACTTCCACCAGTTGATCAAAGTACCAAAATATGTAACTAATTACATCAAAGCAGCCCCAAACAATTCAGTTATGACTTCCTATATGTCATGTACCAAAAGACTTTCTATGTGTCATGTACCAAAAGTGTCACTAACCATTTGTCCAAAAAATCAAACTGTGCATCAAAAGTGTCATGTACCCACCAAATAACAAACTATGCATCAATTTTCACCACTTTAGACCATCAAAAACCACCAAAAAAATAGTTAAAAAACATACACAGTGTCTAAATTCATTGTGTAACTTGAGAAGGTCCCATTCCACCATGTTCAGTCCTTCCCACTCCATGAGATGCTTGAGCCACATTAGCCTCCTAAAGTGAACAAAAATATAATTTACACCTCCAAAAATATACATGAATTTTCATTATTATCCAAAAATAAGAGTACAAAAAAATAGTTCAACTAATATGTTGTTTCATATACCTGCTGTGTAACTTGAGAAACTTGAGAAGATTGAGAAGGTCCCACTCCACCACTACCACCAGGTTCAGTCCTTCCCACTCCATGAGATGCTTGAGCCACATTAGCCTCCTAAAGTCAACAAAAATATAATTTACACCTCCAAAAATATACATGAATTTTCATTATTATCCAAAAATAAGAGTACAAAAAAATAGTTCAACTAATATGTTGTTTCATATACCTGCTGTGTAACTTGAGAAGGTCCCACTCCACCACTACCACCAGGTTCATCATTCTCATGTCCAACACCTTGAGAAGCTCCAGGCCCATTAACCTCCTATATTGAAAAAAAATAAAGTAATTTAGGTAACAAACAAAAATATAACAATTTAGATAAAATAAAAGTAGTAAAAAACTTGAGAACTCACTGTTTGCCTTGCTCTTGCAGCTCTCTCTCTTGTTGTTTGAGCTCTTTGGCAAGTCCTTCTATTATGCCCTGTTAAGAGGCAATATTTGCACCTCAAAACAGAAGACCTGCCTACTTCACCTTCTTCCCTCCTCCTATAAACTCTAGGTCTGCCAGGTAGTCTTCTTTTAGGAGGGGGAGCCAATGGAAAACCAGGAAATTGGGGCCACAACTTCTGATCATGAATGGGATGTATGATCCCACCATGTGCAAGCATGTAACTATGTTTACTATAACAAGGATCACAATACTTCTCCACATCATCTCTATTAAACATAATTGCACCAACTACATGCTTACAAAGTATCCCTGATAATTGCCACTCTTTACACGAGCATATGTTGTACCCAAGATTGACCACACTCACTCCCACATCCATTTCATGCACCTCAAACTCTCCATTACCAACTGGGTTAACTCTAGATCCTCTTGATTCTTCTATTGCCTTGTTTAATTTTTTCTTAATTTGTGGTGCCCCAGTCCCCCCCCCCCCCCCCCCCCAAGCTTGTGCTTTCTTGAATCTCTTTTGGATTCTAACCATTAATTTAACCCTAATCCACTCAAGCATTACCAACAATGGCTTTGACCTTTGCTTCCCTACCCAATTATTAAAAGATTCTGTCAAGTTATTTGTGATGTGGTCACTCTTTGAATTTTCATTATATCCAAACCTAGTCCATATCTTGAAAGGCCTCTCCATTAACCAACCATGAGCTGCTGGACAAAGTCCATACAAACTTCTCATGGCATTCTCAAACTCAATCTGGTTGTATGCTCTACATGCCCTCCAAAAGTACTTCCTCAACAACACACCAGGAATTTTTTTTCCTAAAACTACTATACATGTGTCTAGCACAAAATCTGTGACTTGCTTGTGGAAAATACTCATGAACTGCAGCCACTAAGCCTTATAATGCAGTATAAAACAGTTTACAACAGTTTAAAGCACTATAAAAAGACCAAGTTTTCAGCAATATAAAACAGTTTTCAGCAATATAATCACAGTTTAGCAATATACAACAGTTTAATTGTGTATAATCATAGTTTTACACAATGTAATCACAGTTTAGCAATATACAACAGTTTAATTGTGTATAATCACAGTTTTACACAATGTAATCACAGTTTTCAGCATTATAATCACAGTTTAAAATTGAATAAAGACAATTTTACCTTTTGCATATCAATCACCAAGTTTTCAGCACTAAGAAACAGCTTAAAACAATATCAAATTAGAATCTCATGGTTGTATAATTCAGTATAAAATAGATTATAATAAGTCTAATTTAGCAACACAGTTTAAAATTGTGTATAATCCAGTAATATAAAAAAAAATAAAACAGTATAAAATTTAATAAAATAGTATAAAACAGAATAAAGACAATTTTACCTTGTGCATATCAGTCACCAAGTTTTCAGCACTAAGAAACAGCTTAAAACAATATAAAATTAGAATCTCATGGTTGTATAATTCAGTATAAAACAGTTTATAATCAGTGTAATTTAGCAATATAAAACAGTATCAAAAAGAATTAAATAGTATAAAACAGAATAAAGACAATTTTACCTTTTGCATATCAGTCATCAAGGTCCATGGTCTTGTTTCAGCATCTGTACCAAGCATGTCCCTCAAATTCTTCAGGAAAAAAGACCAAGTAGGTCTTCCTTCACTCTCCACCACAGCATAAGCAAGGGGGAACAACCCATTGTTGCCATCTAATGCAACTGCAGAAAGTAAGACTCCTCCTTGGGGTCGTTTTAGAAAACACCCATCCAAACCAATGAATGGTCTGCACCCTTTGACAAATCCATACTTCATAGCATCAAATGCAATGAATATCTTACTAAACTGGGGCAGATCATTACCTTTAGGGTCATAATGGTCAAGAGTGACAATACAATGTGGATTAGACCTCCTAAGTTTATTTTTGTAAGGGTGCACCAGTTTATATGAGTCTTCATGATTCCCATCAATAATTTTCATTGCCTTTCTTTTGGCCCTATAGCATTGTTGCAGGCTGACTTTTATCCCAAACTTGGCTTCAACTGACTCTTGAAGATTCTCAATTGTCATTAGAGGATTCAACTTAAAATGTTTGAAAAATTTCTTGGCTATCCATGTTGATTTAATTGTTGGGTTCTTATTTACCCTTACACATGTGTGCTCACTACAATATGACTTTATCTGGAAGGTAACTTTATCAGGCAATGGAGATGCATGAACCCTCCATGGACAACCATTAGCTTTGCATTCCCATGTCACCCTAGTTGACTCATTTTTTTTCTTAATTACTTCAAATCCTTCTTGGACAATGTAATCCAACAAGGCTTGCCTAAATACCCTAACATTTTCAAACAACATTTTTACTTCTAATTTAATTTTCTGCCCTTTAACCCTTTCATAGAGTTTTCCTTTAACCCTTTTTTTCCATTGGTCACTCTTACACTTCTTTGGAGGCTTCTCAAACACCTCAGAACTTGAGTCAGAATGGGGATCATCATCTGACTCATAATCAGATAGCTGATCACCATCCATACATCCCTCATCACCTTCACAACACTCTTCATCATCTGAGTTAGAGTCATCTGACACAGACTGAACAATATCTGTGTCACCTTCTGCCTTCCAGTCTTCTTCCTCTTCTTTAAGCCCATATACATCACCCTCATCTCCCTTAGCTCCATCATCTCCCTCAGCAGCATCAACTCCATCATCTCCCTCAGCTCCCCCATCTCCCTCAACAGGTACTTCAACAGCTAAAGGTTCAACTTCACTTATCTTAAGAAAACACTTAATATCTTTTACACCCACATGTTCATTAAACATCTCCATTACTTGTTTGTCAGATTCAATTAACATATTGCCCTTTGACCCAAGTAACTCACAATACACAGTGTAAGTAAATCCCAAAACCCCAGGATAATCACTAAGAAATGCAGTACTTATATCTTCCAGAAAGTAAAAAATGCAATACTTATCAGGGTCTACCCTCCTGATAATTACACTGTTTGACTAAAAAAAAACATGAATATTATGGAGAAAAAATGGGTCTGCCATCACTGTAAAATGTAAAAAAAAAATAAAAAAAATACAAAATGCATCAAAAGTATAACATGCACAAATAAACTATAAAAAACACCGGTGTCATTAATCCCAAATATAAATAAACAGTAAACAAACTGAACATTAAAACACTAAGTATAAATAAACTGTAAAACAACAAGTATAATTCAACATGTAAAAATTAGTTTATCAACATTTCTTTTCAAGTTGTCCAAATTTCATTTCGGTTTCTCAAATTGTTTTTTCAATACAAAACAAATATTTTCTCAAAATTTTAATTCACAAATCTAGAAATTTCTTATCAAATTTGCTTTTTCAAATTATCCAAAATTTTACCCAACCCAACTCTGTATTCCTCAACACAACTTCCACTAACAATTGAATCTTCACACCACAGCCCAGTAAAACCAATTCAATTAAACCCAAGTTCCATGATTCAACACAAACAATCTTTAAGAAAAACCTAGCAGCAGCATCATGATCTGAAATTATGAACGGAACAATCATAATCACAAAAAAAAAATCAAAGTCACAATCGAATAATCGATAAAAGTGAACTTGAACTCATCTTTACTGGATTGAACAGCACAACACACACATACATAATTTTTTTTTTATATATATATATGTAAGCCCATATAAACAGACACAGAGATCTATATACATCGACATAGCAATATATATATAAATATATACACAGATTTTCTGACCTAATTTAGAATTCATCAAGAAACCCCCAATTTTTTGTAATTTATACAAAATCCCCAATTTTTCTGACCTAATTTAGCAATCATCACAAAACCCTCAATTTTTCAAATGAGAAATTAAACAGTGATAAAGCTTACCTCTTTGCGAAAGAAACCACAAGAAGTGAGAACCCTCTTCCACGAACCCAAATAGTGAACGTCTTCAGATTTAGGGTTTTCTAGGTGTTGCGAACGAAACCACACAGCGACGGCTTCAGAACTAGGGTTTTCCAGGTGTTGCGAACGAAACCACACAGAGACGGCTTCAGAACTAGGGTTTTACTGTGAACGAACCCAAACTTTGAACGAATTCAGATATAGGATTTCCTTCAAGGGGTTGAGAGAAACGGTTCATGATCTTAGAAAAGGGGTCTGCAGAGTATATATTTGGATGACGGGTTTCAAGATTTGACAAGATCAGATCTAGGGTTGAGAGAGAAACGGCGCATGTGAAGTTTAGGATTTGAAATTGAGAGAAACGAATGGTTGAAAGAGAAACATATGGTTGAGAAAGAAACGAAACATAGATCAGATCTAGGGTTTGAGAGAGAAACAACGTGTATGAGTGTTAGGGTTGAGAGAGAAACAATGCATGTGAAGTTTAGGGTTTGAAATTGATAGAAACGAACGGTTGAAAGAGAAACGAAGCATAGATCAGATCTAGGATTTGAGAGAGAAACGACGTATCTGAGTGTTAGGGTTTGAGAGAGAAATGAAGCATATATGTATTGTGTATATAAGATTGTGTATATGTCTTAAGTGTATATAGATCAGATAGGGTATGTTTGGACATAGGTTAGGAGTGTTTGGAATAGGGTTAGGTTTAGGTGGATATTGGGTTAGCTTATTTCAGGAATAAGTAGTATTTGGATTAAGGGTAGTTTAGACATTTTACACCATCAAAAGCTTATAGGGGGTGTAATTGAAGATATTCAAACCTGAGGGAGTGCGATTGAAGTAAAAGCAAACCTCAGGGGGTGTAAATGAAGTTAATTCTGAAGTTGACTTAAAGAGAGTTTAACCGATTCAGTTGAGGTTGAGCTTAAACTTTGTAGACACACGTATAATATATATATATATATATATATATATATATAATATAAAAGGGTACCAAAACTTGCCAACTATGAAGTTTTGGCCGACCAGGTCCAATGGAGTAAGGACAAAGGACAACATTTTAGGTATTACTATAAGGACATGTTTGGTAGGTGGTTTAGTGTGGTCTGGTCTGGTCTTGTCTAGATCTTAAATTTAAAAATTTGTTTGGTAAGCGGTCTGGTCTGATGGTCACGGTCTCACAAATATTGAACCAGACCATATTTGGTAAAACATTCTGGTCTGATCTTTTCACTTTAAAAAAATAAAATTATTTTATTTATTATTTTTTCATTTATAAATATATTTTATTAATTTATTATTTATTTATTTATATATTAATTTATAAATATATTCTATTCATTTATTATTTATTCATTTAATTTACTATTATTTCATTCATTTAATTTATTATTAATTAATTATATTATTTATTTATTTATTTATTATTAATTATTTATAAATATATTTTATTAATTTATTATTATTATGTATTATTTAATTCATTTTGTTTATTATTCATTATTTTTATTTTATTTCTAATTTATTATTATTATTTATTCATTTTTTAATTATTTATAAATATATTTTACTATGTATTAATTTATTATCATTATTATATTCAATTTTATTATTATTATGTATTATTTAATTTATTTTGTTTACTATTCATTATTCATTATTTTATTTTATTTATTATTTATATTATTAATTTATTATTATTATTATTTATTCATTTTTAATTATTTCGAAATATATTTTATTAATTTATTATTATGTATTATTTAATTCATTTTGTTTATTATTCATTAATTTTATTTTATTTTTAAATATTTTTATTTAATTTATTATTTTTTAATTATTTATAAATATATATTATTAATTTATTATTATATATTATTTAATTAATTTATTATTATTATGTATTATTTAATTTATTTTGTATATTATTATTATTTTTATTCAATTTTGGTTTTTGGTGATCTTAGTAGTTGGTCTCAAAAATTTGATTTTGGTTATCAATATCAGACCAGACCATGTGAAATCACAAAAAAACTCTATATTTAGTCTGGTTCTAAATTTTAAAACCAATCCAAATAAATATGATCTGGTCCTTAAAAAATTAAAATCAAACCATATTATATGGAAGCATAACCACCAGTTTCGTGGCATTTCAAAAGGTCAAACCGCAGGCCCACTAATTCATTGTTGACAAAAAAGTCAAGAATACAAACCATTACCTTCCTACAATTTCAAACTGTCACACTTAAATTGGAGTATGATACATACATATATATGTATATACATATAACTTCATTCTTAAAATGGAATGGTACGACTTCTTTTAAATCTAAGAGACACGTCCAATTTACGTGATTAAATCTTACCAATGATGAGAAATATGAATTTAAAAATAACTCTACATGAATATATAAATAACACTGCCACAAAAGGATCAAATTGAGGACACAAACCAAAAATATGGAAGATGTTTGGAACCATATATGTAGTTTCAGTATACATGGACACAAAGCTACCGATTCATCCTCTCACAAATTGCTACCAAACAAGTAGTTCAAGCTACCTCCACAAAAAACCTACAACTCCATTGATGAAACTTGTTTCTTAGTCCTAAGTTCTAAATGTCCTATATACATATAATATAGTCCATACCACGTCACAGAGCAAACCATATCATGCTTATACATACATGCACCACTGGTTGAAGCATTGAGATCATGATTTATTCTATTATTCGATATTTTATGTATTATTAGTTTGCTAAAGCTAGTTTTTAAAAAGTAATTAACGATATCGTTATATACTATTGATATCGTTATATACTATTAATACTCATTGAATATCGGTTAAATTAACTCTCCAACTTGAATTTGGTACCCTAAACAAATCACCCGTCCAAAAAGCACAAAAGAAGCCTACCCCAACAATTAATTGGATAGCAATTGCTGACGACTTGTTTGTCACTAGCAAAGATATACAAAACAACACGGTAAAGCTATAGCAAGTAAATTTCGAAAATTTTGATACCTACCATTCAAGTAATATTATATGGTCGGGCTACTTTATGATAAAGTTTGAAAAAGATATATATAGTTTAAATATGTGATAAAGATAATATATATATATATATATATCACGGTTGTTAAACTCAGGAGTTTAAGTATTTTACTTAATTATTAATAAATAATTTTTTAAAAACTAATATATTTATAATATAATAAAAATATACTTCAAAACATAAAATATTAATAAAAATATTAAAATTTTGGACTTTTAATCATATATTAGAATATTGGACTAAATAATTAAAATATTGGCATTTTATACGGAGGACCTAACCATCAAATCATTATTTTGACCAAAAAAATTCTAAAACATATGTGAGTAGGATTATAATAAAATTGTTGAATCATAATGTTTTATTAGTAGAATCATGATTTTAACGATCATAATATATATATATATCTATATATATATATATAATTTTGAAATGAGAGAGACATTTCAAAATGAAATAAACACACAAATGAGGGAGTATGAGATACCTCTAATGTCTGTATTTGATTTGGAAATTTTAGGTTGAGAAGTTATTTGAATGTGTACAAGTGTGAGAAATAATGATGACAGTAAAGTAAGTGCTTGGGTTAATGATTAAAAGCTTATTATCACGTTGGGTGAGAATAATTGCATTCTTACTTTGAAAAGTCAAAAATTAAGTTGGATATATAAATTATAATGCAACTTGCAATTTATTTAGCTCTCATGCTCAGTACCTTTCCTTTATGCGATTATGTTACCCTGCAAATTAATTAATTTAGAAAGGAACATGAAGCAATAGCGTACGTAGGAGGGCATATATACATATATATATATACACATATACATAGATATGATATTATATAGGCAAGTTCATTCACCTGTGCGTGTTCGCACCGGGGGCTTCATTAATACTTCCAACTCATTTGTTGTTTTACATTGGATAAAAATTAAAAAATATATGAAATTTATAAGGGATGGATGTTAGTCTAATACATCAATTTAAGTTTTTGAATAGAATTACGAAATATTTGTCCGTTACAATTAATATCAGAGTCAGACTCAATCCTTGATCTGGTGCTACATTAAGCACCTGCCGGGTTGGCTGCACCCGGGTCAGAGTCGGCTTTATTTGTATGAGGGAGAATGTTAGGGGGTGCATTTCTTATCCTAAATCGGATAAAGATGAGAAAGTAAATGAAGTTTATAATGGGTGGATATTAGCCATAATAGCAGCATGTGAGCTCGAACAAGCTACTGCCCTACCCATCAATATAAGCTTTTGGGTTCAAACCAGGAAGATATACAAATAAATACAATTGAGTCAAATATAATTTAAAAAATAAGAAATTATTTGCATTCAATAATCAATAATGACAAAATAATAAATACACAATCAACTTAATTATGAGAGATAATTTAAGTTCTTTTAAGGTTCAAATAATTGATTATTTCTTAAGTGAGTTTTTGATAGCAACAATAATAATATAATAATTGTTATTATTATTATTGTGACCAAAGGCGACGTGAAAAAACTGTAGTTCTACTTGTATGAGAAAAAAATTAATTAGCACAAGATTGCAAGTTATTAGATAATTAAAAAATCTTAATTTTTAAAAGCGTTTTGATAAATAAGCTACTTTGAAAATTATGGCATGACATTTATTTATTTTTCTAGCAAATGGGCTTGTTAGAGAAATCAGAAATTTGGAAAAACAAGTAAAGAAAAGAGAATGGTTAAAAATTTAAAATAGTTGATAAAAGAAATAACATTCTCTCCTATTTTGTGGACTCTATTGGGTGCCATGACCAGATTGAGCCCCCCTATTTATTGCGAAATATTGACAAAACGTATGAGGTACACAGTACACTTTAGCCCAGCTATTTTAATGGTTGACCCAATAAAAATCTTACTTGCCTTCTAGTATTAACATAAAATATAAATTGAAAGAGTTGCTCTAAAATGACTTTGGTTGCCTCCATTACACAAGTATATATATATATATATATATATATATTTCTTTTTAAGAAAAGATAGTTGAAAAAGAGAGACAGAAAAATTCTATTCAACCATTGTAACTAAATCTTGAGGTTTTAATCCTCATTTAACATTACTGGAATGGGTTTATTTACTAATATATTTTTCTGAAAAACAACACAACTTTGTAAGCACATTTGCGATGATATTTATGTTCAATTGTATTAGTAAAGATCTCATAACTAGAGTCAAGTCTCTTTGTAAGTTGAAATATTTTGGTGTTCATACTCTTTTAAGGTAACCTCAAATTTGTTGTAAAATATTTTTTAAAGCAAAAATATGAGAACATATTTGGGGAAAAATTATTAATAAGCTTGAAAAATATATAGTGACCACTTAAAAAAAATATTTTAAAGTTTCTTAAATTTTTGTTTTTTGGGAACATTGGTCATCTAATTACTATATTGCATACATAAGGAAGAAATCTTTTGATACCATGCAAAACAAAATACCTAATACTAAACATGTTTAAAATAAAAATAATATACAGCACGAAAAATCATGAAATTAAAATGTATACCGAAAAAGCCTTTAGTTTTTAGTATGCATATGAAATTTGATTTTGATAATCAGCTTAAATAAAATAGTGCAAGAGTTTTTTATTATAACAGTCTCAAAATAAATTGAAATGTGTCTCAAATTGTTTTGTTTCAATCCATTTGTTTATTCTCTCCTCTATGACTTTCTTTCTAGACCTTCTAACGCCCCTGTATCTCCTTTTGTAGATCCCACATCTACATTTTCTATTTTCTGAATATCCCAAATTAATTTTCCATTTGAGAGGTTAAAAATAAAATAGAAGTGATCTTTTCATTATTAACTTTTAATTTAATATGGAATACCTCCCCATTTTTATTTTATTTTTCTTGGTTGGCGTGAATATAATAGAATTTACAAAACACCTACCAAGAAATAATAATAATAAAACACTGAACTACTGAAGTCCATGCGCATATATAAAAACCTATATTATATATTGGCGGGACGGGGATAGGCAGAGCGGAAATACCCGCCACGGAGTCGGCCAATTTGTGCTTTCCCTCACAGCTTAATAACTAAATAAATAAATAACTAGTAAAATAAATAAAACCTGGTTTTTATTGCGTTTTTTATATAGGTGTTCAAAATCGGTTCAGTTCAAGCTGGAATCGGAACTGATTTTTTCAATTTCTTAAAAATAAAAATAAGAACTGGAACCGATCAATTCAGTTCTTTGCTGGTTCCAATTCCTATTATCACTAAAAAAACACACACCAAATATTATAAGATAATATAATTATAAATTAAATAAAACAAAATATTTTAACTTTTCAATTATTATAAATCTAAAATTACACTTGCATCTAATAATAAAATAAAAAGTGCATATATCGTAAAAATATAATACGAATATATATATATATATATATATATATAAAAAGATAAAGATAAAAATATAACACTAATAAAAATAAATATATACTAAAAACAAAATCAATTCCGTTCAATTCCAAATGAGTAAAAATCAAAACCGAACATAAAATTTTAATTTTTTAATTTTTGGAACCTAACCGATTCCATGAACACCCCTATTTTCCTATTTTCCTCTTCCCCACCTAATCAATTTGGGGCTTCTCTTATATTTATTCCTCAGACAATTACAGCTCCTTTTCCCCACCATACGTCATAATTGCAAATCATGATGATATGTATTATATATGTATATATATATATGTATGTATATAATGTTGTGCTTGTGCCCCCTCTCTGCCGCTGCTGCTACTGGGCTACTCTCTCTCTCATCATAGATGATGATGATGATGATGTTTCACGTTTGTTTTTAAAGCCCCACTGTTGCTTACCCAATTCTTTTCTCACTACTCCCACTACTTTTATTCAAGTAAATTGCAGATTTGTTGACTCTCTACACCCACTCCATTTTTTTGTGATGGTGGGTTATCTGCTCTTTAATTTAATTTTTTATTTTTTTATTTTTTTGGGACTTACCCCAAATGGTTTTGTTGTTTCAGTGGGGGTTTAAGTGTTTGTTTTAGTAGTATATATTGCCTACAAATCCAGTTATTGCTCTTAACTTGGCAATGTCAGCTTCTTGAATTTCTCCTTTCCTTGTTCATGCTTTGTTAAGATCCAAATGATTCTATGTTTTATATTTTAGAAGAATAAATAAATATAGAAATGGTGTTGTGTAATAGTATTGGTGTGTGTTTGTGAGCCTGTGAATGTGATGTTGCAGGTTTTTTAGAAGATTCAGTAATACAAGGAAAGAGAGATGTCTCCTTCCTCTCCACATTTGAGTTTGCAACTACATGGGTAAATTTTTTTTTTTAATTAATGGATTATAGTGTTGTCACATTTTTTTGTGTTTTCTGAAAACAATGTCCTGCTTCTACTTGCAGTGCTACTGAAAATGGTGTACTGACCAAGGATGTGCTGAATATGACTCCTAGGCCATCTTACCATTTTAACCCTGTAAGTTTTCTAGCTTATTTTTAACCACAATTACAGAAATTTCATGAAGTTTTTTTATAGTTCAAATGTTCTGTGTTTAAAGAAGAATTGATTCTGGAGTTGTGTACAATTGTGAGTTTTGTTGTCCCCATACCATATTGATCATTATGTTTATTTCAGTATATGATGCAATAGATTGATTAATATTTATCTTGAACTGCTACTAGGGAAAATGTATTTTAGTGAAGTATTCTGCTCTGCATAGAACTGGGAAATGTCAGGTATTTTTATAGTTTGTATGATTAGGGGGACCTTAGAACTTACCTTTGGAGAGTTGAAAATAGAGTTAAAATCCTATTTAAGTGGCCTGTGCCGAAGGTCACACAACCTCGGACAAGGGCCTGTAAAGGTTAACTCGGGTCATGTTGTCATTCTGGTAGCATACTATTAGAGATACCCAAATTTTAGCATATGATTTTAGGATTCTTATTATCTGTCAGTATCCACAACGCAACAAAGTGAATATCTGGAGATTTATGGTAAAGGGTATTTAACACATCCGAAGACTGACAATGTTTCATATTTGGGAACTTTGTATCCGCATTGAATTGTGAAGATCAATTATTTTTTTAACAGTATACTGTACAACAGTGTGAAATTAACGAAACTGTAAGACATGTATTTGACATGATGGAAATGGTTCTGTAACTCTGCCCGTGCAAATTCCAACCATACATCTCCTTCCATTGCAAGAGGTAGTTCCGCAATGTTAAACCCTTGGTGGTGAATGGTGTAACTCATTCATTTTGACTGAATTATAATTATTGAACCTCTAATGATTCCCCCTCTTAGCATTTGCTTTCCAAAAATTCTACATCTGTGGCAATAGATTATGTTCTTCTTACACGGTTATGTTAGTACTGATGAAGAGTGCACATTCTTCTTATCATACTACTTCGGTTTTCAACTATATTTCATTTTTATATGTAGTCATACTTGTCTCGTTTTACACAGGCTGGGCAGTTGGAGAGGACATATTCGGGCCAGTCTTCCATCATTTCCGTTCCTTCAAGTGAAACTCCAACAATAAAGGTGTTTATCTTGGATACTTTTCTTCTTCTTTTTTAAATTATTAGCAATGGGAAACAGAAATATGTCGAGGATTGAATCTTGTGAACATCTGTTTGCTTTAACTGTTATGGTTCCTCTTACTAAGTACATCGTTATCGTCATCATCATTATTAATCCCATATGAATAAGATCAGCCACATGAAATCTCTATCTCAATTCTATTATGTTACAAGCTCTCTCTCATCTATTATTTAACTTTTTAAAACCAGTTTTGATGCTTTCATCTCATGTTATATTTGGGTGCCCTCTCTGCCTCATACCCTATATGCAGATTAACATTTCTCTTCTCCCCGGTGCATCTATTGGTCTTTGGTGTATTGTGTCCAACCACATAAGCCTACCCTCTCTAAGCTTTTTCTAATATCCCATCACTAGAAATTTCTAACTATATTTAGTTTATTTGTTAACTGAAGTCGGCCTGGCTCGGAGGTTTCTTTGGGGTAGGGGTCACTTCAGACTTTTAGAACCCTGTCCTAATTTATAGTCGAACTGACTTACTCTTGCTTGGGGAATTAAATGGAAATTAGGAAATACTTGCAAATTTCTGCTTAAAATTCATCCAACTTAATTGCAAGAGGATTGACTTTATCTCAAGCATTTTAATCAAAAGTTCAATGATTGCTGACTTTACACCATTGAGATTACTACTTAGGCAAGGTCAGAGATTGCATCATCATCTTAAAAAAGCTAACATGCTATAATTCTGTTATAGCCTTTCATAGTAGCTTAATAATGTTAATAGCGCTGACTAGTATCCATTTTCTTATATTTGACCATTTTGTCAATGTCAATCCTCTTTTCCCCTAGTACTATTATTTTAGTACTTCCCTTTTAGGTTACTGAAGTGTCTAATTTGTTTCATTGCCTGTGGGGTGCAGTCATCTGAAGAACTGATGAAGGAGATTGCCACACTTGAGGTTGAAATTATGAGTTTGGAACATCATCTTCTTTCGCTATATCGGACAGCTTTTAAACAGCATTTACCGGGGTTAGTGGAGAACCGTGGAACCTGTTTACAGTATAAGATAGGATCATCGCTGCAAGTTAGCGTGGATCAATCATGTTACAAAACAGAGCCTGAAATGTGGAAAGGTGGTATTTCTAGTCATAACCAAACTCCTCCTGCACATGGTTTGGCTGGTTCTGAAAATCCAAATAGTGGGGCTATTCGAAAATCATCATCTAGAAAGGTTAATATGCCTCGGCACTAACTTTGCCAATATGCTATCTTCTTTATGTAACCTACGATGATCTTGTGTAGCTATGTGCTGTTTCCGTATTATATTTGCCTATTACTTAATGTGGTTCCTGAAGGTATTCAGTTAAATGATACTGTCCATGGTGATAAGTTGCAGAACCATAAGAATGCTAATTCTGGCCACCACAGCCTTGCTGATCACCTTGGTGCTTCTCGCTTCGATGATGCCCTTGATACTCCAGATAGACTTTCTGAAGAAATTGTCAAATGCATCTCCTCAATTTACTGCAAGCTTGCAAACCCCACTTCAACTCATCCAACCTTTTCAGTTTCTTCTACTTCCTCCTCATCCTCCTCGAGTACTTCTTCTACCAGAAATCTTTCTGATAGTTGGAGTCCACGATGCAATGAGGAAGCTACGGGGCATTGCCAACTTCAAGAGTTGAAAGAGGAGAGTGGATCGTATGCTTCTATGATAGAAGTTCTGAAACTATACTTAGACGATGACAGTTACAATTATGCTGCTAGAATGCTACAGGATTTCAGGTAGTTTCAATTTTGACCAATCATTCCTTATTGAAATTTGATATATCTGAAAATCCCTACTTTTTTAGGAATATTTCTCATCATCCTTCCAAAGTTCTCATTTGTTCTACATTCAAAGCTGTGTAGGTCCTTGGTTAAACGTCTCGAGAAGGTTGACCCGAGGAAGATGAAGCGTGAAGAGAAGCTTGTATTTTGGATCAACATTCACAATGCCCTGGTGATGCATGTATGGCTTACTAAATTGGAAACTTTCCTTCTAAAATTAGCTTATTATTAGCAAATCTCAATTTTCTCAAGATGTATTGTTAGATAAATATTTGAAATAAATGGTGAAAATGCTGGTCTCATAACCATGAGTTGAGAAATATTACTCTTGCAAACTTTTGTACATCTAGCGCTGTGTTATCCAAGTAGAATTTTTTGCTTCTAATCTTTCTCCCACTACTTTACATTTCCTCCCCAATTTAATAGTTCATGTTTCTTTTTTGGGCTTTGCCGAAAATACTTGTCTCGTTTGCAAAGTCAAAATGATCAGATAAATGCATCTTTGCATTATTACCTTTCAAGTTTTCAATTATTTTTCCTACTTGATTTTATTGATATAAATATATAAATTTTTACTTGAAAGGATAACTTAGTAATTTTAATAGGGAACAATAGATAATTGCATGTCCCCTAGAAAAAAGTTGTAATACGGAAAAGGGACTATTATATAGGACCAAGGGGGTATTCCAAGTTTGCTGCTCATGTGATTAAACTATTGTTTGTGTGCCTTTTGTTGTATAAAATAGTTACATATCTTGCATGGCTCACGATTTTTTTCTTACAGGCATATTTGGCATACGGAACTCATAATCAGGCAAGAAATGCTTCTATTTTGAAGGTAAAGTAATACTTGTGCCCTTTTACTCATTGGTTACCAATGTAATCTTGCAGAATGAATATATTCTGCAAATATCATTTTCGTCAGTAACAATCTCTTCTTTCAGGCAGCTTATTACATTGGTGGGCATTGCATTAATGCTTACGTCATTCAGAGCTCCATTTTAGGAATCCGGTCGCACTATTCAGCCCCGGTATGCTTTTTTTATTTAGCATGTGTAAGAGTAGCACTGTTGTTAACCGATGACTACTGTCTCTTTATGTCATTTGATTGTGGAAAATTTCATTGGAGAAAGAAAAGAAGATGATGCTTATTTCTAACTCAGGTCTGAGACTCTACCTGTTGAAGGTTTCGACTTTCCCATGCCGCCTTGGCTTATGTGGAGAGTTCTTCATTGGACCATTAACATAAAAATGGTAGCTGATTTGGACACCTTGCTTTGAGGATGTAGTAAACTAACACTAGAGTGAATAAAAAGGAAATAAATTGAAGAGTCCTATACAATGGGGTGAGAGTTCCATGGGGCAATATAAGTGAGTCAGCAGGACTTGTTCAAGTGGGTAATTTAGGCCTCTTGGCACGTGTTTAGGCTCTCCGTAGCTAATCTGAAGCACCTCTATTGGTTGTTTGCAACCCAGTGCCGATTTTAGGGGCCTGCTGCCCTTTGAGGGTGCAATGTTTTTTTCTTGGGTCGGGAGCGAAAAACCCCTTGTGGTTTGGTAATGGGTGCGAAAAACCCCCAGTGGTTCTAAAAACCCCTTGTGGTTTGGCAATGGGTGCGAAAAGCCCCCATTTTGACATTAATTGTCTAAAATACCTTTGAATAATTCGAAAAACATATATAAATATTGAAAAATTATATAAATTTCGTAAATATATATATATAATTTGAAAAAATATATAAAATTCAAAAAATATATATATAATTTGAAAAAAAAAATTCGAAAAGAAAAATATAAAATTCTAAAAATTATATAAAATTGGGAAAACATATATAAATTTCGAAAACATAAATAAATTTCAAAAAATATATATAAAATTCGGGGAAAAATATAAATTTCGAAAAATATATATTAAATTTCAAAAAATATATAAAATTCAAAACATATATAAATTTCGAAAAAATATATATATATATAATTCGGAAAAAAATATTTAAATTCGAAAGAAAAGTTGTATTTTGGTTCTTTGAAGTTTTAATTAATGTATACTTGTATTGCTGTCTACTTTCTTTAATACCTGACTTTAAATGTTGTTTTGGTGTATTGTACTTTTTTTTTTTTGAAAAGAAGGTGTATTGTACTTTGGTTACTTGTGTTTTTTATATTTCTATTTGCACAACTATTTAAATTTTATATATATTTTTTTGAATTTTATATAATTGTTTACGAGTTTTATATATTAGTTTCTAGTTTTATATGTTTTGTTTTGAATTTTATATATATTTTTTCAAAACTTATATATTTGTTTCGAATTTTATATATTTTATTCGAAATTTAATATTTAGTTTTTTGAAATATATATATATTATATTTTATATTTTTTTTACGAATTTTATTTGCTTTTTTTCGAAATTTATATTTTTTTTCGAATTTTATAATTTAAACAATTTATTTTATTTTTATTATATATTATTATTAATTCAATATTTATTATTTTTATTTGGTTAGAAGGAGTATTTTAGGAATTTCATATCGTTTTGGGGGTAAAGCGCACATTTTTGAACCACTGGGGATTTTTCGCACCCATTACTAAACCACATGGGGTTTTTCGCTCGCAACCCAGTGCCGATTTTAGGGGCCTGCTGCCCTTTGAGGGTGCAATGTTTTTTTCTTTTTTGAAAGGTAACGATTTTTTTGGTTTTTTTCCACACATGCCTATTTTGTCTTCAAGGAGACTCGAACCCCTCACCTTCCCCTATTGGAAAGAGAGGTTATACCATTGGGCCAAGTGGTCCTTCGGTTTTGAGGGTGCAATGTTGGTGATGATTGGGGATGCAGATTAAACAATAGTAAGCCTGCAAGTTGGTGGGTTCTTGTTGTGCGAACCATGTATTCATATGTGAGGCAACAACTATGCTATGGAGGCAAAGTGCTCATTTCCCGTTTTGGTAGGTAATGAAACAAGTGACAACTTGTGGGAGTATGAGGCTAGTGTAACAGAACCAACTTTTCCTAAATATGCTATAATGAGCATGCAGCTTAAGACGGGAACAACCGTTTCTGATTTTCCGATGCAATGTTTCCACGTGTCGCATTCATGGAGTGGTATGTTTCACAATTTGCCACCATGAGGCTGGTTTGACATTCCATATTTGATGATCAAACTAATGTGTCACATTCTCAGCAGAATGGGCGGTAATCAATCATCACATGAAGCCCATTCATATGGCTCCGTGACCATATCCAAGACATGGAAATACTAGGAAGTTTAAATCTTATTTCAATCTCGTTGATCAGCTGATACCTTTTATACTTCAAACATGACACCTAAATTGTTTTCATTGTTTAACATTTTTCCTAACACGACATGAATGCAGTGGCTACAAACACTGCTGTCTCCAGGAAAGAAGTTGAAGACGGGAAACATAAGACATGTATATGCCATGGAATACCCTGAGCCACTTGTTCATTTTGCGCTCTGTTCGGGGGCATACTCTGATCCTGTGGTAATAGTCTCTTTTCTCGTATTAGTCCCTTCCATGATAGCAAAATCTCCATTCGACATATCATCAAATGTGTGTATGTGAATCTATATCAATGAGCGTATAACAAATATCAATGACAAAAACTTATGGATGTAGGTTCGAGCATATAAGGCAAAAGATGTATTTCAGGATCTCAAACGCGCCAAAGTAGAGTTCATACAAGCTAGTGTCTACATCCACAAGGAATCGAAAATTTTGCTGCCAAAGATCATTTACTACTTTGCCAAGGATATGTCACTGAGTGTGCCTGCACTCTTGGAAGTGATCAATGGGTGTCTATCAGAAATTCAACAAGCAGCTGTCCAAAGATTCATGAAGGGTAGGCCTGAAAAGTACATTCACTGGTTGCCACAGAGTTCTACATTCCGGTATGTGATCCATAGAGAATTAGCTGAAGGGAGAATATCTATTTGATTATAATTACTTTTTTTCCTGTAATGTATTAATAAAGTGTTTTTCGAATTAAAATTTGAATCATGACAATAAATTTTGAATTGTATAGAGGGTTTGAAGAGAAAAGTTGATGAGGTGCACACTGTGTTCCTGTTGAATCAAACTATGGATACATATATAGACATATTGATTTGTTGTAAATGATGCTCATCAATTTCGTAAGATTGATGAAGATTTTGAGTTATGGATGTCAGAAACCAAAATCTAGGGGGGAAAATATTGCAAAATGCTAGAAGAAAAGACTTTGGTTAGAAAAGTCATGGCGGTCTCAGTTCTATTTCTTTATTATATGTATATGCATTTATATAATAAAGTCATGTTTGAATTGACTTTTCAAGCATTGTTTTTGGCTTTTTGGAGAGAAAAATTGTTTAAACGGTGTTTGACAAAATTTTTAAAAGAGCTTATGGACCTTGGAAAAACGTTTTAAAGAAGCTGGTTGGGGGTAACCGGCTTCCAAAACAGCTCATACTTTTCTCTTTTTTCTGCGTAAAGCCAGAAGCAACTATGCCAAACATGTCCTAAGTGATGAAGTTATTTGTTTCTTTTTATTTTTGTTCTCTCTTTTTTGTCTGAAATATTGCTGCCCCATTAGTGCAATTTGTGAATTTTTCATAAAATTTCTTTAATATAAGAAAGCTGACTACATTTACTATGTACATTTAAAATAGGGTAATTTACACAAAAACCCCTGAGATTCCAGGATTTAATCACTAAATTTCTTGTCGTTCGCCAAACCTCCTAACATTTCAGATTTTAATCAAATACCCCCTTCAATCAATTTTTATGTCAAAATGACTTAAATGTCCATCGTATAAATTACAGTTTTTACCCCTCTTTTTTAGGCATATTATACTTTCCCCATCTTGTTTGGATATTCCCCCCTTTATAATATATATATATATATATATATATATAATTCAAAAATATTATTTAAAATTTGAACAAATATTTAAAATTTGAAAAACATATATATAATTTGAAAAAATATATATATAATTCGATACAAATATATAAATTTTGAAAAATATATACATAAAATTCGTAAAATGTATATTAAATTTCAAAAAATATATAAAATTCGAAGAAATGTATAAAATTAAAAATATATATATAATTTGAAAAATATATAAAATTAAAAAAATATATATATATATATTTTGAAAAATATAGATAAATTTACCCCAAAAAAAAAAGAAAAAAAAAATGATGATGCTAGCATCCAAGAAGAGACAAGCAATTAGTTCACCATCTTACTCTATCCCACTTCTTCATGTCCAACTTTCGCATCTTTACCTCTTTTTCCTTTATTTTTTGTCCATTTAACAATATAATAAAAATAAAAATTAAAGTACATAACATGACATGGTCCCCATTCAACCTCACGTGCATGTAGGGATGACAACGGGTCGGGTTTGAGACGGGTTTGGCTAATACCATTACCACCATATTTTAAAATTATTAATACCAAATCCGCCCCAAACCCGTGACGGGTTGTAATCGGTAATACAATTACCACCCCGTCGGTATAAACGGGTTCCATCGGGTTACCATCGGTTGTATTAAATTATTTCTAATAAATTAGAAGCATGGTTGATTTACTAAATTATTTGATGACAAATTAAGTTATAAACAAAATATATTTTTCTTATTCTAGACATATATTATGTTTTACGTTATAAACCAAATATCCCACATATTTAGACAAACAAATATATATATACGCATATTGACTGAAATTCTTTCAAAAAATATATATATATAGATGTCAGCACCAAGAATCAGATTAATGAGTTATATATAGACAAAGACGCACATATATATATATATATATAAATTAAAATCAAAATCGTAAACGGGTCAGGATCGAGTTACCAGCGGGTTTTCTAGAAAACCCAAACCCGACCCGAACTCGCTTCGAATTTTAATGGACACCAAACCCGTTTATAAATTTACCAAACCCGTTCCAATCGGGTTGGGCGGGTCGGAACCCGGCCGGGTTGGACCATTTTGCCATCCCTACGTGCATGGTCCAAACGATACACCCTGTCACGTGCCACTCACGTGGTGACATAAAAAAATAAAATTCCTTTTTTGAAATATATATTTTATGAATTATATATATATTTTTTAATTATATATATATTTTCAAATTTTATATATTTGTATTGAATTTTATTATATTTTTAAAAAATTTATATATTTTTTAAAAATTTATATATTTTTTCAAAATTTATATATTTTTTCAAAATTTATATATTTTTTCAAAATTTAATATATATTTTTGAAATTTAATATATTATTTATGAATTTTATATATATTTTTAGAATTTTACATATTTGTTTCGAATTATATATACTATTTTTTGAATTTATATATATTTTTTGAATTTTATATAGTTTTTCTAATATTATATATTTTTTTCAAAATTTAATATATTGTTTATGAATTATATATATATATATTTCAAAATTTATGTATTTGTTTCGAATTATATATATATATTTTCGAATTTAAATATATATTTCAAATTTTATATATATATTTTTTTATAAATGGGGGAAAGTGTAATTATTCAAATAATAAGGGGGAAAATATAATATGTCCAAACAAAAGAGATGAAATCATTTTGACATGAAAATTTGCTGGAGGGGAATATTTGATTAAAATCTGAAATGTGAGAAGGTTTGACGAACAATAGGGGAGTTTGATAATTAAATCTTGAATCCTATGGAAGGTTTTGTGTAAATTACCCTTTAACCTCGAGCATATGATATTTTTCGAAACATTCTTTAGAGATAGTAACAATTTCTAATATTTTAGAAATATAGAAATTAATATGAAACATATAAAAAATAACTGAATTTATGAGAAAAAAGATCTTCTACTTAATGCTTGTTTTAAAAACCAACAAAAAACAACCCCGAAATTGTTTTCTATACTAGTCCAATGAAAGCTCCAATTGCAGAAACTAAACTAAATTGGGAATCGTTATTACGCAGAATTAAACTATTGCAAGTAAGATCTAATTTTAGAATAATTTCAGATAAATTTGAAATTAAAAGATAAAAAATTCCATCTCTAACACTTCTCGGAAAATAGACCAAATATCAAAACTTATACAAAATGGTGGAATTTAATAAATAAGAACAAAAAATAAAAACCAAAGGGTGCGTTTGGAAAATCTGTTTTTTGTATTTGTTTTCTGTCTTCAAATATAAAAATTGTTTTTGTATTTGTCTTTATTTTTTTCAGGAAAAAACTAAAAACAAAAAACGTTTGGATGAATGTGTTTTTACCACTTTTATTTGGTGAAAATTGTATTTTATGGATTTGGTGTTTTCACTGTTTTTACCACCTAAACAGTGAAAAAACTCAAAAAATAACTAAAAGTTGTATTTGATGTTTTTACCACTTTTACACATTATTCACAGAAAATAATTTTCTTGGAGAAAAAACAGTGAACAGCAACCGTGTTTGCCGGTGTTTTTTTTTTTCAGCCTTGTGAACAGGTAAAAAGACAAAAACAAAAATTATGGTATCCGTTTTTCATTTCCCACTAGGTGTGTTATATAAGCTGAACTATATATATATATATATATATATCGAGAGAGAGAGAGAGAGAGAGAGAAAGAAGACGAGAGAGAACTCCGAGAGGTAGTCGCGAAGGAGTTCCTCTAATTTGAATCGAGAGCTGATCGATCACTCCCAGGCCACAACCATGGTACGCCAAATACCATCTTCCGATTCATAGTATTTACGCAGATATATACATATATATATATGTATACACACACAAATAAAAATTAGTGTTATGAAGTATAAGATCACAAACCCTAGCTCTTTCTCTCCCTCTCTTACTCTTCGTTGACAGATGGGAGTTTTTGAGTTCCCATACGGAAAATATGATTTTGGGCCTATTGATATGTGTTCATAAACTATGTATGATAGTGTTTCCGTTTTGTTTATATTCTTGATTACTTTGATCTTCCTGTTGGCTAGCTCTAAATTTTTTGTTTTATACATGATGCTTCAATTTATTTTTATTTTTTTTTTCGAATTTGATCATTGTAAAACCCGAATTTGGGGCACCAAGTTCTTGTCACATCTTGTTTTAGAGCTGGGTGTGCTTTTGTGAATTATCAAAATTGAGCATAATTTTGAAAATCAGCATAGGTTTAAATTCTGACAAATTTAATAAAATAAGAAGTAAATATGTACTAAAAATGTTCGAGAAAGGGGAACTCGGCCCAAAAGCTACACAAGTGGCCTAAGCCGGGAGGCTCGTAAGAGTTCTGTTTATACGGAGCGACTCTAAGCACATGTTTGGGTTCGAATATTTGAAGGCATTTGGATAAGAAAGCAATACAGTTAGTGGAATAAGTGTTAGGAGTGGGATTAGAGTCATCAGATTCATGGCTTGGGGATGACCCATGAATATTTAGTAGGACTAGGTATTAACCAATGACATACCTGATGTTTGGAATCCACAACTTTAAACAGCATTGCTCTCAGTTATATGTGACCAAATATGATTAACGTATTTTGCATTTCTGTACTATTGTACTATAGGAGGAGTTTGCCGCAGTCAAATACAACTGCAAGCTAAGGTTTTTAGTGGTCTACCATCCATTTTAGTTGTTGCAAAACCTGAGAAAAAGTAGAAGCTTAAATGAGTAACCTAAGCATTTTAGCGGTAGAGCAGTTTTTCTGATCCATGATTAAGTTTTTTTTTTTTTTTGTTGCTTTTGGGGCTTTTTCTACCTATTTGACTGTAGCGGAGTTGAGGAATAGTTTAAGAATGTAAAGGGTGCTAGAACACAATTAGAAGTTACCACATGTGTGATGTAGGGGTCATAAACTTTTAAGCTTAAATGAGTTCTTTTTGGATGCATGAGACTTTTGTTTTAACATTTTAACTAAAAATGTATGCAATTTTTAAAATACTGATTAAAAGAAGACTCGCAGAATATTCAATTTGTTGCTACTGTCAATCTCTTAAGTATTTTAATCTGGATCACAGAATAACTAAAGTCTCTTGTTTTGCGTTTACAAGTAGAAGCTTTTTCTTTTCCCCCCTGAATCGGAGTGTATTTGATGTACAAGTAGAAATTATTTTAAGGAACACTTGCATAAAATTATTGTCCAACAAATAGAAGACTTGCATCTGAACTATGTATTCTATTCAGGGCGGGCTCAATACAAGTTGAGGCCTAAGGCATAATGGAGTCCTTTTTAAATGTTAGTACTTATAATATAAGTGAGACTAAATAACTCTATTATTTTAATATTTAATTAGTATTTATTTCTTTCTGATATGCTAAAAGAGAAATTCTGAGGACTTTTAGGTACAATCATTTTTGTGTACTGGAATCCAGAAAAAGAGAGAAATGATTTTGAAGTATAGTATCTAATGTAAAAGACTTAAAGTTGTCCCGCTTTTGATGATAAGGCATTTTCCAAATGGGGCCTTAGGCAAAGGCCTTGGTAGCCTAGCTATAATGGGTTTATCGAAACAATTTATGTGCGGGCAAAATGTATATGTTGTTTCATCCACTCAGTGTTAGATGGACTCACTGTTGGTGTCTTTGTTGAAGGAAACCTGGAACTAATGGGCTCTTAGTCATGTTGCACTTGAACAAAGAAGTATTGCTTGATAACCTCTGATATTCATTTTAAGTCACAATATTACGACCAATTGTAAATAAAAATTTAGGAAACAGTTTTTTTTTTCAAATGAAAAATAAAACTGAGGTTAATTAGGAGAATAAAGGAATATTGGGAGTTGGTCTACGAATCTCTTCTTCATTGACTGATATTTGCTGTCCTTTAGGAGAATCCTAGTTTTACTTTGTTTCTCTCTGTTTCATGCACATAAATCTTAATTTCGGAGTGGTTTACTATTTTTACAACATATGCAGTATCATTAATAGCCCTTTAAAAGCATTGTCTTTTCTGAAAGAATTGAAGGCTTATGTTTCTACCATCCATATAGATAGTAAACATGTTTAGTGGGTTTTTCTTCCGTGCTTGTCTCAGATTCACTTTGTGCTTCTCATTAGTCGACAAGGAAAAGTGAGGTTGACAAAGTGGTATTCACCCTATACTCAAAAGGAAAGAACAAAGGTAACTTTTCCTTTCACCATACAATCTTCTCAAACAAAATGCTGTTTATGTTCTGTATTCTTGGAGGGATGATTATGAATTTGGCTTGGTTAACTGGTGCTGAATCATGCCACGTACATTGTATATAAGTAAAGAAGTTATAAACTGTTCACTTCAATCAGATGGTGACTATAAAAATTCTCTCTTAATTAGCGGTGGATCTATAATGAGTCTTGTTGTTTGGCTGGAATATTAGGCTGTTTTTTGTTTCAAGCTTTGTAGTGTACAATTGATTTGTTTTTTTTTTCCTGAAGTAATATGCAGTTCATTAAAGATTTCAATTGTGTTATATGGTTACTTTGTGTAGGTAATCAGAGAACTTAGTAGTTTAATTCTCCCACGAGGCCCCAAGCTTTGCAACTTTGTGGAATGGAGGGGTTATAAAACTGTATATAAAAGGTTGGTTTGATTCCCCATCCCAATTTGTTGTTAATGTCGGAAGTACGGGATATTCTCGTATTCCTCTTCTTTTTGAGGTGATTGATCAGATAACGCATTAATATTTTCAACTTTCTGTGTCTCTTTTTTACAGATATGCCAGCCTGTACTTCTGCATGTGCATCGACCAGGATGATAATGAATTGGAGATCCTTGAAATTATCCACCATTTTGTTGAAATACTTGACCGCTATTTCGGAAGTGTGAGGAAACCACTAATAGACTTACTTGGATTAATAAACTATCTTAAGTTGATATTGACAACCTTCTTTATGTTCATTAGGTCTGCGAGCTGGATTTAATCTTTAATTTTCATAAGGTATTCTCTTTTTATCCCCTGTTAAATTAACATTGCCCCTGTTAAATTAACATTGCCATACTCCTTTAATGTAGAAGGGATCCGAGAAATGGTATCTGATCTCCTTTCGTTTTAGTAATATTTCGAACTTCTTTTGATCAACTTTTGTACTACATATTACCCCTTTTGCTGGTAAAATAGATCTAGAAATTGGACCGAAATCATATAGGGGAAGGTGAAATTTTGTTGTATTATTCGGTTTGCTGATTTATTCGTTCTTCGTATATGTATATTTTTACTTTCCCATTTTATATTCTCTTGAAGGGGGTGTGAAAAATCTTGACAGGCTTATTATATATTGGACGAGGTCTTAATTGCCGGTGAACTTCAAGAAACAAGCAAGAAGACAACTGCACGCCTAATAGATGCGCAGGTATACTTCTTACATATGATGTATTTATGTCCGATTTTGAATCTCAATGGATTTGTGTTTGTTTTGCAGGACTCCTTGGTGGAAGCTGCTAAAGAGCAGGCCAGTTCAATAAGCAACATGATCGCACAGGTCACCAAATAAGATTTAGACTAGATGTTACATATGTTTATTTTACATTTCGTTGGCGGAGTCTAATCTTGTGCATTTTGTTTGTCCTAAATGTATCTGTAATGGTTAGTTAATCGGATTAATTTTTGTCACATATGGTATTTTGTATTGCAGCAATTCATGCCTCTTTCTTCATTTGGTAACAGACATTCTCATAGGCTCATAACTGTGCTTGAACCTAATATAGATGCAGCTGACAGGTTTTGGAGAATACTTCTCCTTACATCAAAAAGCAACACATGCAACAATATTACATCGAGAAAACACGTGTAACATTTTCGATTAGTGGTATTGCATTTGTGTTTTTGGTGTAAAGTGTTGCGTCAAGATGTTATGGACGTTGTTGTTGTGATGCTCCTTGAAAGTATTGGACCTCGTCGTGTACAGGAGAAGATCCCGACTCAGATGGGATACGCCTAGAGCCATCATGCTTCAAGTTTCAATGGAAGAACCTCAATAGGTTTAGTATTAGAGTGAGGGGACATCAACGCCAAGGGCCTCTTTGGCATTCGTTTTGTTTTGGTGTTTTGGTTTTTGGCCAGAAATCAATGCACTTTTTGAGCTGAAGCACTTGGCCCGATCTGTTTTGTTTGGCACAGGAACGTCAATACTTGAAATGTTAATAGTGATGCAGGTTTAGTAATTTGTTTATTCAATGGGCAAAGTTGTGGGTAGACCTGTCAATTTGATCTGAATTCGATCAGAGTCCGATCCGATTAGCCGGATAAAAATAAAATTCGATAACCCGATTAGAATCCGAATTCGATAATCCGATTTCTTAACAAATTGGATTTAAATTTATGTTAATCCGATTTGATAATAATTCGATTCAAAATTATTATATATATATATTCTGCGATGCTGTTTTATAATTTTTGATTAACAGATCTTATTATATATATATATAAATGTTAATTGTTAAATATTTTATTATTTATTAATAATGATTGATCATCTATATCACTATTAAAAATGTGAATAATTTTAATGTTTTCGGTATTTATGCTTTAAATTTATATACTATTTATTAATATATTGAGTTGTAAATGTAGTATACTTAATAATGTTCCATTTATTTTTTTCATTTTTATATTTGTTATGGACATGTGTTATAAGTATTGATTGATAATTTTGTATTTAATGATTCTTGGAGAACAAGAAAAAATCTAAATATTGATTTTTGTATTTTTTTAAATTGGTTAATCGGATCGGAGTATCGGATTAGATATCAAATAATGAAAAAATTTGGATATGAATTATCTAAGTAAAAAACAGTCGAATTATCGGATTTGGATCGCGGATTGAAAGTAGACCTGTCAATAATTCGAATTCGATAATTCAATTTTTTAACAAATTGAATTTGAATTTAATTAAATATGATCTGAATCCGATATCTCTAGTTGTGGACCTTGTGTTGAACCATGTGTTCATGTGTTTTCTAGTTGTGGACCTTGTGTTGAACCATGTGTTCATGTGTTTTTATTGTGTCATGTGCATTTTGAATAGATGATATGTTGAAGATTGGAATGGGTGTTATGTTCGCGGGCTCAGTATCAGTATTTCAAGTTGGGTATATGTCGTCAATGAATTTCCAATTTATCATTGCATGCGACATGAAATATTACAGCAACAAGATTTTGAGCTTATAGTGCATGAAACACTGACATGTTTTTTGATCCCTTGCCACTTCTGCCCTTGGGTCTTTTATGTGCAGGTCAAGTTGATTAAAGGGTTAATTTTACAAAACCTTTATATACTATTCAATTTAATTAACTAAACCCCATTATATTCATTTTGTCCACATACTATTCAATTTCATCACTATGTCCCCTCCCCCTCACATTTTGAGTCAAAATACCTAAATTACCTTGAAATCAACCCTTTAAAAAAATTTATTTTTTGAAAATCAATTATATTTTTCGTAAAAACTATAAATTTCAAATATATATATATATATATATATATATATTGGAATATATATATATATATATATATTATTTTGCATAACTGATTGCATCATTTTGTGTTTATTAACAAGATTGTCTACTTTTGCTATTAATTGCTTACTGACATATACAACTTTGCTCAATAATACTTCAATTAGTAACCATGCTGGGGTGTTACTTAATTAATTGTAAGATACTGGTTACAAATGACTTGTATTCTATTTATAGCCATGCATCCTCGCTCCTAAATTCAGTATGTTTCCTCTTTTACAATTCTATACGTAAATATCTACCAAAACAAACCCTAACACAACTCTCTAAAATCATCCATACTCTCGATTGTGACCATATTGTATCCCAACCGTACCCATATTTTATTTTATTTTCTTTACTTTTTAATGCGGTGCACCATTGTATCGGTGTAGTGTCCATGTTTGCCTTTTTTTTTTTTTTTTTATTTCAAATTTTGTTCTAAAATTTTAATATAAGTTTCAATAAAAAAGCAAATTTTATTAGATACATTTTCTGAGCTTTGCATTTATTTTTTTGAAAACAATTTATTATTATTAAAAACGATTTTTACTTTGCACTAAAAAAGCGAAATCATGATTTTACTTTTAGAGAAAGTGAAAGTAAAAATCATAGGGTGTTCTTAGTAACAAGAAATATTTCTTATTTCCTCATTTTAGTTGTAAAAAAATAAAAATAAAAGTAAAGGTATATTTAATAAAATAATATTACTCTCTCTCTTTTAAGAAGTATTTTCTCATTTATCGAATAGAAGAGAATGTATAGAAAATGTACCTTCTTTACTTTAAACGTTGTTTACTTTCTTTTCCGGTAACACATGCAACTTCATCTAAAAAAAACATTTGAAAATGGAATCAAATTTTATTTTTTAAAATAAAATAAATATTTTAACAGATTTATATTTCAAAAAATATAAATTATTTTTGAAAATATATATCTAAAAAGGAATTTTTAAAAAGTATATGTATTTTAAAATATATATTCTTTTAGAGGATATATATACTTAAATTTACATTTAAAAGTGTATTATTTTTAAAAATTATTCTTTTAGATAATATATATATATATATATATATATATTTTATAAAAGTTTACTAATATATATTATTTTCAAATTTTCTTATATTTTGAGAATATTATTATGAAGATATTTGCAAAATGATATATATATATATATATTATGTATATCTTTTAAGAATATATAATATAATTTTTCTTTTAGAAAATAAATATTAAAAAAAATTATTTTTATAAAAATTCACAACTATGTATATTCTTTAGAAAATTCCTACATTTTTTTTCAAGATAAATATATTTCTTTTAAAATAAAGGGAATTTTACCATCCATATATTTTAAAAAAGAATACATACATATTATATGTAAATTTAAAATATATATAATATATACAATTTTTAATAGATAAAGGTTTCCCCTCAATATAATTTTTTTAAAATATTTTTCAGAAAAAAACACAAATTTTATTACACCCCCTTTATGTGTCTTGATTTAATTTTTTTTTAAAAATAATATATAGTTATTAAACATGATTTTATTCTTTATTTTATAACAAAAAAAAAATAAAACTACAATTTTATCTTTAGAGAAAGTGAAAATAACAGTTTCACCCCTATTGATAGTGTAAATTACACCCGCACCCCCTCTTTTTCGCTAATTACAGTTTCACCCCCTCTAGTTTAGGCATTTGTTTCACTTTCACCCCCTCAACTCATTCTCCGACAAGGTCAAACCGGATCAACCAAAATCTGAGTTGCGAAATGACCAAATTACCCTTATATGTGTGTAAAGACTTGTTTGCCCATCTAAAATGATGTGAAATGCCTAAACTACCCTCATCACTTATATATATATATGTATGCATAAATATATGTATATACCCATATACATATATGTATATGTATGAATTGGGTATTGGGCAAATTCAATCTATATCATAGAAACATAAATTGGGTCCAAGATCAACAAATACGTCCTATAAGAAGCATGATTTAGACCAAAAATATCAAAAAATCAACACACCCATTTCATATGTATGTAGATATATATGTGTGTATATATATAGATAGATATATATAGTTATATATGTATATATATGTGCGTGTATATATATAGATTGGTGTATATCTATCTATATAGTTATATATGTATATATATGTGCGTGTATATATATATAGATAGATATATATAGAGATAGATATATATATAGATATATATGTCATTTTGTTTTGATTTTTCTATAATTGAAAATGGACAATTAATTAAGTATGGGTAGGAATTGAGGTTTGATAATTGGTAGTTTATTTTAGGGTTAGGGTTTGATTTGAGGGATTTAGGAGAGAGTAGGGGTGAGATGAAGAAGATGATGGAAAGGTAAATAGGTAATTTAACATAAAAGGATATTTGATTATTTAAAATAAATATAAAAGGGGTATAAGAGTAATTGCACATATCCGGTCGTCGGATTTGGGATTCAAGGAATGAAATTGTAATTAGCAAAAACCGAGGGGGTGCGGGTGTAATTTACACTATCAACAGAGGTGAAACTGTTATTTACCCGAAAATTATTAATAAACAGGCAAAGAGAACCGTTACCAATTACTTACGACAGTACCCAGTTTTAAATTGGAAAAGGAGGAGCGGATTTAGATGTCCCACAAACAAATATATACACATATGGGTGTGTGTATATTGATATATGTGAATAAAGCGACAGCGGAAAAAGGAGGAGGAAATAGAAGGAGGTGGTTTTAGGGTTTTAGCAGACCTAACTTCGAATGGTACAGAAGATTGTGATCTTTTTCAATTCATTGCTTATTTCTGCTTCTCTCTTTTTCATTGCTTCGCGCGGATTGCAGATTCTTTTGATTATAATGCATATATATACTATACATATCTATATTGACTCTTTCTTAGGAAGAGAAAGACGAAGCTGTTTTGAGGCAATTACAAGAATCTGTAGACTCCCACCCAGATGACTCCTCGCACCATTTTAATCTCGTAATTCTTTTCTTCATACTATTTACTTCATTATAATCATGGGTTACAATATATATATATATATATATATATATATATTTTGTTGGGTTTGTAAATTGGGACCCAAATGATAATAGGATGAGTGTACTTGTTTTGTGTATAGGGATTGTTCTTGTGGGAAAAGGGAAAAGAATCAAAAGAAATCAAGGAAAAAGCAGCTGAGCATTTGGTAATATCTGCAAAATTGAATCCACAAAATGGGTCTGCTTTTAGATATTTGGGGCATTATTACAGGGGAGTATCTGGTGACAACCAGAGAGCTTCCAAGTGTTATCAGAGAGCTGTCACTCTCAATCCTGATGATTCTGAATCTGGGGTTAGTACCCAATTCTAATCTATTTCTCTCTCAAGACTCATGTTTTTATTGCCACCAATTAAGTGTCTTTTTTATGGTTCAAGTACATTATTGTTGATTAAATATTATTTGTTAGTGTTGATTGTTTATATTTGCGCGCGCACACACACAGGCATGATGCATTCGATTGGGAAACTTCTATGAATAGTTAAAATAGTTTGTACAATGTATGTTGAATTTAGCAAGTGTCTAGCGAAAAAAATTAAGAGGTTTCTATACATTTCAAGAAGAAAAAGTGATTACTGGAGTAGGGAGTTTTTATTTTCATATTCTTCCTACTGCATTATTATATTTTATGTTCTAAAAAGAAGAAAGATGGATTTAACAAATTTTTAACTTTTCATTAAGTTGGTGTCCATTTTTCTCTTATGTGGCTTTATGGCTCTCAAGGCAGGATATCCAAATAAAATATTGCCTATATTATTATCATGTATAGTATGTCAAACACACTGCACTTGGAACAATTTGTTGATCACTCTACTACAAAAAGAGAGATTTGTTAAAAGGAAATTTGCTTAAAAAAATCTTTCGTACTCATGTTGCAACCGATATTTATTTATTTTTAAACCAAGATATTGTTTGATTTAATCCAGATATATATATGATAAAAATTATTGCTAAACACAAACTCATCTCTACTTTCCTTTTATATATATAGATATATTTATTTTACTTTCACCATGATACTCTTTTAATGGTTAAAACTTGCATTAAATTAACTCACTTATCCATTTCTTTCAAACATATTGTGTGTGTGTTGCCACTGCTATAAAATGTGCATAGATATTTTATGCATTTCTTAATTTTTAATATAATGTATCATTTAATTTTGTCAAAAAATTATATTAAGCGACTCTATAACTGTGGACATTTTTTAGGGGAAAATGTCTCACCTTGTAGATTTTTAGTTCTAGGATGCATTATCTTTTAATTAATAGAAAAGGGATGGTGAGTTAAAAGTCCCAAATTGGAATCTATTAGGTTTTTGATGATCTTTGTTTTCTATATTTAATGAAATGACATAGAATACGTACTATAATCATATATGTGAACTACATGCATCATGCAGGACAACTCATTCATAAGCAATTAGTTTGTCCTATCATCACATGCATTTTGAACTTGGAAACTCATAGACATTTTCACCTTTATGGCCGTATATACTTGAAAACAATCCATTTATGCATTTCTATGCTGAGGTTTCTAAATTTAAGGTAATGATTTTGTTTTTATTGGTATTTTTTTGACCCATTGATATTTAGCGAAGCATGGTTTGTTTTCCTTATTATAAGAAACATGTTTTGAAATGAAAAGTGAGCAATTCTTTCGGACCGGAGTTGCCTATAGGTTTATGTGAGGTGTTCCTGATCCAGAGTAAATTTCAAAACTTAGTAGTAGATAATCAAATTAATTTCATTGAAATCAAATGTACTAATAATGTGTTCTTTTTGTTTTTTTATAGCTAACAAATTCAAAAAGACAAAATGCAAAAATAATATGCTTGTTTAATTGAGGGATAACCCCCTGAGCCAAGTATGCATGAAGGAGTCAGATTATGCTTCTATTCTTTTCCCTGTCATCCTACCTGTGGTCCAACCAACTGGTATAGAATCAATAATTTCCTTTTCGCGAGCGATGTATTCTTCCTGAATGCAGCATACTACTATCCATTGTATTGCGCTCTTGAAGTGTGCTGTAACCCTTTCCTCCTTACCATGAAGAAATAAATTATCCTTGTTTTGAACCAGAGACCTCATTCCTGAAATAAATCATCACACTTATGATCCAACCAACTGGGAGAGAATCAATAGATTCCTTTTTGGGAGCAATTTATTCCTCTCGAATGCAGCAGTTGTATTGGGCTATCTAAGTATGCTTGTTCTCCTCCTCCTTCCTTACCATGACAAGTTTGCGTGAAATAACTTCGATGAGAAGAAAAAGGTGGTTGGAGACCCTCCTGGTCCAATCCTAGACACTTTAAGATCCTTTGCCAAATCTGTTCCCATTTCTAGTCAAGGGATAGATAAATAGACACATTTTATTGCACTGATTTGGGACGTTTGTATGGACTCAGGGGGCTGAAGGCCAAGAAGCGAGTTTGTTATACTGATTACCAAACATTCTTGTTATGGCTGAATCCAATCGTCTGGTCCTTGCGGAAAGGAATTTATTTTTCTTGCTCTTCCTTTTGGAGGGAAAATTGGTGAAACACTATTGATTGCAGCTTTCTGCATTACAACAAGGAAGGATTAGGCTGTTATTGGCCCCAATTTTGCTACAACAACTTTTGAAAATCAATGTAGAGAGAATGGAAAAATAACCATCTATTTGTCTCTTAAGAGAAAATGTCAACTTTCTATCTTATAAAAAATATGTCTTCAACCTCAGAAAAGCAAAAAATGGACATAAATTTAATAAAACATACAGGACATCTTAGTACCTATACTATATAGACATATAGACATACAGATATACATGTGCAGATTGCTTGAGAAAGTAAGGTAGACTGTTGTTCTAGAGAGAGAGAGAGAGGCGATTTTGCTGAATGAAAATTAAGTAATCTTTTTGACTTATGATGGTGGTGATGCAGCTAGAACTCTTAATGTATATTCCTTTTATGGCATTCGTGTTTTTTTAAGAGTTTGTGTTAAATGAAAAATGATTTGAAATTAAGAGTTAGTGTTATTTAAAAATTTGATATTAGTTCAATATGCAACTAATATTACTGGTTCATAGAGATGAAAAAGAATTGTGGTGCAACTAAATGATTTGGTCCTGTTTAGACAATTACTAATAGTAGAAAAAGTAATCCTTGTTATTTATGATGGTGATGTAGGTAGAAATTTAATGTATAAATCTTTTATGGTATTCATGTTGTGTATGTGTCAAAAAATAATTTGAAATTAAGAGTTAGTGTTATTAATTTTTTTTAATATTCGGGTCAGTATGCAAGTAATATTAGTGGCTGATAGAGATGAAAATTTATTTTGGTACAACTAAATTATCTAAAATGGTTTAGATATTTATTAAATTTTTACATATGTATGTATGTATGTATGCAGGAATCTATTTGTGATTTGCTAGATGGAGGAGGAAAGGAGAGCTTGGAGGTTGCTGTCTGCCGGGAAGCTTCAGAGAAGTCACCAAGAGCCTATTGGGCTTTTCGTAGATTGGGTTACCTTCAGGTTCCTTACTTTCTCCTTTCTTTTATCTTGTTCATTCTTAGTATTTCATCCAACACCATCTATGCGGGGTACAGTTATTTATATATATATATATATATGTTTTTTGATAAGTAAGTAAGATGTATATAAAAAGGCACTCAAAAGGGGAGTGCATCCCTTACAACGAAAGTTATTTATATTATTAATAACTTGCAGGTTCATCAAAAGAAATGGTCTGAAGCAGTACAGAGTCTTCAGCATGCCATTCGAGGCTATCCTTCTTGTTCTGATTTGTGGGAAGTCTGTGCTTTTGTTCTCATGTTCTTATGCATTTATTTTCTTGCATCTATTAGTATTTTTCTCCTTGGTTCTGATCCATGGTAATTCTTCTTTGTCGTCTTCATTGTACACTTCCATTCTAGGCCCTGGGCAGTGCCTACCAGCAACTAGGCATGTTTACAGCAGCTATTAAGGTACTTTTTTCTCGTTCTTTCTACTGCATGCTTGTTTTTCTTTTGTTTCATGAGGTGTTTTCTGCAGGGCAGAATTTCAAACAACGGTAAAATCTTGCAGTTTAATTTATAGGGTTGATCTTGAGCATCGTTGGGTTTAGGTTTTTATCTTCCTCCTTTTTTTAATGGATCAAACCTTGTTTAATTGGAAACTTGGACTCATTTTATATTGGCCATTGTCTGTGCTATCTCAGGGTCCTACTGTTTTACGATTTGACGTGTCGGGCATATCTGTGTTCCATGCACCGTGTCCTTGTCTGTGTCCATGCTTCTTTGATTGGGAAGTATATTAGAAATCTTATGATGCCTAGAAAGCCACCTGCATTTTTGGATAAGTGGATCATTTTTATCATTTTGAATTCAACACAGTGAGGTGTGAAATAATAGAATGTGGTTTTGATAGTAACATGACGAAGGATAACATTTTTATTGTTTGTGCCTGACATTTACTAGATTATAGATTAATCAACCCAATAAAAACCTTGTAAGAACTATCTGGAGTCAGCTTAGAGCGATTGGTATGGGAGCTCATTTGGCTAGTGGGGAGGGATGGTGTGCCAGAAGTGGGTCCCACACCATGGCTGGCTACGAGGCGGGCCAAAGGGGCAACATCAGTTGTGGGAGGCTTTCTCTTGGCCCGTAGAGGCTTTCTCTTGGCCCATAGAGGCTTTCTCTTTTGTATTGGGATGCACTCCCTGTTTGAGTGCTTTTTATACTATTTTTTACTTATCCAAAAAACAAAACATCAGTTGGGGTGAGGGAGGGAAGATGAAGAGTTCAGGTATATACATATGTACACACAGATACAATCATATAATTTCAAATTTAACGTAAACATACACATCAATATACACACACACACACATAACAGATCAATGTACACACACACACACACCAGATCTGTGAAGGAAAAAGGAGCTCCGACCATGGTGGGTGATTCCATCGCCGAAGATGGCAGCTTTGTCTCTCGTCACCGGGGATGGCGAATCCTTCTTATCGCACGGTCTCTCTCTCTCTCTCTTTCTCATCTCAGGCAGCCACACATTTAGGGTTTCTCTCTCTTATTAGGGCTTTATAATTAGGATTTTTTTTTTTTTAAATTTTTTTTATAAAAGAGATGGCCAGCCACACCTTACCGTGCGGCTTGGCTGGCTAAAAATTGGATGGCCAAATTTGGTAATGTGGCTGGCCAAAACGAGCCACATATCCATCCAAAAATCTTGCACCACACCGGCTGCTCTAAAGAAACCCTGCTCGCAATTCTGCTTTGTCAAAGAGTTACAACCTCAGTTATCATGTCTTTTCATACTATTGCAAGTTGCGTTAATTTGGTTTAGCTCCTAGGATCATTGTCAATGTTCATCATGTCATTCTTACTCAGTGGTGTACTTATTAGTTGATGCACGTGAGCAGAGAAACTCCATATTTTTTTCCCTTTCATATTTTGATCGGTGCTACAAACCCCCGTCTTATCTATGGGTTCATTTTTAATTTATACGGTTTTTTCTAACCACACATGCATCTCACATCTACATTATGATCATGTTACTTTGTGAGCAGTTTATTTCAAAGCACTCTGTGAATTATTGGAAAACGAATTCTCCCCTGTAGAGTATACCAATCTAAACATTCTAGTGTTCTTTTAAGAAAAAAATTTCCTTTCATCTTAGAGGTATCCATCGGTGTCACAGCATATCAAAAGCACTCATGTTCTTAATCCATCCAGGTTTAATTATGAGTAGCACCATCTTTGGTCCCTCTAATAATTTTTTAGGGGCTGAGGACGCACTAAGGTGCCTAAGGTGGTATTCTGGAGCCCAAGCACAAGGTGAAATGTAAGACGCAAGCTTGATTACAGAGGCGCTTGTGTAATAATATGCATATTAATGTTATGGATTCTACTGATTAGCTAAATCAGCATACATATATCTTTTCTATTTCCAAATAAATTCAATAGATGTACAATCGGCACAATTTAAATGATGCAGCTCACATGATTCAGAATTCTCTAAAATGTATTCTTGATATTTGCTCAAAAAATCCTTTCCATGTTCATATGTATTAATAAAATTAAATGTGATGACAGAATCTGGAATAATAAGAACAATAATTATGCAGATTCTAAACATATTACTATTATTATATATATTCCGACTCAAGCTATGATGTAGAACACTCTAATTTAGTAGTCATTGAACAAGAAAATGATACGAGTAAACAATTCAGAAATGAAAGGCGTGTCTTCTTAAAGCTTGAGCCTACTAAAGAGTGAGCTTGAGGGTTTTTTGTGAGCTTCTTTATGTGAGCTTGGTTGAAGGGCCCTTCTGTATTAGGATGAGAAACTATAGCAGAGCCTTAACGAGGATGAGACTTTTTTGGAGCCTAGGCGCACCTTTAACAACTGTGACTCCTTCCCTCCCTAGGAATAGTCGAATCTTAGTTAACTTCTCATCTAACTCTTTTTAGAAAAATAACTTGTAAACAGCACATCTAAGTCAACCTCACCTGAATATTACTCGATGCAATGATTACTTACAACGGATATAATAACCCAGTGGGTCAGATGCTTTAAAGTTTTCCATCATCTGTTCTTCTGAGTTATTTTTTATTTCTATTTTTTTTATTGTTTGGAGAGTTATACTCTGAATTGGAATATTTATTCTAAATATGATTATTTGAATATTGCACTGCCATTTGAAATGAAGCTTGTTAGCCATTATGTTGTACTTTGTTGGTACCATAGTGGCCCTGTGCCTAAAGTTATATAATTATCGTTACGAGAACTATTGGACAACCTTACGTTGTTTTTCATTATTAACTGGATAATTTGCCTTATATTCCAACAGTCATATGGGCGAGCGATTGAATTGGAGGACTCGAGAGTCTTTGCTCTGATCGAAAGTGGAAACATATTTTTGATGCTCGGTTCCTTTAGAAAGGTAATTATTCTTGGTATCACTTGTTTGTCATGTGGTAGTTTCGCTCACGTATTTTTTAGTTTATAAGATTTGGCAGTTTTGGTTAGCTATGATCAATATTATTTACATCAAAATTCAATGCTTCTTTTTCAACTCTCTTAAATGAGAGTGGGAAGGTTTTTTATTTCTATTTTTTTATATAATTTTTGTTTTGTTCAATGCTCTTGATTTGTTTGGTACACTCCATCCATTCAATTTCTTCTGTTGGTTTTGAACAACTTGTGTTAGCTGTAATCAGAATATAATTTTTCCAAGAATAATGCATGTAAGAGCAGTTTCTTTGGGTGGTAATGGCGGGAACTGTTTGATGGACCTTTTTTTGTCTTTCAAGAAACTCTTCCTCCTTCTTCAGGACTTCCTTTTTCGCCCTGTATATTTGTTCATTTTTCTTGTGACTATAACGATTATAAACAAAAAAAGTTCAAACATCAAGTTGAATCACTCAGAAGCATCCAAAACTTGTAGATAGTACATGCTAGGATATGCATCTCACTCAAGTTTATAAGTTTTATGTTTCCATTGCTTATGTCTTGTCCTGTTTACTCAAATAGTTTATTAACTGTTACTATTTATGTTTATTCATAAAGGGAGTTGAGCAGTTCCAGCAAGCTATAAAGATCTCACCTCAGAATGTATCCGCACATTATGGGCTTGCTTCGGGGCTGCTTTGTCTGTCAAAAGAATGTGTGAATTCAGGTGCATTTAGATGGGGGGCTTCATTGTTAGAGGTTGGTTATACTTCTTATAATTATAATTTAGTTAACATACATGTCTCTCAAGTTTCCACAGTTCCTTAGCGTAAAATTGCTGAAGTGAGTTGCTTTGTAATTGTAGGACGCATGCAAAGTTGCAGAAACATGTACCTGCTTGGCTGGAAATATATCATGTATTTGGAAGTTGCATGCTGATATCCAGGTATAAAATCTGAAGGCTTCTCTCTTCTTCTATGTATTATGGTTCTATTGTGGCTTGCATATGTGTATTTATTTCATTCATTTGTCTTTACCTGGAATTTGTGCTTTTCCATGAGACTATATATTGTGTTCAACATATGATGGTTATGACTTGAAATTGTCTCATAGACGGTTTGTTTACTCTATGTTAGCTTACATATTCAAAATGTTATCCATGGATGGAGGAAGGGTGTGGCTTAGAAACTGATCAGAAAGCTTTTTGTAGCTCCATTCTTTCCTGGAAAAGGACCTGTTATTTAGCTGCAGTATCTGCCAGTCGTTCATATCAGCGGGCCTTGCACTTGGCCCCGTCTCAAGCTAATATCTATGCCGATATTGCAATCACTTCAGATCTCATTTGCACTCTGAGGGAAAAGAGTGAAGAGGACCTAAATTCATGGTAAGATCTTAGTTATTCTCTCCTCATTAAATTATTACATATGGCCAAATATTTGCTCTCTCAATTGACCATCGTAATCTTATCCACCAGGCAGTTACCTGAGAAGATGTCCTTGGGAGGCTTGTTACTTGAGGGTGGTAATAATGAGTTCTGGGTAACATTGGGTTGCTTATCTGGTAATAGTGCATTGAAGCAACATGCTTTTATACGTGGGCTGCAGTTGAATATATCTCTAGCTGTTGCGTGGGCATATCTCGGAAAGGTTGGGCACCACATTGATCCCAAGTATTTTTCCCTTATTGATGTGAACATTTGCAAACAATTATTTTTGTTTTTGTTTGGGTAACGAGAAATGGATCTTACTTGGTTACCTCTGAGTTATTTCTAAGACTGTCAGCAAATAAGAAAACACAATTTATTGAGATATACAATGTCATACCAAGTTAAAAATGGTATTTTTGTCAATAGTAAATTCTCAGACTTCTTCAATTAGCTTGTCAATGGGCCGTTAGGTTTGGGGTGGGTTTTAGGTAATGGCTGGCCCAAACTTTGTCTTGTTTTGCAGGAAAGCCAAGTACGGTGATCCAGTTTTGTGCAAAACAATACTCATGCTCGGGGTTGAGGAAAATGGGGATGGCAATAACGCGGGTATGGGATAGTCTCCTTTACCGTGGCTGAAACCGACTGTCAAACCCTACGTTCACCCCGTCATGTTTATGTCTTTTTGGTGCTTTATGTCTCATCCTCAATTGCTATCTTAATTTGCTCCATTCCTCACTCTATTTTACAAAGATGAATCTCAACCCGCTAATGGTAGATGCACCAGAATACCAAAAGAATAGGAATCAACGTCATCCTCATTAAAAAATTGTTAAACGTGTTGAATTAAAAAGAATGAGACACTCGAGGGGGCATTTTGAATTAAAAAGAATAGGAATCAACGTCATCCTCACTACCAAATAATTTTTTTATCACAGTGTGAGGTCAGAAGATTGGTAATTTATGGAAACATATATAGAGGGAGGAATATATAACCCCGGGTCTTATCCTTTAGTCATCTTTTTGTTGGTTTTCTTCTTCTTTTGCCCCAAAGCTTCAAAATTTCCATTTGTTCCGTCATCTTTTGGCTCGTTTATTATTAACCAAAAATTCATCCACAACAATCTACTGAAACAGTATTGCAGTTCCCCCCCCCCCCCCCGTCTGAGCTTGGGATGAGCTTGGCGGGCTTATTCAGTCCATGTTCCCCTATCATGGAGTACTTAACCTATCTACACTGACCATTTGTTGTTTGACTGAGCATGTGATTGGTGTTAGTTGTTTACTTTAGTGCCAATGGAATACAGTGCTGTCATTGGCAATATATTTTCTTCTGCTGTGCAAATATAGTGTTGCCTCAATCCTGATACCTTTGATGTTTAAATTGTGTGACAAATCTTCAAAGTTGTAGTAATCTTTATTTTGCAGCTTTATAGAGATGAGGGTAAGAAACAATTGGCACAGCAAGCATTCGATCGTGCTAGAAGTATAGATCCCTCTTTTTCATTACCATGGGCAGGGATGTCAGCTGATACTGATGCTAGGTAAATTGTTATCATCATGGGTTCTTAAATAAACGATAACTTTTGGCATTGTCACATGAAACTATATCTTGATTTTCTTTCTTTCGTCCACTCAGGGAGCTCACCGCAGATGAAGCATATGAGAGTTGTTTACGGGCTGTGCAGATACTGCCTGTAAGTTCCCCCCTCTCTCCTGTAATATTTAAGTACCGCTCTATAACTATTTTTTTTTTTTTTTGCTTATGGCCTTAAACCATATATCTTAATTCTGAAAATCTTGCAGAGTAGTACTTATTGTTCAAATTTTTGACTAGCTTGCAGAATTTCAAATTGGTCTTGCAAAACTAGCCTTCCTTTCAGGTCACCTTTCATCTTCACTGGTATGATTCTTAGTTATGGATTAAAGATGCAAGAATTTGACAAGGGGTATGCTCAGTAATTCTGCAGATACTTTCTGTCACAGGTATTTGGAGCCATCCGGCAGGCTGTGCAGCGTGCACCCCATTATCCTGAATCCCACAATATTAATGGGCTGGTCTATGAGTCACGGTTTGATTATCAGTCTGCTGCTGTCTCTTATAGGCTAGCACGCTGTGCTGTCAGAGCTTTGACGGGCAATGTTCCAATATCCCATCTCAGAGATATATCGATTAATTTAGCCAGATCGCTTTGTAGGGTAAACATATATGAGATTTATTTTTTCTCATTTTGATCTTAAGGATACATATTAATATGCTCCATTTGCTGCAGTCAGGGGATGCTCTTGATGCTGTACAAGAGTGTGAAGATTTAAAGAAAGAAGGTTTGAATCATGTTCATAACAGTTTACATACTTCATTGCACCTTCCTTTTGCAGTTTCACTTCTTGCTGAGTGCTCCCTTTTATTGAGGGAGAATGTGAAATGATTGTTGTAATTAGTGTCACTGTGTTGGCCCTTTAAGTGATTGTATAATTACAAAATAAATAGAAAGGATTTTGTGATCAAAGCTTGTGTTATAACTGCTTGCATCAACTTTGCTATGGTTGTCTATGAATCACGTTGATTCACCAGCCAGTTTGACTGAGAGAAATGTTATTGAATCCACTAATTAAAGATTACATGAAGTTGGCATGGTGATTGTAAGGTGATATGGAACAATGGTCTTGATAAACCTGATTTATTCATAAGAAAGGTTAGTTTTGGTGTTTCGAAGTTTATCACCGACTTTTTTGACCTGTCTAACTGTCAGCAGTGGTAGTCAATGTGAAGTCTACAAAACCTCAAGGGAGGTTGACGAACTTTTTTGCCTACTATGCGAGTAATTAGGGAAAACCTCAAGGGTGTCAAATTAATTTTCACTCAACAATAAGAGCAAGGAAATTAAGAACATATTTTCTTTTACCTATCTTAAATTCAATATTGCCAAATGTCATTCTATTACTATGCCACGTCAGTGGTGAGGAGAAGGTTCCGACTTAATGCTGATTTGGCAAGTATTGTTCATAATGTTTTGTTTTGCAATCTCAAATTACCCTCTCTTTTTTTAATTGTCTTAGTATTTTTTTTTTCTAGGTCCACTTGATTCAGAAGGTTTGCAAATATATGCTTTATCTTTATGGAAAATTGGCAAGAATGACCTGGCTCTCTCTGTGGCAAGAAGTCTAGCTGCAAGTGTTTTGTCAGTGGAACAGACATCTAGGGCGGTCCTAATAAGTTTCATCTGCAGATTACTGTATTTTATTTCTGGTCAGGAATCTGCAATTATTAGCATTCTTAAAATGCCAAATGCGCTGTTTCGGAGTTCAAAAGTTAGTTTTGTAGTCTGTGCGATTCATGCTTTAGATCAAAGTGATCAACTTGAGTCAGTTGTTTCGAGCAGTCGTGATTTTCTTGCATCTCATGAAGATATCACTGGGATGCACTTCTTGGTAGCACTTGGTAAATTAGTAAGTTTCTTAATCCAGGTTTGGCAGTTGTGGCCGAGGTTGCTTCCATTTTATGTCATGCCAAATGTGAAGTTGATACTGATCTGTTCTGTTGGTTTTGCAGGTTAAAGATAGATATAAAGACTGCCTTGCGATTCAAAATGGAGTGAATCATCTTAGGAAAACTCTTCACATGTTCCCTAACAGTAGTTTGATAAGGTAGATGTAATTTGTAAAGTGACTTGGTTACATTCATGTTCTTTTTATTTGTAATGGGCACTTTGTTCAGCCCCATACCACCTATCTGCTTTGTTAGAAGTATTCATACTTAGACTGCGTATTTTATGGGATAAAGGGCTTGTTTTACCTGCTATGAAAGATATGCAGTGGAAGAACCTCTTACAAAGAAATTAGACTCATGAATGAAATCGAGTTGCCCTTGTCACATTTGTTTATGGCCTCAAACCTTAATAACGGGGATCTGAAGTTAAGGTTTCAAAGGAATGGATATAAATAAGTCCTGCGAGAGAAGAGCCCAGACTTATACCTGTTATATTAGTTAAGTACTAGTGGCTACCCTTTTCCTGTAACTGGTGATAGTTGCTATCATCCTAAAGCGATAATGATAAACTTGATGTTGAGAAAGGGGATGCTTCTTGTTGTTTTTCCCCAATCTATTCTATGTAGGGTGTGTTTTCAATTTTCATTAAACCATATGCCAATATACTTCTCTTTCTACCTCACATCATGTCTTTTGTGTTCAACCTTTATACTTGGAACACCCTCATTATGTACCATCAATCTTTTTCACCTGTATGTAACCAAACATTCTCGGACAGCTTTCCCTGTTATTACTCGTTGCGATGATATCCTTATCTAAGCTGTATTCATTATGTTTCCTTTTTATTTGTCTCTTAAACAATTCCTTAATGGAATCTGTGGTACTTTGCATCCTGATTCATTTATGTAAACGACACACAAATTCTGTAAACATGGTTAATATTCTTTTATAGTATTCTCGTTTCTTAGTTCTCTGACAAAAATTGCTGTTAACAGGAATCTACTTGGTTATCTCTTACTATCCACTAAAGAATGGGAAGACGCTCATATCGCAACCAGGTGCTCCACTGCTAGCCCTCCGGACTGTCCGAATGAAGATGGTCTAAAATCAGCATGTGAGATCCTTGGTGCTGGAGCAATTGCGTGCTATAGCACAGGAAACTGGACTGAAAAGTTCTGTGTCCCGACCTGTAGATACCAATGCTGGAATGGACTGGGAGCAATCAGACAGCTGCAAAAGTACATAGCTTCATTCCCCTTTGCCTTTTGACTCATTTTCTTCCATTTCCTGCAAAGTTTCATTTTGTTTGATGATTTTTCTTAAGTTGTGTTTTAGCTTGTGCTCAAGCCACAAGTCCTTGTGTTCCCATAAAGTGGTGCAGTTTCTAGAATTTTGATATATAAGTCATCCAGATTGCTAGTTTACGGAGCTTCTTTTTCTCTTCACAAGTACTTTTGTCTTTTAATTCCATTTTCTCTAGTTCAAGGTTTTTTTAACTGACACCTGTATTAATGAGCAAGGTCATTGCTGTTCAATAAGCTGTTTAACTTCGGTTCCTAAGTTTGGATGGCTTAATCTTAATTACAGGTCATTGCGTCAAGAACCATGGAACCATAATGTACGATACTTGCTCATACTTAATTATTTACAGAAGGCCCGTGAAGAGAGATTTCCACGACATCTTTGTATTATGCTTGAGCGACTGATTTGTGTTGCTCTCTCCAATCAAATGTATTCAAAGAATGAAATGCGTTATCAATATCAAAAGTTCCAGCTTCTACTTTGTGCTTCTGAGCTTAGTTTGCAAGGTGGAGATCACACTGGCGCTATCAAGAAAGCAGAAATTGCTTCAGGGCTTTTGCTGCCTGATAATTGTCTCTTTTTTGCACACTTGCTACTGTGCCGTGCTTATGCTGCAGCAGATAGTATTGTTAACATACACAAAGAGTATAGAAGATGCCTGGAGCTGAAAACAGATTATCATATTGGATGGTTATCTCTAAAATTTATTGAATCTCGATATAACCTGCAGACTGATTCGAATATATTAGAGTTAGGGTTCAGTGAGTGCTCAAGAGAGATAACAAATTCAAAGAATATGTGGATGGCTATATTTAATTTGGTGCAGGGTCTGATTGCTGTATGGAACGAGGACTTTCTTTCTGCAGAAAGATATCTTGCGCAATCTTGTTCGCTGGCTGGTGCTGAGAGCTGTCTCCTTCTTTGTCACGGTATTTATCTACTAAATAGTTTTAAATTTGTATTTTTCAAGTAACTGCCGTATGTTTATGTTGATTGCTTCCAATATTCTTACACAGTTCGTTTTATCAAGAATGCGAGGGAGAATGATACAAATAAATTCTTCAAAAAACGTAGTTATTGCTACATCAGTTAGGATATCTCACTCTCTTCTAGGGGAAGAGAGAAGAAGCAAGGGTTTGATACATCAGTTAGGGGCATACATAGGAGTTTTTCTTCTATGTCATTGTATAACCGGAAAAATTATTTACTGCCTATACATAGGAGTGGAGTATGTTCTCCAATCTCATCATATAATTTTTGGTTATGGATACAGGTGCCATCTGTATGGAAATTGCTAGGCAGCAGTGTGATTCGCACTTCTTGTCACTAGCTATAAGAAGTCTAAGGAAATGTAAGGAAACATCTGTCACTGCCTTACCTATTGTCTCGGTTTTGCTGGCGCAAGCAGAAGGAAGCCTTGGCTCTAGAGCAAAATGGGAGAAAAGTCTTCATCTGGAATGGTTTTCTTGGCCAACAGGTTTAGTTTTGTTTGTTTTTTTTAACTCATATATATGTACGGTTTAACGTGATCACTTCTCTATTACTCAATGAGCTATGATTAGGCCCTGCAGACGAACTTGTAAAACAATATGCCTAGGTTGAAGGGGGTTACTGTCTTTGGTTTTGTTTTCTTCCCCATCTTGTTTTAGTAATCCCCTACTGTTTGAAAACCAAGAGACTGTTGACCCTTGTAATGTGTTGATGCATGGGGGGGGGGGGGGGGGATTTGTTCTGCAACTTATTTATTTATATATTTATGGGGAATATGGATGATGTTAGAAAATTTTGATAACCTAATGCACCCAAAAAACCCCTATCCCACCTCCAATCCTGGCTTGATCCCTGCGATGATGGCACTTAGTCAATAGGTATATCTATAACTTTTTCCCAATGATATTTATCAGACATCAGGGGTGGGATTATGATGTTACATGGTCCTCGGTAATATGACCTACTAGATTTTGAACACACTGGCTGATGGGCACTGGCGTCCTGCCTTAGCGGCATGTGAGACAGTGGTAGGCTGAAATGACCACATTCGAGTACAACAGTCATAACCTCTATAAAATGACCTTGCGTAAGTACAATAGTCGTAACCTTCCTGAAATGAACCTTGTTTGAGTACTTGAGAAATAACTTCCCTATCTGTGTCGATATCTGGTTGTAAAATGGACATCTTTGATGGGTAAAAATGTGACCTTTCTATTCTATATTGTGATTATTTGTCTGACTTGCACCATGTTTTTCACAGAGATGATGCCTGCGGAAATTCTTTTTCAGATGCATTTGCTTTCAATACAATCATCTGATATTTCCGACTCCACGTCTATTGTGGATCCCTCTCAGAACTCTATGAGATGGATTTTACGCGCAATCCATTTGAACCCTTCTTGTTTAAGATATTGGAAAGTTCTTCAGAAGTACATACAGTGACTTGAGCACCCCATTTATAGCAACTGCAGAAGAAGGGAGAGACAAATAAGAGGAGTGGTGGATATGGCTGATGGGGCAAGGTTTTCTATTTCTGTGCCCTAACATCATCTCTCCCAAGTGACTGAAAATTATATTAACCTCACATTCTTCATGTGCAAATGGTTCTAGGGGACTTGTACTCTAGTCTCTGTAAATTATCTCATGTTGTTTGTAAATTATGTCGTTTGAAGTGTACATGGTTAGCTGAATTGTAGGTTTTAACCATTACCCAATGTGACAAAATGAAGTTGAGTTTTTAATTTAACGTTCTATTTATTCTTGACTTCTCTGTTAGGCTATTACTAGTAATACTGTTACGGCACGTTCGATACTGCTGCTGCACCGCTGCTGTGATCCTTACCGAAACCGATAATGTTACTGCTAACGTTCCAATAGGTTGGTTATATAATTTATATTGTCACAAGCAATGTGTCCTCCAATATTTAGATTCTTAAAATCCCTTTTCTTTATTTCATTCCATTTAGCTTTGGCATGTCAATTACTGTAAATGTCAAAAAATGCATAACACACGAATGATCCTTTTTATTTAGGTTTTGTCTCTTTTATACAGATATCCCTAATGGGCTTTGAGCCCATTAGGGCAATCTTATTGTCATTACATCATTATTACATCATCATCTTTATTTACAAAGAATGATAAGCTGAAATGGGTCTGATGCCTGATAACTTTGCCGGGCTGTTAGTTCGATGGGCCTGATACCTGATGGGCCTCTGTGGGCTTGAAAATTCACACATTTACACAAGTCTTCTTATTGGTTGTGGGCTTTTAGTCAGGCAAGCCCATTACCGAGAAGACAAAGTGTGGGAGGAAGGAAATATATAAATATATATCACCCTGTCGGGGTGACGTGGCAGGTTCATTAAATATGACGGTTATGCCATCATTAATATTTTGGATTCATGGCTTAGGTGGCCTTGATTTGTGTGATGGGGGCTTGAGTTTCTGGGAGCACCCGACCGCTTTAAAACTCCAACTTACATTACATCCCGGTTTGATCTCCTTAAATCTAAAATTTGGGGACATCCCCTGAGGATGTGTAGTAATCACCTGACGGGTTCTAATTTGCAGGCATTATCAACAGAATGACATAATACCATGCTGAGGATCCCGACGCATGTCCTTAAGAGGAAGGCCAAGCGAGCAACGGGCCCTCAAGCGAAGCTTCTAGAGGAGAAGGCTGAAGCTGAGAATCTCCTGGCAATGGAAAGGTCAATGGTGGAGATGTGCCATCGGGGTGGCAATAAGATGTATAAGCGCCTCTGCGACACCGCCCAGTATAGGATCGGGTTTGGTTGGAGCTCATGCTTCAAGGACATCCAGAAACCTGTTGAGGAGAGGGACTTCGCCTCAGTGGGGGAACTGGATGAGTCTTTGGGCATTGCTCTGCCGTATGATGATCCGGTTATAGGTCCCGATGACATTCGCTTCAGTGAATTCCGCACCAAGCCTCTTCCGGGGGCCAAATCAGATTATGATCCTTTCGTTCCCGATGGGACTATTGTTCTTGTGAGCTCAAATGCAGGGGGCACTGATAATGGTACTTAGGATTCTTTATTTGTAAAGCATTTTGTAAGCCTTAGCCATCGGAGCCCATTTTTTAATGAAAAATCATGGTTCATGTCCAGTTGACTTTTTTCAATACTTAGATTATTTTATTCAAAAGTACTGTGTCTTTCGGGCACTTTAGGCCATTGAAGAGGCATCACCATAGTTGGGTTTATTTTCTTGTGAAATTTTGCTCTTTTCAGGATTTTCTTGTGAAACTTTGCTCTTTTCAGGATCAATGTTGTGTCTTTCGGGCACTTCAGGCCATGCGAGAGACAAAACAACACATGATTTATTTTTTACAAAAATATTGATCCTTTCAGGATCGGTGTTGTGTCTTTCGGGCACTTCAGGCCATGCGAGAGACAAAACAACACGTGTTTATTTTTTACAAAAATATTGATCCCTTCAGGATCGGTGTTGTGTCTTTCGGGCACTTCAGGCCATGCGATAGACAATGCAACACTTAGTTTGTTTTTGGAACTTTGATCTCTTCAGGATCCGTGTTGTGTCTTTCGGGCACTTCAGGCCATGCGAGAGACAATGCAACACTTAGTTTGTTTTTGGAACTTTGATCTCTTCAGGATCAGTGTTGTGTCTTTCGGGCACTTCAGGCCATGCGAGAGACAATGCAACACTTAGTTTGTTTTTGGAACTTTGATCTCTTCAGGATCAGTGTTGTGTCTTTCTGGAACTTCAGGCCATGCGAGAGACAATGCAATACTTAGTTTGTTTTTGGAACTTTGATCTCTTCAGGATCAGTGTTGTGTCTTTCGGGCACTTCAAGCCATGCGAGAGACAATGCAACACTTAGTTTGTTTTTGGAACTTTGATCTCTTCAGGATCAGTGTTGTGTCCTTCGGGCACTTCAGGCCATGCGAGAGACAATGCAACACTTGATTTATTTTTTACAAAAATATTGATCCCTTCAGGATCAGTGTTGTGTCTTTCGGGCACTTCAAGCCATGCGAGAGACAAAACAACACTTGATTTATTTTTTACAAAAATATTGATCCCTTCAGGATCGGTGTTGTGTATTTCGGGCACTTTAGGCCATGCGAGAGACAAAACAACACTTGATTTATTTTTTACAAAAATATTGATCCCTTCAGGATCGGTGTTGTGTTTTTCGGGCACTTCAGGCCATGCGAGAGACAAAACAACACTTGATTTATTTTTTACAAAAATATTGATCTCTTTAGGATTGGTGTTGTGTCTTTCGGACACTTCAGGCCATGCGAGAGACAAAACAACACTTGATTTATTTTTTACAAAAATATTGATCCCTTCAGGATCGGTGTTGTAGTTTTTTTACAAAAAAATGAAAGTATGAGTAAAATTTGGCCATTTACGGGTAGTACCTCTTCAGGAGATAGGTGATGATCCCGAAGGGGCTGACGACCTTGATGGAGTCGGACACTTTTGATCAGACGCCTGATCCTTTGATTGGGCTTCAATGCTGACCAAGACTGTCCTCTTTCGCCTGACGGTTTCCTCTTCTTCGATCCTCAGGTATCCTTGGGCTCTGGAGTTTAACTCCCCAATGCCCGATGGCGGGCGCTTCACCAGGGACTGATGGAACTTCGTCCCTGGAATAAGGGTCATCCGGACGGCCTCAACAGCAGAGTGTTGGTCACAGTTACCGACAGAAGAAGACTCAATGTTGAAACGGGATAGAAAGCTCTTCAGCGACTCTCATTTCTCCTGGATCATGGTGAAAAGGCAGGATATGGTTTTCTTCTGTCTCTTGTTCCCATAGTATTGGGCAACGAAGAGCCTGGTCAACTGTTGCCAACTACCGATAGATTGAGGCGGCTGCTTCCTGAACCATAATAGAGCTGCATCGGCGAGACTCGTGGGAAACACCTTGCATAGCAAGGACTCGTTCTCGGCGTACATGATCATCTTCTGATGGACCTGGTAAATGTGCTCATCGGGGTCCTTGGTACTATCGTAGGGGGTGAATTGAGGCATGACGAACTTCCTTGGGAAAGGTTCCCGGGTTATCTCGGGGACGAAGGGTGATTGTACCAGCTCAGTAGACGCCTGGGCGGCCAGGTCGTCGATGGATTGTGTTCTTAGATCCCCGAGGATTCTCCTCTGGAATTCGTCCATCATTGCCTGAATCTTCTGTGGGGTAATGGATTCGTCGACTGCGGGGGCCTTTCCTGAACGTTGGGAAGATTCGGCGTGCTCTTCCGGTCCGTCGCTACCTCGCTGGTTCAGAGAATGGTCAAGCACCACTGCTGGAGGGTCGGGCGCTACTACCGAAGGAGCAGTTGGTGGTGGAGCCAACCTGCCATAAGCTCTGTATTTTGTTTCTCCAGAGCCAGGTTGCGTTCCTCAGCTGCCATCAAGCGTCGAAGGATTTGCTCCATAGATTGGGGAACTCCCGCACGACTGTCCGCAGTGGTTGGAACGTCTGCTTGCCAACGAGTAACTGACATCTTTGCCCAAGAAGTAGAGAGTGGAGATTTCAGGAGGCGGTGAAGAATAATAGGAGGTTGAACAATAAAACTCAGTTTTAAGAGATGGGAAGAAGGAGACGTTTCTCACAGACGACGCCAATGTGTAAATGTCAAAAAATACATAACACACGAATGACCCTTTTTATTTAGGTTTTGTCTCTTTTATACAGATACCCTTAATGGACTTTGAGTCCATTAGGACAATCTTATTGTCATTATATCATTATTACATCATCATCTTTATTTACAAAGAATGATAAGCTGAAATGGGCCTGACGCCTGATAATTTTGCTGGGCTGTTAATTCGATGGGCTTGATACCTGATGGGCCTCTATGGGCTTGGAAATTCACACACTTACATTTACATTCTACATTCTACACTGAATCTATCTTCTTCTAATGTGAGCATCTTTTATCTATGTATTACTTGACCTCACCACTTTTTTAGCCTATTTTGTGGTATTTTATTTTAGATGGCCAGTACTTTTACGTATTTCTATTATTTATTTATTTCTTAATTATGGTTCGTGTCAATATGAGTATCTATTAGCCATACAAAGAGTAAATGTGGACAATTCAATTCAATGGATCCTTAACCACACAAGGGGCTTGATTGAGGAAGTGTGGCACATTTAATAGCACTCTCAAAAATATCTAATAAGATTGAAAACAAATTGGCAGTGTTCTCTCAAAACCGAACAATTTAGACATGTATAAAATGAAAGAAATAAAATGATATTGTGATTAGAAGAAAAAAAACTTGAAGAAAAAGAAAGCGAAATCATCCTCTTCTGAAAATAATAATAGGGAGATAATATATTTAATTTGCATGTTACAAAAATAAAAATAAAAAATCTCATATATTTAATTCTCTCTACAAGAACTTGCAACTAAGTTTAAGTTTAACATGTATATATCAATAATGCTATTTATACTAGTCTATTTTTGTTAATCCATAATTTATTTATTATCATATAGAAAAACATATTTTAGAAAGAATATAGATGATACCAATATATTTTTTGTGTGTGAATAAACAAGCACCCTCGTACCCCAATTTCCATTCTCACAGTTGGGTTGGAGATAAATTCTATTTGGGTGCTTAGACAAACACAAATGCATCAAGCAATATCATCAGCCTCATCAATATTATTTGCTACAAACACAAATAGAAAGCCTCTCATCAGTGTAAAGTCCCTCTACACTCGTCCTGATTCAATGGCGACTTCTACTGCTCCCAAGTGGGCCCAGAAGACCATCACCCTTCCTCCACAACGCCGAGGCTGTCATCTTATCACCCCGAAGGTGTATATATATATGTATATATGTGTGTGTATATATATGTATGCATGTATGTTATGTTTATATCTTGTTGTTTTGGCGATGGGTATTGTATGTTTCTCCATACTGTCTTCACCATATAATCAAATTCCTTTTGATTGCTGGGATTTCTGTTGTTCTTCAAGAATCACTAATTTCGATACTTGTAGTTAATTTTGCTTTCGTGATGGTGTAAATTGATGTCAAACCCTAATCAAATAGCTGTTGACCCAACTCTACCTTATCCTTTTTTTTTTTGGAAAACCCTAAATCAAATTTCACTAAAGGAGATACCCATGTCCAGACTCTCTTTACTCCTCAACTAAAAGCAATACCAATTCATTTCATGCCATGGGAGTGGTATTTTTTCTTTTTCTATTAGTTTAGGTGGGTTGAAAAACAGTTGTTGAATTCATTTCCTTTGATTGGGATAAGTTTATTGAGCTGGTTTCGGTTGAAATTATTACTCTGTATATTATTAGAACAACCCTCTGGAGTAGGTTTCTATTATCCTATATGATGAAGGTCCTCATGCTGTGTAAATATTAAAGAGTATATACTGCTGTATTGAATATCATTTTTTTCACATTTTTCGCAAACTTCAATAACTGTGTAATTCCACTCTAGATCGTGAAGGAAATTGGGCAAGACTTGTCTGGATTTAAATGCGGCCTTGCTCATCTGTTTTGTAAGTTTTCTGCGCCCAATTCATTTTTACTATTTCTGTTTTGGGATATTTATAAGAAAATGTTTTGACTTCTCGTGTATGAATATACGGATCAGTGCAACACACTAGTGCTTCTCTGACTATAAATGAGAATTATGATACGGATGTCCGAGATGATACTGAGACATTCCTTAACAGAATAGTTCCCGAGGTTAGTTTGTTTTCTTCTCCATCAATATGGCAGTGCATTGCCTGAGGGAAGGCTATAATTGGGTATGCATGTTTGCAGGGAATGTCTGCACCATGGAAGCATACATTGGAAGGTCAGATCGTTTCTTTTTTTTTTTTCCCTTCAAACAGATCAAGGATATGCTTTCTTGTCCTATAAACTACTCTATTTACTCCGAAGTTTGAACCCACTTTACTATGCATATGGACTATATTCCCGGCACTTAACTAGATTTGTGTTGAGGACTGTGTGATCCATACTGATTTGAACTGAACTTTACTCTTTCACCTCATTTATTTGAATAAGTTGGGTTCTGATGCCCTAGTTGATAAACTCAGGAGGATTTATTTGGGGGTTTACATGTATGGAGCTTTCGTTAACACTATCAACAAGTGTCTAAGCACTAATAACTTATTCTAAATTGTATCGTGGTGTTGGCTTCTATTCTTCAAATTGTTTTGTGTTGTTGGCTTCTATTCTTTTCTTCTTCCGCAACATTAAGAAGTTTAATACTAAAAAGCAAGGAAAAGAAATAGTCTCTTGGGTACCAGAGACAGTTCAAGTCTTCCCATGGGCTGAAACACAATCTAGTTGTCACTTGCTAAGAGCAATTGACCATTGCCCTTGTCTGAAATCTGAAGGCTCGCCTTTGTTGTCAAGCCATAAATGCTCATACTGGATTATAAAATATGGTATCCAAAAAAGTGTAGTCAATAAAAGGAGTAATCACTTGTTTCATGCACCAATTCCTTTCGAAAACCTACCTGAATATTTAGTAGAACGGTAATCTGGGGGGTTGCGGCTGTTGTACTTTGATCATGCTTGATCTCGGATCATTCTTGTTATTGACTGTTTCAGCAAGTATTAGGAAGGGACTTCTGTGATCATGCTTCATTCCCTAAATTCTTTTGCTTCCTGCTGTTCATATCCCTGTTTTAATTGTCTTTCTGGGACCTAATCTAAGCATCATATTCAGAAATTTAGCCAGGGAAATTTTCATGATTAAAAAAGGTAAAAAAATGTTATGGCCCTGTTCTCCCATGCAATTAGATCACATTTCGGTTCCTGGTTTGATGACAAAGAAGATGCTAAAGTACTAAAGATTTGAGTTAGTTTTGTTGACATGAAATTTCCTGCTTCCTTCCCTAGTGTTGATGAAGAATGGTCTACTTTTGCAGGTCCAGATGACATGCCAGCGCACATCAAATCATCAATGTTTGGCTGCACACTCACGTGCGGATATTCATTTGAATAACTATGACTTTTATGTGCTCACATTATACTACTAAATTGCCATTTACAATGTGTTTTAACTGGTACAGGGTTCCAATAACAAATGGACAGCTTAACATGGGAACTTGGCAGGTGTGTTATAAAGGATTTCTGCAAAATGGTTGGAATTTTCTAATTATTAAAGGACAAGTTCATCGTTTGATTGACTAATGATTTGTGCTCCTGTTCTAATGCATTGTCTTTGGAGAAAATGTGAACCTCCATCTTCAATTAAACTTATGGAAGATTAGGAGTAATAGTTTCTGACCCAACTCTCCGATTACCCCCTTTCCATTCAGCATATTTAAGGTTTGGGTTAATTTTTTCTGAACCTCTTACCTAAACGGTGTGGTATGAGTAGGATTAGTACGCTTATTTCTAGTCCTAAGCGGAATGGAATGGTGTAAGGAATTGTATTTTCAAGTCGTCAATATATATCGCATAGATGACGGTTTTAAAATGCCTCTCTGCTAACTGTTGATGTTGTATTTCTCGGGTATCCTCTGTTATCAATGTAATATACCAAGAAATTCTATAGACCAGTAGGGCGGTTATCGTCAACTGAAATATAATAGCATGCACTTTAGATTGTGGCCCTGACTTTGATGTTTTCGTATCGTGTTTGCATAACTGTTGGACTTTGTTATTTTTGTCTATATTAGACGGTAGCAAAGTATTTTACCGCCTTTTTTGTGCTTCAGGGGATATGGCTGTGCGAGCATCGTGACGCAGCAACTCCACGCAGAGTCGTGATTACCCTAAATGGAATTTGAGGTGTTTCTAACCCCCCATCTCTCTCTCTCTCCAAATGTAATAAAACATAATACTTGGGTTATTTTATTTAAATAAATTATCTTGACTGATACTTCTGGTGTTTGTGATATTATGTGAGAAGCTATAACAATATATGGAGATTTATTAGGTGGACTAATTATAGTTTTTGTTCTAATTGGTGAAAAAGGTTTTCTCCGTGGGAAGTACATGAATTATATTGATTTGTGAGAGAAGTAAACCTCAAAACAGAGCATTTGCAGTTGTGCAATTCAAATGAATTGAGCACAAAATAGGAAATGAATATATATATACAAGTATACATGCATACATAAGACTGCATATGTATGCAAACTAATTAAGTTTGTGCCCTAATTAATCAGTGTTGCATCATGATGCTGAATTCCTCAAAATTGAGGACACCATCACCATTGACATCAAACACGCTGATCATACCCTTACAATCCTCGACAGCGGTCGACTTCCCGAGTCGACTGAGCATCCTCTTCAAGCTCTTGGGCGTAATGCACCCACTCCCCTCCATCTCATACATCTTGAAGGCCTCTCTCAGCTCCTCCTTCCTCTCTTCCCCTCCACCATTCTCCATCAACCTCCTGAAGTCCTCTAACCCTAGCATCCCGTCTCCGTCCGAATCCGATGTCTGGACCGCCATCTCCGCCTCCTCCTCCGACAGCTCCCCTCCCACCGTCCTCACGCCGCTCTGCAACTCCTCCGGCGAGATCTTGCCATCCCCATTTTCGTCGAAGTACATGAACACCCTTTGCATCTCACTGCATTGGTCATCATTGTCATCGCCAATATTAGATCCGGGACTTGAACAAACCGGGCGCTTCTCCGGTGACTTCCGGGGAGATAACTTGCGACGTAATCTACCGATGACAGACGAATCGGCTTTGACTCTAGTGTGGCTCGAGTCACCACCAATAAGCACTCGTGGTGATGAACTTGAAGACTGTAGTGTTGCTTCTGTTTTCATATATAGAGATAACCAGCTATTCTATTCACAGAAATATATAAGAGAAAGGTACCTAGCACAAATATATATATATATATATATATATAGAGAGAGAGAGAGAGAGAGAGAGAATATGATAAGAAGAGATGACTTGTATAAGGATGAGGGATTGATTTGTAAGAGAGTTGGAAGTTGTTTTTAAGTGTTTTGGATGTATACGTGGGTGTGTTATGTATATGGATATAAAGGAAGAAATTAAGAAGACCGTGGTTTTACGGAGTATTCAGCTGCTGAATATATGAATATGTGTGGGTATGGTTATGTATATATATAGGAAAATAATTTAGGTCGGTTAAGAAAATTTGGCGCCAGTTGTTTTTGCTGCGGGTAAGGGAAGCTTCCGGCTTTAAAACAAGGGGCGGCTGTAGAAGGAACTTTCTTCCAATCTTATGGATAAACTCCATTTATAAAGTTGATGGCTCGTGTGTGTATATATATATATAAGTGGGACCTTCTACTTTTGGAAATTGATTACAGGTGGTCAGTGACGTTTGAATTATGGGTTAAAGGTTGACTGTAATACTAACACGGATGGAACGCGGTTCAGATGCATCTCGCGAACAACTTTTTGTTTTCTTTTATTAATCTCTAAATTAAATATATTTATAATTTGATATAATATATTTATAATGTTATGTTTATTTTCAACATCATTACATTTTCTAGTATGACCGCTTCAGTGTTTAAAATCAATTTTATTGAAAGATAAACTAAACTAATAAGATAATGTAATTTCTTATCGTAAAAAATAAATAAATAAATTACCGGTGACGAAAATATTCGGTTTTTACATCTCTATTTTGTTTAGGGTAAATTATGCTCCTGGCCTCCCTATCAGACTAATATTAAAGTAATAATTTGTGCATTTATTAAAATACCTCCAGCTCCCCAACTTAAGTGTTTTAAATTGAAGTAATTTATGTTTTACATGTCTAACGACATCCTATCATTTAAAATATTAAAATACCATTTATTTGACACCACCCAAAATATCATTATCACTTTCCAAACAACCATGGCCACACAATTTTCTTTCTCAAAAACTTTAATATGATACTAATATTGGTTAGTGAGGTTATTTTAATAAATTTTATCACTCTGAAGGTACTTTTGGATTTTAATATTTTTGTTGTTTCTTGATTTAGTAAATTTAATTGTCATTTGGCAGCAGAGGTTGAAAATCATATTTTAAAAACTTTAATTTGAAAGTAATTATATAAAACCTCAGGGAAGGTCAGAGTAATTTACCTTTTGTTTAATAAGCTCTTTTGGTGGAAATATAATTACTGTATTGAAATTTACTAATATTCTTATTTATGACATAGATAATGCATTGTCTTGTTGGTCACGAGTTGATGCACACACTAGCATTATACTTTCAAAAATTCAACGAATTAAATATTACATCTAGCTTATTCTCGAACAGTCCCGAGCATATCTGAAAAAATTGCCTCTTCCAAATGTTGTTTGCCTCCATCATCAGAAAGGCAACCATACTACTAAAACACCACCTTCTTGTTTTCAGAAATTACTCAAATCACCACTTTGTAAATCCATTTTACTAATACTTTTACATTAACTATTTGTTGTTTTCGCTGTTTTACATTTACCAAAGAAAAAATTGGCGCTAACTTGGCTCCAGTTGTTGCTCATCTGGAACTTTATCATTGGAATCAACATTTGGCTCATCAGACTCCATTTGGGTTGGGGGAGAGGGCAAAACCTCTACTACCATCTCTACCAATTCTTCAACACTTTCTCCCAAACGGATCTCACATTTCTCTATCATCTGTGAAAAATAGGTGCACAAATACACAAAAATTAAGGCGATTGGCTCAACAAATGTGAAATTAATGAATAATACGACTGAAGCCTATAAATTAGGGTTTAGAATCATTATAACAATGAAGTCTACCAATATGAGGATTAAAAAAGGATTCCATCAACAAACATTGATATTAATCGAGACAGTTGACTTAAACAACCTCATATATTTGTTTTGGAAATGCTAATTAAAATTTCTTGACAATGCAAAAGAAAGTATATTTAATACTACTTTGACAACTTAAAAACCTATCCTTCCTGGCATGAGACATTCTCATCATAGTTCGCCATATCGTCCGAAACCGTTATGTATTGTCTGGTTCGTAACGCTTTAGGATAATACCGATACCATTATTTAGCACCAATACTCATCCAATACTTATTTTAGAAGTCAATATTGTCCGAGTCCGTTACACCAATACCACAACCGATACTGAAACTGAAACCGAAACCGCAAACCATGATTCTCATACAATAATTATATTTTGGCACATATCAATAAGTGGAAACGAAACCAACTTTGTACACAAAACTCTTTCAAGGTATGGGTGAGAAAATACATTCAATAATGTGGAGCAAATACTAGAAGCCAGTAATATATAGGCAGGATTCTTGGACTTAAACATTAAACTACAAGAAAACATGTTTAAAAGTACATTAAGGGAACTTTAATTGCACACTAAAAGAGTTACCGGATCGATTTCGACAACTGAAGATGGCCTACAGTTGATGATACTGATAGTCTCAACTGTTTTGAGGCCGAACTTCTCACGCTTTCCCAAAAACTCCTTGATGTTCTCTCTTGTTTGACTGCAAGCAGCACTATTCTCCAAGTAATTATAAGCCTGACAAAGAAATGAAATACATAGTCTCAGAGTTCGCAAAATTAAATTTTAAAAATAGAATCACCTTTTCTTGTACTTTCTTTCATTCGTTAGTATTCTAAGCATCCAAGTGAGTAGAGAGATTAAAAGAACTACGTCTTGTTGAAGACCAAAAGAGGGAGTTGTAAATAAGTCATTTACTCACAAGGTAACACATTCCTAGGAACACATACAGGTGTTTCTTTTCTCTTGTGAGCAAAGTATTATAAACAATGCTCAAGCAGGGAGCGCATCCTATAACTACAAGGACAACATAAGGGCCCTAAACACTCGGTATCCACAAAGCTTCACTATCCGCCCTATAGGTTTATGAAAAAATGAAGTGTGAAAAAAGAACTCAAGCACACCAATAGGAGTTTCATCTCCTTAAAACTATATCCTATTTCTTTCCCTCCATAAGGATCACCAAAACAGGGCACCAGTCTCGTTACTCGCCAAGGATCTCGAGCTTGAGATCCCACTACACAACCTCTCCAAACCCTTGAGAATACTCCTAGAAGCAGTAATAACCCACTGAACCCCGAAGAGGCCAAGGAATATATCCCAGCAATCTCAAGCCATTGGACAATGAATGCCAAAGATTCTTGCCAATCAAAAATAGGTGTGACATGAGAGCACCAAAGGAGATAGTTTAAGTCAGTCAGTGACTCAGTCAACCTCGCAATCTCTCAAAACGGTAATGTTAGATACTTAAAACGAGGAACACAACGCCATCAAAGTTCTCAGTGTAGATGTGGAGTTCATAGAAGAGGAAGACATGATGTTATAAATGTGAAATCAGACAGATGTCGAACAAGTACATCCCATTACAAAGGGACACACCAGAGGGATCACCCAGTGAGGCCGAAAATGGCCAAGCAAGAGACACCTCAATATAAAGGGACGTGTGGGATCTATTGGCAAAGGAGGCAAAGCCTCTGCTCAAAAAAAAAGGTAATAAAGAAAAAAGGAGCGGAAGAGACTAAAAAGTCGTGAGACCCTCTGATGCCATGAGAATGTTAGAAGAATTGGGAAAAGTCAACTAAATTGTATTCGTCCCATTAGGGGTATTTATACTCTCTCGCATAAAAGGCAAATCCGAGTATAAGACTCAAAATGTAAGCTCCGCCTAACATATGTAAAAGAAAATTTACAAATATACAAGGTGATATCAAGCCTAGATCTAAGGGAGTTGTCTTACAGAATATATTTGATATAAAACTGAATGTCCCAAAGATACAAAAATACAACCTTTAACTCAGATGGTGATATGGAAGCAATAGCCTGTGTGTCCTTTACAGCTCCTCTAGATCGAAGAAAATCAAGCACTTCAAAGTTGGTAAGTACACGACTGTTGGCTTTCAGTCTGCAATATAATCAAAATAAATACATATCCGCCATAAGAACTCCCATGGTGGGCACGCTCTTGAAATCTTCTATTCTAGAACTTATCAACTATATATATATATATATATATATTCACCATAAGAACTCAAACAAAACAAAAAAAGGTTACAGAAGACCGACTCACTGTTACAAAGTAAATAAATAAACAAGTAAAAAGAAATATATAATTATCAACTATACTTGATAGAAACTAAACATTGAAGAGAACAAGAACATACATCTTCATGACTGGGAAATAGCTCAAGTCCAACTACCACTCTTCGACACCCACACGTAAAATTCAACTGATAATTATCTGCAAATTGCTAAAGTTCAATAGAAAAATTTTAAACAATATATCATATGCATAAATCAAATAATGATTGAAAAACGTACAACTCATAGACTTCCATTTCCATTCGAGAAATATATAACTACCCCAATACACTTCCACAATTAAAATTTTCACTTGTATTTAATATTACAATCCTCCAGATTACCATTTCTCGTTCCTTGGAAGTCATGGCATCAAATAGGCCTCAAATTAAACATCTTATTCATTATATTCTTCATTTCTCTTCCTAGAAAATCAAAGCCCTAGCAATTTCAGGATCTACTTCAGAGATACAAATACTCAGTCTCAGCATCATGAGTGCATATTATATATATAGAGAGAGAGAGAGAGACACACAGAGAAATTAGAAACTGCCATTGGAAACAGAAGAGAGAAGACAGAGGCAAAGAATCGGACTCTGAAATAGCTATAGCATTCTGAGTCCTGACGGGTGATAATCGATACCAACAACGAATTTGAGTACGATTATAACAAAATCAAAAAATACTATGAGTTAAATGGTGAGAATCTCTCTCTCTCTCTCTCTCTCTCTCTCTCTCTCTCTATATATATATATATATATATATATATATATATACACATACAAGTATATAGAGCTAATACCTTCAGCTTCTCTTCTAGGGTTCCACAGTGAAGAAGAGCGACCGCGAGGTCGATACGCCCTGTTGTCACAGCGGAGAAAGAAAGAGCAGTGAGTGGGTTTTGGAGTGTGAAGGGTTCGATACCCTGATAGGGTTTAGGAAAAACTATTAGCACTCTATTTTGGCAGCTTCTTTCAAAACAGTTTTTCAATTTCTGAAAACTTAAAATTACAAAAGAAAAAAATAATAATAATAAGAATAATAAAAAATAAATTATTTGGTTCAGTTTTTTTAAAAATTATGTTTAGAAAATTCATTTATTAAAGAATATCAATTTTCAAAATCCTTTGGTACCGAAAGCTGAACTTTTTTGGAAGCCAAACAAAGCCCTGAGGTTTTCAATAGAAAGAAAACTAATTAACAATAAGAAAGGAAAGGACATGTTGGTTTGTGACTACTCTGAAAATCAGAAAGACTTCGTTAGGTTCAGTTTTTTTATAAAAACTGAGTCACAAAAAATTGTGTATTTAGATAAGTCATTTTTTTGGTACGTGAGCTGGGTTTAGAGAGCTTCATGAGTAGACCTATCAACGGATTATGATCCGAATCCAATAAGCTCATTAGTTCATCCGATCTGATAATCCGATTGATTTTCATTTAGGTGATCTAAATCCAAATTTTTTCATTATCGAATATCCGATCTGATAATACGATCCAATTAGGTAAAAACAAAATTACAAAAATTATTAAAGAATTTTTTATTTTTTTGTTATTTTTTAAAAATATTAAACATCAAATTATGTAATTTACAATCAATACTACTTAATATTTATATATTAATAACATAGTATATATGTGTAAATATAAATTAACCAGATCGGATTATTATCGATCGGATTAACATAAATTCAAATTCAATTTGTTAAGAAATCGAATTATCGAATTCAAATCCTAATTGAATTATCGAATTTTATTTTCAATCCATATTCGGTTAATCAGATCGGATTCGGATCAAAATCCGATCCATTAATAGGTTTAATCATGAGACAATTCGGTCCATATCCGTTATGGCCCATGTGGGCGTTAGAGCATTGAGAGACCTTTTCCTAGTACGAGAGAACCGGGAAGATGCACATCTGGTGTATCAGTTATCATGCCGCGCACTGGGTAACTAAGTGTGGATAAATGCTTAAAGCATCTTAGTAGTAAGCCCACCCAAGATGAGTGCTCTCATATTCCGACTTTCCCAGAGCCTCCCGTAGCACAGCCAGAACCGCGGCAACGGGTTGATTAGAACCGCGGCCCAATTTGGAAGGAAAATCCATTTTTCTATTATACTTACCAATGCCTTCAACATACACCACAACCACCATTTTCATTCCAAAGATGAAAGCAATATAAACATGTCCAGAAGCTCATTCCAGATATATATAATTATACAAATTTTGACCGTCTTCGCAGTGTAACATACAGACAATCAATAGATAAACTGCCGAGTTGCAATAAAGTTTCATGCTTCATTTCACTTCCCAGTAAAACCATATCTTCCAGATATATACCTAGACTCATTACATATATAACAATAGAAAGCAAGAAGAAGAAATATTGTACTGATACAACCATCAACCAGAAAAGCCGAGTTTCAAACAAGAGAGGTAGAGGAGAGCGAGAGCGTGTTAGATCACAGGTTAGATCACCCATTACTGGAAACCCCCAACAGATGCATGTGAAATACAAAAACTGCGAAGTAATACATACAGAAACCCACAACTTGTTTCTTCTGCTCCAAAGACTAGTCGTGCCAATCAAATTCTCCTTTTCTTTCTCTCAAGCTTCTTCCTCTCCTATAGTCGATTTCTGCATCAGAGCTTGATAAACCCATATGACATTTTCTGCCACTTTTGGAAGATCCCATCTTAGAGAATATATCCTCTCCATCAGTCCGAGAATGGTCACCTGGTCTTCGCCCAGAAAGATCACTAGGTTGCCTCCGAGACATATGATCTGAACCATAACAAAAGGAACATTATAGACATCAAGAAACAGGATGCAGCAAGAGAGGAAGAATATACTACAGACCGGGGGGGGGGGGGGAGTGGGGGGAGGGGAGGGGAATATAGTAAATGACGATCCAATTTTACATGAATAATGAAGCTTAGGATCATTAGGCTTTTTAATTGCTTCAAGTACAAAATTCCAATCATGATAAGAAATAGTTGTACAACAGAACAATAACTCCATATTATTCGATTCCGTATCTCCTCAGCATTTGCACCAGTGTAGCTTAAGAACAAAAGAAGAGATGGAAAACCCGATTTCCAGCATAAAACAAGAATGGACATTCAAAGGACTGCCCACTGAATGAGGATATGCTATTGGAGAGATGCACATAAGCACCTCTTCTAAGATTTCTTGTTTAGTTTTTTCTATTTTCATTTTTCTTTTTCTTTTTCTTTTTTTGTTTTATATTATTTGTCAACACTGAACATAGATTGTATTTACATGAAGTATTAATAGCTCACCTTCAAACCCGTTGTATGAACCTGGCACTTCACAGCACACACCATTATCAAGATGATCTAAATCTGTTTTGTTGTTTTTTGGACTCATCAAGTTTCCATGCGTTCTCCCTGCTTTTTGTGTTTCACTTAATGATGCAGGCACCAGAGTTTCCGCTATAGGGGGCTTATTAGAACTAAAAGGCGTTATGGTGAATGAGTCCTCCAATACATCAGAGATCTCCACATATTGACTTGTAGTGATAATTTCATCTGCACTGAACCCAAAGGATGCTCTGTAAGCTTCCATTTCCTCCACGTCTTGTTTACTTGTTTTATTCTGCCTGTTCTGATGCCCATTTCCACCGTTAGAATAAACATCTGATTCCCTTGAAACACTTAGCCTCCCACCAGAATGAGGAAGAGTCTGATCCAGATAGAATTGAGCAAATGTAGCCGGGCAGAAAAAATTTGAATCTTGAGACAACTTGGCGGCACCGGCTGTATCAAGCCCAAAGAGCCTGCCAGACTCCGACCTTGGATATTTAGCATCTTGCGAAGAAATTGAGGGATCCCAATGAGGGGGGAAATCCCGCTCAGGAAAAGATGATGACAGACAGTCACCAGAGGTCCTTGAAACAGGTGAAATGAGACTACTAGCAGGACTTCCAGGATAGAGGGAATACGTTGCTTGAAGATCATTTGCAGTGAGGTAATTGTTCTTCTCAGTCCTTTTGAGACCCATGGAAGATGAAAGAAACTGAGCAAAAGGAACATCTGGAGAAGAGGGAGTAGTGAGATGTGCCATCTCTGGTGGGGGTGTCAGTGGAGCAGTAGATGGCTCTGTTGTGTAGGTCGAAAAAGCAGGGGGAGATACAAGTTGTGTTTCATGGGCATATGGTCCTGTGGCAAACATAGTAGATGGACCTTCAGGCGAGTTGGCAGACATTGACAAGAAACAGCTGGGTGACTGAGCCGTTGAAGTAAGTGCAGAATTTGAGAAGGATGCTGGCGAAGATGGTGGAGCTAAAAGAGATGGTGCTAGTGTTGTAGTCTGGTTAGCCAACCCAGCAGCTTGAGGGCCATTTGCCTGATTTGCCAACGTGTTGGCATCTGGAATACGAGATGCAGGCACGATACGTTTCCCACCTTTTTGCTTTCCGAAACAAGACAATCCACTCAAACACCCTACCCATCTCTTGCGCTGTCAAGACAATCTAGCATTAGCAATTTGGTCCCATATTTCTAACCAGAAAAATAAATGACAATCAAAAAGAGAAGGAACAAAGAAACTGAATGACTAAATCGAGGAAAAAACACAATCCCTTGAGCACAAAATCCTGCAACAAACAGGTTTACATTTTAAAAAACCAAAACTATATTCCATCCCAATACAACCTCAAAATTATTTCCAAAATATCAGGTACATTTTCCTATAGGCCTAGATTTTAATACCCAAGTATATAGCAGCTTAGATCAAGATGTTAACATTCATTTAGCAATTTATCAACCGGAACTACCTCCTGAATGGACAAATTCAAAGAATGAAAGGTTAAGCACATAACAATCAAATGTTCACGGGTACGTCAACAAACATTCTACTACAACGAGAGTTGTCTGGTTTTAAATTTTAATGGTATATAAGTATTCTGATAAATAAATAAATAAATAAAACACACTCAGAGAGTAGAATGTCCAAATTTCAGGGGGAAGGTGCGTGTATTTATTCCATGAAAATGACAAAATAAAATAAAATCAAGGTGGCTGAGGTTTTCATTGCATTGGGAGTGACAAATCACGGTCCAATTCAACTCTACCGTAGTTACAAAAAGTACATACATCCTTAATCCTTGGACCTAATTATAACCAGTAATTTCTCTTTCTTGTTCAAATGATTCTATTCTAAAGATTTCATATTTGGAGAGAACTGACAGAAAAGAATTGTTTTTGCATCTTCGAGTGAGGTTCTCAGTTCTAGTGAAAGAGTCTTTCACTGGCTTATATCAGCACCTTCAGGGGTTTGAGGCAGGGGGCTTTCATCTTTCTTACTTAATATTGTGATGGAAGCTCTCAGCAAGATAATGAGGAGGGCAGCAGACTTAGGCTTCATGAGGGGCTTCTGAACGGATGGAGATCTTTCTAGTCAGTTGCAAATTATTTTGTGATGCAACCGTGTCTTGGATGAGATACTTGAGGTGTGATATTTGGTATCAGGTAGTCGCTAGCCTAAAAGTTAACGTGGGGAAGAGTGTGCTGGTTCCAGTGGGAGAAGAAGGTGATGCTGACATTCATTTATGTTTTTCTTTTTCAAGAAAAAGTATTTAACATGGGGAAGAGTATGATGGTTCCAGTGGGAGAGGTTGCAGATGCTGACATCATTTCTGTTTTTCTTTTTCAAGAAAAAGTAAAATCACGAAACATCATTAGATTTAAAGAGTAACTGAGCAGGAACATCCAGTTTTTAAAATGTATAGTATCCACATCCTAACACAATCACACACACAAACGCACATACACAATTATACACACATACACATGAATACAGATTCAGAAAGAATCAAAAACAATAAGAATGTCAACAAGCATACATACATTATATGTATATAGATTCCGAAAAAAAATACTACGTAATTAAGAATGTCAAAGAACCAGAAAATGGTTTTCAGTAAATAATAATTTATGACAAAAATTAAAGCCAATTCTCTACTAACTCAAATTCCTGCAGAATTTATGACTGCCTAAGAAGCTATTAATTGCTTGGTGTATTCAGTCTCGAGTGTCAAATATAGACTTTTAAGTTGCAAGAATCTGAAATATCTTGAAAGGAAAATTGTCCTTTCTATGGTTATCTTTGACCAAAATTAGTTACTAGACATCCAATCATAAGCTGGTTTATCTTCAAATCACCAACAAACAATTTGCAAACTAGCTTCCCTAAAACACGAAAGCAATATTACCCCGCGAGTAGCAAAGTCACAAGAGAAAAGTTGACAACTTTGGTGAAAAGTGAACATCACTTGCTTCGAAACAGTGGAGTATGATGATCTTGATGATGTGGCGGAAAAATGTGTTTCACCAGGAATCCACTTCCAACCCAGATCAGATCAGATCTGGCTAAAAAAGTAACAATTGCAAATAACTATAGATTGTTGCTGACAAAGAGTCATTTTAGTGAAATGAACACAACCCACAACAGATCTGACCCAAAGAACCAACATGGTGCCTATATAATTGCACCCCTCACTCAAGAAAACCCACATAGCAACAACATAATTGCAGTGAAAAGTAGAGGATTTGGTGAACAAAAAGTCATTTTACAACCTAAATGTCTAGTGGGTAAGAGGATTATCAGTGAAATGAACCAAACCCACAACAGACCAAACCCAAACAACAACCAATATGGTGCCAATGTAAATTGCAGCAACATCAACTACTCAATCAAGAAAACCCACAATTTGCAGAGGTTGTGGTGAACAAAGAGTCATTTTACAACCAAAATGTGAAGTGGGTAAGAGGGTCATCAGTGAAATGAACCCAACCCACAACAGATCTGACCCAAACAACCAACATGGTGCTAATGTAATTGCAGAAAAATGACACCCTCACTCGAGAAAACCCCACAAAATTGCAGTAAAAAAAATGCGAGAAAGCATTAACAAAAACCCACCCAAATACTATGTGCACCCAAATCTTCTATACTTGAAAAGCAAAGCAAATAATAAATAAATAAAAGTAGTGATTAGATCTGGAATGAGAGAAATACCCGTGAAAGAGGGTGTGGTTCTTGGTGCTGTGGATATCCGTTATGCTCTGACCCCATTCTTTATCAACTCAACCCACTGTTGTTCTCTTCTGTTCTGTTCTGTTCTATCCAAGCTAGCTAATAATTTTAGGCAAATGAGCTTCACAAACTTTTTCAACCCATTTGCAATTTTTTGTTTTTATAAACGATAAACAATATATATGTGTGTGTATATATATATTATATAAATATATGGAGCAGCTCTGAAGTAGAAGCTGACAGTATATAGATTTTGCAGAGAGAGAGAGAGAGAGATCTGTATGTATGTAGGAGTAATGTAATTAAAAAGGGACGTTAATCGAAGACAGGGAAAGACAAAAGCGAAAAAGACTCCTAGTGAGAGAAAGGGAAAGAGAAAGAGAAAGGAAAAGGAAAAGGCTGAAGAGATGCTCATTCATTATATATCCATATATATATATATATACACTATATATACCTATTTATATAGTGTATATTTATTTCGTTTATTATTTTAATACTTTTGTGAATTGGTTTTTAGGGCATGGAAAAAAAAAGAATGGAAGTGAAATAGGAGAGAAGAGGAGTGGTTGATTGGGGAGACTTGTGAACATATGATATAGCATGTGAGGATAAGGTGTCTTGGCGCGTGCGCGCGTGTCATTTCTTTTTTGTCCTTTTTCTTTATAAATAAAGGTTAAACAAAAGGGAATTCCTATTTCCACACTTACTTTTGCTTCAACACCTTCTTTGCCCTATACTACAACGTTGTACACATCCACAAACGCACAAATATATATATATATATATCAATGTTATACCCAACTAAAATGAAGAAAAAAAGATAAATGTTAAGTATGATAAATATTTCTTTAATAACTCGTTATTTTACATTTTACGTTCATCACACAGTGTAGTGTAGGTGAATTTTTCGTTTAGCACAACTCATCTAGCTTATAGAAGTGCGTGTATAGGAATATAATAAAGATTTGATTGATATACTTTTTGAAAACTACTTTTTTTCTTTAATGTGAACAAAAAATAAATACATATACATATATTAATATGTATATATACATATAATGAGTGTGTTTATATAATATATATTGGAGAATTATGGGGACTTGTGATAGGGAGAGAGGAGAGGAAAAGTGACTAGTGACACCAACGTTCAGGCCTTGTTTGTTTCACGGTCTGGTTCCATATGGTCCGGTCTCATAATGGCTTTTTTGGGACCGGACACTGTTTGACAACACGGTTCCAAAAAATCAAGGACCACTTGAGACCAAAAAGGGTAATTTGAGACAACCAAAAATGATGGTCTCAAGTGATCTTATATACAATTGTTTTAACACATGTGACCATAAAATTTGAAAAATATATATAAAATTAAAAAATATATATAATTTGAAAATAATATATAAAATTTAAAAAATAATATAAAAATTTTGAAATAATGTATAAAATTTGAAATATATATATAAAATTCAAAATTAATATATAAAATGCAAAAAATATATTTAAAATTTGGGAAAATAAAAAAATTCCAAAATAATATAAAAAATAAAAAATAATGTATAAAATTCGAAAATAATATATAAAATTTGAAAAATAATATAATTTTTTTAAAATAATGTATTAAATTCAAAAAAAATGTATAAAAATCAAAATTAATATATAAAATTTTAAATATATATATATAATTTAAAAAATAATATATAAGTTTTGAAAAATAATATAATTTTTTTGAAATAATGTATAAATTTTGAAAACAATATAAAATTCAAAAATAATATACAAAATTAGATATATATATATTTTTGAGAAAATATAAAAAAATTGAAAATAATATAAAAAATCAAAAATAATATATAAAATTCAAAAAATAATATAAAATTTTGAAATAATTTATAAAATTTGAAATATATATTATTTTTGAATTTCTTATATTATTTTCAAATTTTTTATATTTTTTCAAATTTTATATATTTTTCATACTTAATATATTTTTTGAATTTTATATATTATTTTTTTATTTTTTGTATTATTTTCCAAACATAAGACCAAACAGCTTGAATAAGATCATAAGACCGGACCAGATAAGACCAGACCAAACCGAACCGCCTACCAAACAGGCCCCACACCGGGGCTTTGATAAGTGGTCTCTTGACTCTGTATATATTATTTTCAAAAAGAGAAGTGAAGACTATTTTTGTCTTTTCCATTCGGGATGGTGAAGTGGATAAGTAAACAAAATTGAGTAAAATTGAAGCAAAGGTCAATTAAAGATCATTTTAAGAATTGAAAATTATTTTGTTATCCACAATGTTGACCTAATTTACTTAATATTTCATGGATGTTGCATTTTCAACTTGTTTTCAATTTTAAAAACGAAGTGTCAATTTAGTACAACTGAATAATAGCTTCAAATAATTATAAAGAATTCAATTGGAATTAATTTATGTCAATTTAGTACAACTGAATATTTTATGTATTTTAACATTCTAAAGTACTTCACCTTTTGCAAGACTTAATACTAATTTCCTATGGTGCATTGGCATCAAAGTGTTATCTACATTGGAATTAATAATTATGGTGTTTTTGTTAACAAATAAGGGAAAAGAAAAAACAAGAAAATGGGAATTTAATTTAAACAAAAAATATCAAACATGGTATTATGATACTAGAGGCCTTCATAGACTACTTGTTGCATCTCTAACCTGTTCTTGCAGAAATTCAACCTCTGTTTTTCACCAGCATCTAGATGAAACTTACAAGAAGGTAGCAAAGGGTTTTCTCTTTTCTATTATATCTATATGTTAATATACATAATCTATATATATATATATATATAGATACAAGAGTTTAGGAAAAAGAAAAACATCAATCACATGTAAACATGTGATGGTGTTGTGTACAGGTCAGGAGAACATCTCATTGAGTGTTTCATTTTTTGGGTAATTAAAATAACTACATTTATAACCTCTAAAAATTGTCAAGAAAAACATACCAAATTGAATCCCAACTAAACATCACAATTCACAACACATCATTGTAGTAGCTTAATTCAAATGGTTTAAATGTAAAGAAAAATGTTGACAAGTATTATTATAACTAAATCTACAAATATGCGGATTCAAAATTTGAGTCCGAGTCCGTTATACCAAATTTGAGCCCAAGTCCGTTATACCAATACGATATCGGAAACCGCATCCGCGACTGCTAATCATGTAATGTGTCACACTAAGAGAAAACTACTGTTTGGGTTTGGGTTTTAGTGACCATCTCTATTTTTCAAACTCCATGCAAGCAAATAGCTTCAATTCCCAATATTTTTTTTGCTTTGTTTGCCAGCTCAATGGTTCTTCCGCAAAAAGCAAGATGATCAAGTACCATTTGCAGCAAACCTCATAAGTGTAGGTGATAGAATCCTTTGTGATAATGACAAACATGTATATATATATCAAAAAAAAAGACTTAAAGACATATATACTAGAAAGGGAAAAATAATTTAAAATAAATAAACAAGGATAACATAACGTTTCATTAATTAAGCCTCCAAAATACAGTTGGGCCATTTGGAGCTGATTTTGGGAAACCATTCATATTTTGCATGATTTATGTCCTCTACATTATTTCGAAGGCACATGAGCTGTGCTTGTCCGGAACGATTGGAGTGCATGTGAACCATGTGATGAATATGCAACACTCTTCATCACAACATATCATACATGCACATGCAAAGCATCTTATACAATGTCAATACCTTCATTTCCAAACAAAAAATAATAAGAAAAAAACAAATAACGAAATAAATTCCTTCAACCATCCGAAAATAGACGAAGGCCGACCTGCCGGATTCGAACCGACAACCAAAGGATGAAGCAATTTCAGGATATGAACCCTAATCTTGTCCAACCCTTTTCAACTCTTCCTTTTGAGCTAAGGTCGGAAGCATACATTAGTTAGCTTGTGTTTGGCATGGTCGTGTTTAGGCATGGCAGTTCATGTCGATAGGTCGTGTTCGTGTCGGTTTGAGATCGTATTGAGTTGAGATCGTGTTGTGTCAAAAAAGACCTGATTAATATACGTGTCAAATATGCTCAACACTAACTCAACTCACTCACAGGTTATCTGTGTCGACCCATGTAATCCATTTAGTTTATTTATTATAATATATTAAATTAAATTTGACACAATCCAACACGAAACGAACTATTTAACCCACTATTAGTAAAATTAAATTGAATTTAACACAATTCAGTAATAATTTATTAATATATTTCAACACATGACCAATTAGATAAGAGAAAAAAATAAATATAAATATAATCATGTAAAACATGTCGTGTTCGGGTAAAACATGTCGTGTTCGGGTCGACCCTTATATTCTCGAGTCATGTTCGGATCGACCCTTATACATCTTCAACCATTTTATGATCTACCCTAACCCTTTTAATTTATGTCATGTCTTATTTTATCAGCTCTAGTAGTATTCTTATTACTTCGACAAGCCCTAAAAGTGTATCAATTGGCTTCTAAGGCACTAAGGCAGGAATGAAATTTTAGCATCCTATGGTCTCTCTTTCAGCCTTCTTGAACCAAATTTTCCATAGACTAAAATAATTTTGAGTGTACCACAAAAAATTTATATATAAACTATGTTCAATTGTAGAACCAAAGAAGCACAAGGAGGAAAAGGTGTATATTGTAAGGTCTTTTTCGTTATTGGGCAGGTAATATTTGCGTGATCTTCCTTATTATGCGCATGTATGATACCACTGGCTCAAAATCACTTCCATCATTAATTATTTATCAATCATTTTGGTGACATTTTGGTTTGCCATAGTATACACCACATCCGAAAGAGAAATTTAACTCATCTTCAAAAAAGATAATTATTTTTTGCATGACAGAATATTTGACCAATTTGGGTTGATTTAATTTGCTTTTCAATCACAGAATTCTATATATCTATTGTACCCGTTGTAACATCCACAAACCATGTATACTTCCAGTTACAACTGGAGTTGGGTTTTGCTGTGCCCCGGAGTAGCAATGTCATGAACTCGTGAGAATTGCAAATGACGATTTTCAAGTTACAATCTCTCATAACCCTTGAATTTTATGTATAAATACAAGTTAAGGAATATATGCCATTTGGTTTACATGTGTGATTCTCAGATTGCAAATGCTGTTTTTCAGATTCCAATCGCTCATGGTATGTGTATGTGTATATATATATATATAATTCTTTAATTATTGTGAATAAACATTAGTTTTAAGAAATATTTACCATTTTGGTTTACATGTGTGATTCTCACCTTCCGAAGGGGCTTGAATTGAGCTAATGTAAAGAGGGAGGCATAGATAACACATACCAGAGGGCCCCAAGACCTCCGCCACGGCAGATATACCACTCCATTCACTCCTGCGTCAAAAGAGTGTACCAGAAAAGAAAAAGGCAAAAAACTAATAATTAAGAAGAGTTTTGAAGCTTATATCATCCAAACAATCTAATTTAAAGGCATTGCTAAAGAAAATCACAAGGGAAATTAAGACCACAACCACTAATAACTATCATTATTTGCAACATACATATCCTAAATATCATCATTTGCAACATACATAGCATTCGCATCAGATGATCCTTGAACAAACTCGCATCAACTCGTTGAACCCATCTAATATGGAACTACTAATGATACCATTGTCTTCCTTCCTTTCAAGTGGGATTACAAATTATCTTAATTTACGCGTTAAATACGATCAAAGAAGGTGACCAGCAGGATTGGTACTCTCCATCACCACCACGGGGTAATGGGCTAACTAGCTGGGTAGAGTTAATTCATACACAACAAAATTCTGAACATATCTGTCACCAAGTTTGCATTTTTGCATCTGTATATGACTGACTGATCAATAGGGATTTTAAAATTTTCGACTGAGTCCAAATCACGAATTGACAACTACCAAGTACTAACCACGAATCCATATGGGGGGTTCATAGACGTGTAACCAATCTCATCACATAGATTAGAATTTAGGACATCCATCCTGAGTTTATAATTTGATAAAAAACAAAAATAAAAAAAGCTTAGTAATAAGTGAAATGCAATTTTATTACATTTTTTCTCTAAAGCTCATTTGGTTCGAACAGTAGACAAAGCCGTGAATATGCATTTTCTTCATTAATAATTGAAATTTGAGATTAGTATGTGCCGTAAAAGAACAAACTCCACCAGATATATCGATATTTTTATTATATTAAAGAATGAGGAATTAAGACAAGTCTGTACAAAGTATCCAATTCCCATAATGTAAGGAAAGCAAAAGAAAATGGTAAATGGATTTACAGTTTTTATAGAGGAGAAACTCATCTGCAACCGAGAGGTATCTACAAGAACATGCACAAGAGTCAGTAATTCTTCTCTTTCACAAGTAGGAAATCGTACCACCCATAATCACACCATCTTGCTCTTTCAAGAACTGCGCAACCACAACCTGGAACAAAATAAAAATATAGCATCAACACCCAAAACTCATGCAATAAATTGGACATGAGTTTGTAATAGTTGAAGTTCCAAAGCCACATAATTACCAAACAACTCAGATCATATTCCAATACAACAGCCGTAGAAAATATATAAAGGTATATATTGTGAAAAGAAAATTCATATTTTAATTTTAACGTCCACAAATATGAGTGAAACCCATATCTATCTCCAACATTTTTTTGGACAATACAAATTTAATAGATGCGCTTGCTACATAAAGCAGATCTAATTGGTTGGTAACAAAATTAAAACTTATACATGTTGTATCGGGAAAGCCAACCTTCCTCAACACATGCCTTTGATACATCTTTTATGAGGATGATAAAGTTTGTCATCATTTTCTAGCAAACATATGCCTTCGATGCAAACACCTATAACCATCCAATGGTAAGCCGTATCAGTCAATTTACAATTTTACATCATGACTCCTCTTTTTTCGTTTTCCATATTCTATTTAAAATAAATAAATAAATATTCATCTTTGGTAGCCACAACCACAATCCTCAACACCACAAACACTGTATAGTCAGGCAACACCACCACACCACAAACCTCACACTCAGCAGCTGCGAGGTTTAGGCAGTGGAAGTAGCAGCTTGGTTCAAAGGGATGGTGAGGTTTAGGTGGTGGAAGCGCCGTCAGCAACAATGGAATTGCGAGAGATCTTTTTATAAGAATATTGGGTGAATAGCTCTGACACGTTTGAGTTTATAATTCTGGAATAAAATAGGCACAAAATTGTTGGAACACCCCCAATCAGCATTAAACAGAAAAAGTGAATTGACCATTATACCCATGACTTTATTAAACCTAGTGCACTTCATTGGGTTTAACGTAAAATGTCTTCTTTAACCCTGATGTGATTACCTGACCCAAGTCTCATCACTTCCCAAAGAGCTCTCTTCTGTCTCTCTATCCCTGAAATGCCAGACAATTGCACAATCAACCAGAAGCACAAGAACTAACTAACAATGCCTCCCTCGGTGACCGGCATGTGCGAACCACCAGCTTATCTACTCCGATCGCATTGCCCTCGCCGGATTCACACATCCTAATAGCACATAAACCACAAATCCATTTCATCTTGAAACCAATTGCATCCCCATCTCTAGAACCTCACCCCATTTTCATTACAATCTCTGCAAATTCCACACCAAAAAAATCACGCAAAACCATTTTGTATGCATATATTCTTTATATAATACCACTGATTTCATTGAACCGAAATATCCCTCTCCTACACGATCTGCAAGAGCCATCATAGCATATAGAGATAGCGGAAAAGTACTTTGTGGCCAGAATCTGACTCGCTGTAAATCCCAAATCCAGCCTTTTGAAACCCTCATTCCCTCTCTTGAAGTCAGAATCTGACTAATTGTTGTGATGTGTTTGAGAGTTGTGAGATGTACTCGGAGAAGATGACCGCTGAAAATCTCCAGGGTTTTTTTCTCTTTATCATCCTTAATGGCAGCCTCATATTCACTTCCGCTCTCCTCCCCTCATAACATTCCCCTTTCTATCCTCTATTTCTCTCTCCGCTCAATTGTTTCCCGTTATTGAACTAACTGAAATTTCTAGTTTGTTGATGGTTGTGGGGGGGTGTAGCGAAGTTCAGAGGAGCAAGCAAGAGGTTCATCCATTGAAGTTGAAGTAGTTTCGGTACTTCATCGACTTTAGTTGAAGTTATGACACTGGCGGTGATAGGGTGGTAATTTTTCATGATGATTGAAGATAGACAATTCCACAAATATTAGATTTAAGCAGTTTGGAATCAAATTTAGTAATAGAAAGTATGATAACCAAGACCATTTGATGGTTAAACTCAGTTATACAATTTCAAAATCAAACTGTATAATTATGTGTATTTGAATAGAATTTATGGCTAATTATTATACTACTATATTTATAAATGGTGTGTAAATATATTAGATATATATAACAACATAGGTTAATTTCAAATTACTTCTAAATTATATATATTCTATATAACTCGATAAATTATGCATTTTCAATGCTAAGGTAATGTATTTATTATAATAACTGAATATGTTCATTAATAATCATTTGTAACGAAAATGTGAGAGTTGGTATGGAGGAAAGAGTGCAAACCAAAATTTAAAGAACATGTGAGGGGCATAATGATCCAGCTCCTTAAGGGTAAAACTGTACTTGAAAAAATAAAGGGTAGTTTTAACATTTTTAAAATTTCAGAATTAGCGCACTTTCGACTCTGCTAGAGTTCAACTAACAAAAGGAAGTGTCGGGGCAAAGTTTACGAAACCTGAGGGGTAGTTTAGGCCTTTTTCCCTCACTGGATCTAGCCACGAGTGATAAATCCAAACTTGGGCAGTGCTAGAGCACTTTACCCTATCTATTCATATCTATAAATAAATATGTATATATAAATAAGCATGCATCAACAAAACTGCCCTTACATATTGAACATCGTAAAGGAAATTCCACTAAGACTTCATCACAATTAACGCTGACAGAATACCTCATAATATGTTGCACCTCAACCTATTCGGAAAGCTAGCACTGCAAACATATCCATGTTTACTAATCCTTTGTCTTTTATTGGTATTCTATGATTTAAGATGAAATAATACCGTAATAAATGCTAACAAAGTTAGAATTATTTTGAACATTGTGTTAGGAAAACATACAAACAATGTTAAATGCATCCAGTGTTTTCTGCTTCAACTCATTCATCCTCCTTTTTCGACAGCCAGATCACAGAACTGTTGAGTAGTAGCACATTACAAGTCTTGTTGCAAAGCTACACAGGAATAAGAAAAATGAAAGAGAAATACCATCAAGACACTCACAGTAACCTGAAACTATATAAAAACAAAAGGCTAAAGTATTCTTCCATGATCCGTCAGGCTTCTCTGGCCTCTAGTACAGATTATTTTCAAACCACAACTACTGAGCAAAGGCAGATATAAGGATTTGGAACAGAAACGCCACTAGATGGACATCCTTTCTAATCCAAAGACAACAAGTATACTGTGCAACGAATAAGAATGAAATGATATTGGCACTATCCAATTGGGGTAATATCCAATGCTTATAAAGAAAGAATGTGTTGAGTCTACAGAAGCATGGACATGCACAATAAAAACATCTCCCTTGCCCAATCCCGGCGCATGAACCAAAAAAACGTACTTATCAGATTCCAGTCAAAGGATTCTCTCTCATATTCTATTAATGCAAAGGTGCAGGCCATACCAAATCAAACACACTTCTCTACAGACTCTACATCCGGAAAAAAGCTCACTACTATATGCCATTGATTAACAATGATTTAAATCATATCATCTTCTAATACTATAGATCATACTGTTGAATTATACAAAATTATAGGTATTACTGATATGAATCAGAATATTAAGATAATATGGTATAAATAAATGTCTAAAATCATATTATTATAAAAGAACATTGGGAGATAGCGAGAATGAGGGTAAGAGTGTCCCCACAAACATTTGAAGCATATATTCATCACATGAAGCTTCAATTTTGGCCACATCAGCATTGACTGTCCGACTGTTACTGTACTAAATGGTAGGGGTCGGGTTGTTATGAATGTGTAAAGGACAATGTTTACAGTTTACCTCTGGCGCCTTCGTGTCATTTACATCCTTGTTGGTTACTCTATTTATCGTACCCATGTAAAGTGCATTTATTCTACTTCTTCTCGAGGATATTCCTCATTTAATGGATTTTGACACCAATTCCTCCCCCTAGTTTGTACATCACTTCCTTTGACTGATATTGTGTTATCTACACTGTTAATACATATAAAATTTGATTAAAGTCTTTAGTTGATCTATCTCTATAATATTGTTATCGCCCTTATTGTGCCTAGTTTTTCTTATGCGACATTTAGTAAGTTTTCCTTAGCTTTACTTACTACCTTATTTGCTTGACATTCAAGTTTAGAAGTAGGAACCAACCAGAAGCACAATAAGATAATATCAAAAACACCTACTGAATAGCTATGCAAACATAGGGCTCACTATTTTTATCTGATTTCTCCAACGGGTCAAAGAGATGGTGGATAAGGCCTTTAAAATAATGTTAAGTCCCAAGTTCATCACAAGGTGGCTAAAACATACACCAAACATAAAGGCAGCTCCTCACTCAATTCGGTGGGAAATGAGGTGTGAAAGGAATAGCTGGTCCTTCAATGGTGTGTGGAACTTCACTTTGGGTGATGTAGCATTACATTCTGAGTTCTCTGAATTTTTTTTTTATTTGTTGTTCTAGATTTCAAAAGGCTTTTAATTCTACACAACACTTTACAAATGACTTGAGAATAGAAAAGATGTAATTTGGTATATATTTACTCTGCAATTGTTTTATCATATAGATAAACGAGGATGTTGCAAGTCCTGTCCTGTGGATAGCTCGAGAATATGGAGATGTTTTGTTCTTTATTATTAATGTTTATTAATTTTTCGGTTGTTATTTCTTATAATCTCTTATATGTAAATATTCATAGTAAGAGTATTTTTCAGAGCATGTAGATAATAATAGTATTAGTAAAAATAATAACTCAATTTTAACTCTTTCACCACATATTATTTTTTTTTTTTTGATAAATAAGAAATTTATAAAAAAAACGCATTCAAAAGGGGAATGCATCCCATATACAACAACTCCTATGGGCCAAGAGAACCCATAAACTCAATTTTTTCATCAATAGAACTACAACTGCGCCCTTCCACCCAACTAAACAAACAGAAAATAAAAGCGTCTTTTAAATCCCTCGCAGGGGACTCAATCCCCTCAAAACAACGCCTATTGCGTTCCATCCATATCGTCCACCAAAGGCAAAGAGGAGCCACCCGCCAAAATAGACGAACATGCGAGCCCATCAACACACTCCTCCAAGAATGCAACACATCCCGAACCGAGGCAGGCATCACCCAATGAACACCAAACAGACATAACAGAAAACACCAACAGTCGTAGGCGAACAATGCAAAAGGAGGTGATCAATAGATTCCCCATCCTGTTTGCACATAAAACACCGATTGACCAAAGGCATGCCATGCCGTTGCACCCTATCCAGAGTGAGAATCTGACCTCACGCCGTCGACCATGTAAAAAAAACAACCTTAGTAGGGGCTTTCGAACGCCATACCGCCTTCCAAGGGAAATGTTCGTTCGTCCTCGGCAAAAGACCATGAAAATATGAAGAAACTGAAAAGAGACGTGTATTAGTCGCCCTCCACAACAATGAGTCCGGTCCACCACTAATAGTTAGTGAGTATAAAAGCTCCAGAAACACGGAAAACTCCTCCATTTCCCAGTCCTGAAGGTGCCGTACAAAACTGACATCCCACACTAACTTCCCGGTATCAAGATGATAACAGTCGGCTACTGAAGCATGACGGTCCCGAGCAATCCTATGAAGCTGAGGAAACGAGGACTCCAAAGAGCCCGCACCACACCACCAATCCGACCAAAAACTGATACAACGGCCGTCCCCAATTCTAACGTTGGTAAAAGAAGCAAAAGAGTCCCATCCCTTTCGGATATCCTTCCACACCCCTACACCTCGCCGACCCCTAACCTCCTCAGAACACCAACCGCCTCTAGTCTCACCATGACGACAAGCAATTACCCTCCTCCACAAACGGTCCCTTTCCGTCCCAAAGCGCCACAACCATTTTCCCAACAGAGCCTTGTTGAAAGGCAACACACGACGGATACCCAACCCACCTTCCTTATAAGGCCGACAAATCGCATCCCACCGCACCAAAGGGATAGAGTATCCCTCCTTACAACCACCCCATAAAAAATGTCGTTGAATCCTCTCGATCCGCTGAACCACCCCGGTGGGAATCCGATAAAGAGACAAGGCATACGTAGGAAGATTGGATAGCGAACTCTTCACCAAAGTGAGTCTCCCACCCTTAGAAAGATACTGTCGCTTCCAACCTGCAAGACGCCTTTCCACCCGTTCCACTACCGAGCCCCAATAGGCATGACGCTACCCTGAGGATCCCAATGGCAAACCCAAATACACCGTGGGAAGCTGATCCGCTCTGCACCCCAAGGCTGAAGCCAAGTCAGTCACATTGTCCACCTTACCCACAGGATACAACGAACATTTGCAAGTATTTATCTTCAGACCAGAAACAGCCTGAAAACAAACCAATACACATCGGAGATACCGCAACTGCATCACATCCGCATCACAAAAAACTAAAGCATCATCGGCAAATAATAAGTGTGAGACATCCTCAACCTGGGACGTCACATCACCCACCCTGAAACCGCATAATAATCCCAATCCGGTGGCTCTAGTCATCATCTTGCTAAAAGCCTCCATAACTACCAGAAAAAGGAGTGGAGATAGAGGATCACCCTGTCTCAACCCACGAGAACTCCCGAAAAAACCGGATGGGGACCCATTCACAATCACAGAGAAGTGTACTGAAGATATACAGAAACGAATCCATCTACGCCATCTCGCCCCGAAACCCAATCTCTCCAACATATACAAGAGAAAACCCCAATGCACATGATCATACGCCTTTTCCACATCCAGCTTCACCAACACCCCTGGGATACCACTATGCAGCCTAGCGTCCACCAACTCACTAGCAATAATGGTAGAATCCAAAATCTGGCGACCCCCAATGAAAGCATTCTGAGAATCGGATAAAACCCCGTCCAGCACACCGCGCATCCTAGCCGCAAGAACCTTCGCAATCAACTTGTACACACACCCCACAAGGCTAATCGGTCGATAATCCTTAATGTCCTTCATCTCCCTTTTTTTGGGAGAAGAGAGATAAAAGTGGCATTAAGTGATTTCACGAAACGACCCTCCTCATGGAAAGTACAAAAAGTGGCCATCACCTCCTCTCGAACCACAGGCCAACACTCCAAAAGGAACCGCATAGAGAAACCATCAGGACCAGGAGCTTTGTCACCATTACATTGCTTCAACGCCTTCAGAACCTCCTCTTCAGAAAAAGGAACCTCCAACCTGTTGCGATCCCCTTCATCAATAGTATCAAAAACAAGTCCATCCACATTTGGCCTCCAACTCTCACTTTCGGTAAACAACCTCTGATAATATGAAGGAACCCCGCACGGATCTCCTCCTCCGTCATGAACAGAGAACCCTCCACAGTTAAACTCCCAATAAAATTCTTCCTCCTCCGTGCATTTGCCACGCGGTGGAAAAACTTTGTATTCCGGTCCCCTTCATGTAACCAAATCGCCCGAGATTTCTGCCTCCACGATATCTCCTCTAGAGTTGCAATCTCCTCAATATCAGACATGCACTGTGCCCTCCTCGATCGCATGCTCCCATCCACCCCCCCACTCAAATCAGCTCTATCGATGTCATCAATCTCAGCCAAAAGCACATTCCTATGCCACACAAGATTACCAAAAACCTCTTTGTTCCAAGAAATGAGAGATGACTTCAACCCTCGCAATTTCGAAGCTAACACATAACTCGGAGAACCTGCCCGCACCGGACAAGCCCACCATTCTGCCATCCGCTGCTGAAAATCCCCTGCCCTGAGCCACATATTCTCGAACCTGAACGGAGATCTTCCTGAAGAAATACCCCCACAATCCAGAAAGATAGGCACGTGATCAGAAGTAAATCTGGTGGCAATAGTCTGAATAACCCCAGGAAACTGCTCCTCCCAATCACCGGATACCAAAAACATGTCAATACGGGAATAGGTCAGTGTCGCCCTGCCGCTGGACCATGTAAAAGACGCCCCGCTAAGAGGTAAGTCATGCAACGACTGTCCGTCAATGAACTCTGAAAAATCAATCATCGCCCTGGTCCATCGTCCCCCCGTAGATCTTTCCATAGGCGTCCGGACCACATTGAAATCCCCACCCACACACCAAGGTAACTCCCACACCTACCTCACCTCACTGAGCTCCTCCCACAATACCGACCTCCCCCCATCATCCCCAGGCCCATAAACACCTGAAAATACCCAACCAAAACCATCCTCCACCATTGAGAACGAGCACGATATCGAAAAACGACCTTTACGCGTATCACGTAAAGAGACCCATCTCCTATCCCATAACACAATTATGCCTCCCGAAGCTCCACTAGAAGCCATAAAAGCCCACTCCACAAACCGATTACCCCACAAGCTTCGAATCATCCTATCATTGACCGCCTCCAACTTTGTCTCCTGTAAACAAACAACATGTGCATTCCACTTCCCAAGAGCCAATCTAACAACCTTCCTCTTGACCGGGCAATTTATGCCCCGTACATTCCATTATACTGACTCTTACGTATCTTGGCACAATGTTTATCCAATACATGTACATAATCTCAAACATGTATATTTGATAAGTTCCATCGAAGAACTTCATTTCAACCTAAGTCCAAAAACAATGGCCAATGCCTAATAAAGATAACTATATCATTGCCTTTGCCTTAGCTCTATATATTTTACCATCCATATGTAATGTCTAATGATGACAACCAACCCAATTTCCTTGCTAACAATCTGTTTTGTAAAAGGCAAGAAACCAAACTAACTTAAGATTTTTCATCATACCTGCTATAAACACCATCGAAAATTTCCCCATTATGCACCACAAGCCAATAGTGAGGTTAAGCCCCGAAAAAAATTGGAAAATGAAAAATTATGAAATTAACATTGGGCATGTCATTAAATACATACGTATGGCAGTCTCCTAAAGGTCCAAAAGACCAACCAAAGCATTCAACACAGCTAATTGCACCTTCAATTAAACAACAAGGAAAGGAAAAGGAAACCAGCATTAAAGTCCAGGGACTGCAACAAATTCGAAAGCACCCAAGCAGCCCCCCCCCCCCCCCCCAAAAAAAAAAAAAGGAAAAGAGAAAAGTATGAAAAGGATGCAAACCTATGTATAAATTTGTCTACTGCGCAGCATGCAAAATCAAAACATGACCTGTGGAAATTGAAGGAAAAAAAAAAGGCAGTGAGGGGGAAGTTATGACAATTTGAGGATAAAACTCAAATGTTAAAAACAATTATAACCATACCAGGATGTCACTCAGAGAACTTCTCAATTCATCGATCCACGACACCTGAAAGAGAACAAGTACGTAAGATGACAGCACAGCAGACAATGATAATGTTTGATGAAACACATAATGACAACATCATCATGTGATGCAGCCCTGATAGTAGTGTCTGGAACCGAACATATATCACTGGCTGGATCAAAGAAAATCAACAGTAACGACTGCAACCACATAAAAAGTCATGCTTAAAAATTACCGAGTTGAAATTCAAGTTCAAGATGGATAATGAGATCCGATATTACCAGCTACTTTGAGAAGATCTTAGTACCATGCAAAATCCGTACATCATGGCATGAGAAGCCAAAACAATGAAAGCAAATATCTACATCATGAAGTGAGCTAAAATGCTCGAGAGAAAAGATCCATGCTTTCTTCTTAAGTGTTTCTTTTTTCTCTTCTTTTTCTTTAGCTCATAAAAAATGATGTTAGAATTCAAAGGATATAAATTTAAGTAATAATTTAATTTCCTTGAATAACAAGTAAATTTGGTAACATTATTCTAAAATCCACTGAACAGGTTTGATGCACCAAAACTATTTTTGAAGAAGAGTTTATAATGCAACTGTTGGAAATTCGATGTCTACCTTCGCATTATCCTCTTGTGTAACTCAGAAAAGAAAGAGAACACCTAGAGATCATATACTTCAAAGTCAATAAATTGAAAATCAATAAAAGCCAAACAAAAACTATTGCTGTGATAGAACACCATGCCTATAACTTCCACAATTAAGCAAAGGAATGACTAGAACCCCCAGGTTGTTCATTTACTTGTTTTCCTAGAGCACTGTTTTACTAAATACGTTTTCAATGTTTCCAAAGACCTACCAAAAAATCAGCCATGCAAACGAAACCAAAAGGTAAGAGACATGCCCAAGCAACAACCACAAATTATCAATTCATTACCTTCTAGAACCACAGTTGCAGGGAATCTTTTTTTCCTCAAGCGGAAACTTGTAGTTGTAAGTAATTTCTTCGCCAGCATCAATATGCCGTTTTGCATATATAAAAATCTTTTTCTGACCCTCAACACTTATAACCTTTGTATAGCAGTTAGGCTGCAAAAGAATTGGTTTTCAATTGAAAACACAATTTTAGAATTAAAAACAATCCTTTTGTATTTCCATCATACAAATATTCAAGCAACTTTAAGCAACTACCTCACAGGAATGGTTTATAAACCTAGCAATCCCACCGCACTTTGTAGCATCAACCTACATATATATTAAGAATGTATTACAGAGCAAATCATCAGGAAAAAAAAAAATCTTAGTTGAGTGTAATAAAAACTTTGGATGTGTTTACCGAAAAATAAAATACAACAAAAAAATAAAATTTCGGAGGTTACCAAATGTTCATCAAGTTTATGAAATGGCCTAAACCTGACTATGAAATAATGAGACTTTTTTTTCAAAACGATGACGGGAGACTCAGTAAGATGCCAGAGCCAAATAGACGAGATTTCTAGAGGGATTGTAAGATTTTAATTAAACTGATCTAGCTGCTAAAGGCATACTACCTTGCATGTGTTTGATTGGCTGGTAGCTTCAGCTTAAACTTTGCCACAACATAAAGGTATTGATTATAAAGGTATTGGTAAAAGCAAATTGATAGTTCATTTAGTGATAAATTGATTCCTGAAGAGTTAAAAAAAATGGTATTTCTCTACCCTTTTTTGCTCCTTCAGTTTTGGGTGGTGGTTTTGGGATCAGCTAGCCATAAGATTCCCGTTACTGCATGTCACGAATGGCCTAATATGAAAAACATCAAGTGATTTCGACTAATTTAAACCATTTGTTCCATTTCTCATGCTTAACTTACCACATAACCATCATCTAGTCTAAAAAGATAACTGCTGCCTATTCCCGTCTTCTCATAATGACGTTCACGTATATCAGATACCTGTGAAATCCAAAAAACATGCTGATGGAATCAGAAAAGGCAATGAAATCATAAGCCCTAAAACAATGATTATAGAATAAAACAGAAAAGCCATAATGCCAACTCAACTAAGAAAGAAAAAAACCAAAAGATTGAAAGCAAAACATGGAAAAAATAAAACTATCATTAAGCTTAATACATTATCCCCAAGTAAAATGATGGTGTAAAGCTTACACGAGAACGAATTAGTTCTCCAACATATTCGATGACAAAATCCTCCGCCTCGATTGGCTCCTGTGCAACAAGCCCCCAATCATGAATCTTGCTTCGCTGAAAACGCAAACGTTTTTTCCTTGCCTAATAGAAGACATAAAATATTCAGAAGAAAAAATTACTCGATGCTATAAACAGACATGCCAAAGTAGAGTCTCCTCCTGGACCTTTAACTGCGTAGCTTTCAAAAGATCAGCACCCTCCGCAGCAGCAAGAAGATTGCGCAGCTTCACTCTATTTGTTCTTGCTGAAAGACCCTTGATGTTTGACAACTGAGCTACTTTAACCTCAGAACCAATATATTGGGAATGAGGACCTCGAATTCCCCTAGCACGAGCCCTCTCAGCAGGGCTTGCATTTAATGACCATTGATGCCATTTCCAGCCACTGATTGAAGATCGAGCACATCCATGAGATCTGGGGCACAGATTAGACATTCTGGATCTACTGGTCTTGATCTTCTCAACAGCAACTTGTTTAACTGCTGGTTGCTTGGGGGCATCATTTGGTAGTTTCAAAACCTTTCTAGAACGCAATGACGGCAAATCCTCCATTGAATGCTTCCTTTTCAAATTTGCTACCTTATTTGCTGCCATACAAGAACAAACAATCCAAAAGAACAGTTAAAAACAACCAAAAGAAACAACAACAAAAGAAGCAGAGAGAGAGAGATTCAAACCGTCAAGGATATATTGGCAAGTACAGAATGTGAATATTTAGGATAACATGCAGAAAAAAGAAATTATCAAGGATATGATACTAACATTTTGGATCCTTTTTGGAGCACCTAACAGTGAGCATCTCCGCTCTTTTGGAGCACTTCACAGTGAGCATCTCCTGACTTTCAAAATCTTTGCCATTTTTACTAGCAACCTTCTCAACATCATCAGATTCCTCTGTGGTAACTGTGACACTCTCCTTGCTATATTTTGAATCATCTCCTCTAACCCCAATAACTAAGTAAGACATTAAACAATACTATTATTGATAGAATTTGACACATCAATGAACTCGGACAAAAAAACAAACAGGATAATGAATCACCTTGAAATGCATGAGCAACCTTGACTGATTTCCTACCAGCTTTATTACGGGTGGATAAGTGATCCACATGCATAACAGCATCAATAGATGGTTCAGTCTGGCGACTATTTTGCCGAAGATTATGATGATTCACAGCAACAGTTTCAACTTCTGCAGCCTCAGACACATTTATAGAAGTATCCTGTTTCCTTAACTTCTCAACGCATTGATTTTGTAACCCAACATCCCCTGAAGTCACACATTGAGACAAAGATTCCAACTTTCTACGTGTCAACTTCTTCTTGCGGTGATATGTATAATTCCTGAACACCAAATTTTCCTCTGAAGGACCTGAGCTGTGACATTTTCTTGACCTTTCCCTAGGTTTATTAAGTTCGAGAGAAGAATCATCCAGTTTTTCCTTGATTATCTTAGGTGCACCATCCTGCCACGAACATAAACAAAACAACTACATTAATGATCTGATACTAATAACAATATAAAACAAAGATAATAAGAATAATAATTTTCAAATAATATTATTATTATGAATTTCTTATAATACATGGAATAAGCGCAATACAGAAACTTCAAATAAATTGAAATCAAAAGACTTTGAATAGTAATAAAATAAATCATTGGCTTTAACCGTGTATCTAAGTACTGGATTTCTCAATTTCCCGCAGACAAAGGAATTCATATTTTCAAATTTCTAAAACATTTTAAATAGCAAATTGATCAACATGTATTCTCTGAAACAATAATGAAACAGAGGGAAAAAGTAAGAGCGCTCTATATAGCATGTCTCACCAGACCAGTTAGTTACCTATACTATAGCTAAATCCAAACAATGTGTGTTGGGCTCAGGCATTGTTTTATTAAGAAGAGTTCAAGTGACATGAAACTATACTGTGATAAATAAATAAAAACAATTGAGAAAACTACCTCACTAGTAACGGATTTACAGCGCGACTTTGAAGAACACCATGACAAAAATAACTCATCAAAAGCATTCTCAACAAATAATAATTTCCACTCTCGAAGTGCTTCGTCGTGTAGCTTCTGCCGACACATTGCCATGGAGACAAATTGTCCCATCTTAGGAATACACTCATCCAGCCTTGAGGGTTGAAATTTTTGTCCCCCTGATGGAACAGGTGGTCTAAAATTGTCCTCAAATCCAGGTGGGAGCAACTCATCAATCTCTTGGTCATCTACAACATCATCTGCATGCTTGCACAGTATCCCAAATGCATTTGACAAAATATTAGACAAAGAATCTTCATATACAGGAACAGTAGCCTTTAATAATTTCGCTGATTCTGATGGAGTAGGAGAATCATCAGAAGTAAGCATTGTTGCATCAAAAGAAGTCGCAGGAAAAATTTGCTGTACAGAAGAGCAAACAGCTACCTGCAGAGAGCTTTGAATTAAACATTTGCACAGACATAAAAATCGGGAAGAAGATCCAAAAGCTAGGTGCCCTAAAATAACATACTGCAACTATTTTCAAAATGAAGCAGGTATTTCTGTACATTACCTCAATTGGTTCACCATTTGCTGAAGTGTCAGATTGTTTCCTCACTTCCTCATCAATAAAAGTTCTGAAATATTGAACTAAAGACATCTTTGCAGATAAATGTAGATCATTCTCTACACTTTCCAGGATGCATACCATGTCATTATGATTATGATCAGTGTCTGATAGGCTCTGATTAGATGACTCTTCCTCCCCACATAAAGATGAACAAACGATAGGTGAGGGGAGATGCATTTCAGGTGCCGTTCTTTCAAAACCAGGGGGACAATCAAACTCACAATCAGAAGACTCTTGCTCTGATTGAAACTGTAAACAATTGCAATGGTATTCAGTAATACAAATATAAATATATATTTATTTATTTTCAGAAGTGACTTCAGTGCTATCTAGATGATAAAAAGCAACTGATAAAAAGCATCAAGGTCAAGGATGCCAACAACTTACAGGTTCAGCAGGTATATTTTCAATCTTCCCAGCATATCCTGTCCGACAAATGCTCTGTTCGACAGCAGCTGCAGGACCAGACCAAAGTCCTCTCTTTCTCCAGGCCACTATAGGATCATAAAATACAGCATTCCACATGACATCCATACAAGAATCGAACAACACTCTGCAGACAGCTAAATATGCACTACAAATATTGTCAGAATCTCCAACAGATTTCATGCTTGAGGGGGGCTTTTCAGGAGCGTCATTACGAAGACATTTCTGATCAGAAAATTTACTGGAAACTGCTGCTTCCCTCCCAGAAGCAACACAGTCCTTCCTCCCTTCGAAATTTTCCAGCTGTTCACATAAATACATCACAGAGATGATTCAAGAAAATGAAGAAATGAGATCATCAGTACATCTTCTAATACTTGAATAGCTTACCATCTTTCCATCCAGGGAGCAAGATTGAACTGGTACCATTTTTCCATCCAGAGAGCAAGATTCAACAGCTTGATTGGCCACTTCAAACTTAAGATGCCTGTTGGTTTTTTTCATAGCAACACACTCGGCTATTATGTGACTTATAATCTCATCAAGCACAACTCTACGGGCCGCTTTCATAATTACCGAGTGTAGTTGGGAGCATACTTCTTCAGAAACTTCAGACACGAAGTTTGATAAATAGTCAGTACCGTTTGATTCGACGCTACATACAGAGACAGGTCCAGCACCAGATGATCTCCAACAACTTACCAAAGATTGCAAGGTGAAGGGACCAAACTTATTATTAGCATGATATACCTGTACAAAGGCATCATCAGAAAAACGAGCAAGAGCAAGAATAAGCAGAATGAATATTTATCAAAAAATAAACAGAATGAGTTATCATCATTAAGCAACATACATACTCATGAAAAGAAGCATTCTCAAATGCAAGTAACAAAGAGAGATGTAGAAGAAAGAGATCATTTATTTCATAGATGAGAACCAATGGAAAGATTAAAGCCACAACGCTTCATTTGTTGCAACAAGCTATCTCTGGCACCAAACAAGATACAGATAATGCAAGTTATTTATTTGCTACAAACATCTTAACCATATTTAGTACCAAATTTCTCATAACTCATTAAAGTAAATAAATTAAGGTCGACTACCCATAATTTGCACGAAAAACAATAGCAGCATTCAATTAATCACATTGCTCCACAAACAGCATTTTTCCAATAATTTGTTTGTCATGCTTTCATAGAAGTCTAAAACATCTGTCACAACCCAAACCATCCCCATCCCACTGATACCCCCTCCCTCACCAAGAAAAATAAATAAATAAATACATAAATGAATAAAAGGAACAAAAGAAGAAAAAAAAAAAGGATGATAAGGATTAACCAAGGAGTGTTTCTCAAGAAAGCAAGTCGGAAAAATAAATAAATATAAGAAAGGAGCAAATAACCAGATAGAAGGATTTCACCATGATTGCTCCTGTTATTTCAATCTGCAGATTATCGCCTCTCAACCACTCAATGACATTATAGAGGTGTAACCCAACATACTAAAAAAAAAATAGAACGTAAAACAATTCCTGATTAGAGAAGTGGAGTAAATTACAAGCAGCTGAATGACTTCTTTAAGACCATATCTATCAGCTTCGTATTTGAGGAATAGTACATCTTAGTAGCTATGAGGATGCTTAGATGAGCGAAATGAACTATTGATAGCTAGAAGAGACATATACAAATGATTACTTCTCAGTTACCAAAAGGCAAAACAGTAAATTATCTATTACTTCAGCACACACACCAAAATAACAAGACGAATCTTTCTACACAAACTGCATGCCAGGATATGTACAAATAAATTACTTAAAGTGTGCATCTTTGAGCATGAGTAGGTTTATGAAATTTTCTAACATAAAAATACTATAACCACCGTCGTTATGATCAGTATATAGCTTACCATTACTGAATCCCTAAGATACCCATAGTGATGCCAGGAATACAGTTCTGTGTGAGAGTGGGGCCCATGTTTGTTTCCTTCATCATCCTCCAATAACCAACAGGATTCTTCAATTGACTGTGAATTTTAAGAGGGACAAGGCAAAAAAGAAAAAAGTGAAACTAATATCGGATTAGGATTTAACCTTTGAATGGAACTATTTTTTATTTCTTAGGAAGACAACAAAATTACAACAGCAACAAGCAGTAATACCAGTGGTGCATTAGATGTAGCCAAGCTAGCTGGCTCAGAATTTGGCATCTGAGTGGAGCTATAATCATTGTAGTTGACACATGATTGAGATGTTGACTGTGAGTTAGAATGATCAATGATTGGAGCCACAAACTCTTGTCTGTTTGATATCAAGCCTGTATCATAACCTGCAAAACTTTGTGTGGGCCCATTAATGCCGGGGACACTTGCAGTTAAATACGAGAAGCCAGTAGCAACATGGTCAGGAAACTGCTTGAAGTATTTCAATGGCACAGGGTTAAGAAAAGTCCCATTAATGACGGGATACACAGAAAGCTCCTCTGGCAAGAATCCAGTTGATAAACCCCCATACAACTGCTCCTGAACATAAGGGCCACACATTTCACCTTGTTGATTGATATACATCCATCCACTCACAAAGATGGGGGGAGCATATACTGCAGAAGTCTTGTCCTGGTATGAAGCCCCCCCAACATCACAAGGCTGGGGAATATTGCCACTATCGCCATTAGACTGACAGCTCATTTCCGCCACAGAAGGTGATCCAATTTCTCCATCGCAATTGGAGCATAATGAAGACATTTGACCTTCGTTCAAGCATCTGAAGAGGATTCAACCCACAAAGGATAAACTTACATTATCAACAATGAGACAGAAAAGAAAATCAGCACGAGAATAAGAACGTTGTAATACCTCTGGCTTTGCTCCATGGGAGAAGCAGCTTTGTCATAGTTACCCACACATATGTGCGAAGACGAATTATTGCCTGCAGAACCAGACATCTTCAGTCTTTTTCTTGAGACAAAAGAGTTACCATCCTCATGAAAATTGTTTCTGGAATCAAACACCTCTGTGTCAGTGCTCCTAGGGGTTGAAGAGACCATCACGACTTAAAGAAGCTCCTTGCAAGCAACCTGGAGAAACGCACAGACACGGTCATGTTACATACCACATTATTTATATCAAGTGTTACTCTTATTTTGTACCACTTCCTCCACCGGTCAAACCCTCACCACCCTTTTGAGGGAAGAAAGCTTATATCAGCTGGGGGATCTCAGCTAATGGCCCGCAGAATGTACCATGTAAGCGAAGTTCGTAAAAATTGCCTCACATGAGAAATACAGTAAAAAGAATACATCAGGTATCAGACAATATTGCATTGCCTATTAGAAGTTGAATTACAGCCCTAATTCCGAAAAGCTAAGACAGTTCAACAATCAAACGATGCATAAATCTATAAATTACAATTCTTGTTTCAATACCATCAGGATCTCAATGAAGCCACTGAGATAAAAGTTCATCACTATCTTGATAACATGATATAGAAAACAAAACCAAAATCATAATCCACATAAAGATCACATTAAAGAAAAGTAAAATCAAAGAAATAATCAAAATAACCTACTTTATACGCATATGATAAATCTTGTAGCCGAGATATCAAAACCTGGAGAAGTTACACCAGAAACATGATGACGAACCCTAATTGCTTTATATATTACTCTACACAATGATATATATATATATATATAGCTTGGCGTATGCAACCATGAACCCTAGAAAGAAAAAGGCGTCTGACCTTAAACAATTCTCCCCAAATTAATATGTTGTGAGGCAATCCAGATTTACGTTTTCATATGAATACATCTATATATACGTACATGTATGCGTGTGTGTACATATATATATGAATATATACTAGAGGAATAAGGAGATTCTGAGAAAAAAAAATAGGGTTTTTTATGTGATGAGCAGAGAGGAAGAAAAGATGCACCTATGTCGCCGGTCGCCGATGGAAGCGGCGGCGATGTGGTCCTACAGCCGGCGATGTCGTCCACTTTTTTATCGGAAAGGAGAGAGAGAGAAAGAGACGATTGAAGAGAGTGACGCGAAAGAGGCAAGAAGATTCCGTGTGTAATTTGGGTTATACAAGACATCGATGGTATAGGATGGTTTGGACTCCTAGATCTCTTGATATGGCAAGCCCATTCCATCATTAAATGGGCTTCTTCAAAGTATCCATCTATCGCCCTTGCTCTTTATATCTGTATGATCTCTCTCTCTCTCTATATATATATATATATATATATTTTTGAGCCAAAAAACACACTAGAAACTCATTCTATTTCGAGTAGCGTCGAGTGACAGGACCTAGTGAATTCTGCAAATACTATGGGTCCGTTTGGATACCCTGTTTTTTGTTTTTGTTTTTCTACTGTTCACAAGACTAAAAAAAAAATTACGTTTGGCAAACGCGTTTACTGTTTACTGTTTTTTTCCCAATAAAACTGTTTTCTGTTCATCCAAACGTTTTTTTGTTTTTTGTTTTTTCCTGAAAAAACAAAGACAAATACAAAAACAGTTTTTTTATTTGAAGACAGAAAACAAATACAAAAAACAGGTTTTCCAAACGCACCCTATATGACTATCATAAGGTGATTATTGGGCCTCCCGAATAACTTATTTTTGTGGATATATAGCTTAACGAACCAAATAACAGAGGTTGGGGTGAGATATTACCAATGATAATATTTATGGTGGTATCTTGGAAATGGACTTCACCGTTATGGGAAATCCTCGACAATATGTGCATACATTGCATGGATTATTAGATTAATCTACTACATGTGGTTTAGTTTTCAATAAGAGTCACCGTGTAATGAGGATATATGGATGATGCGACTCATTTTTATATTTGTCATGTTTTTGTGACTACCCGACTTACTTTTCACCATTTTTCTTGTTTGGATATAGGTGCGTCTAAGTCTGTTTTTTATATTTGTTTTATGTTTTTAAATACAAAAACTGTTTTTTTATTTATTTTTATTTTTTTCAGTAAAAAACTAAAAATAAAAAAACGTTTGGATCAAAATTTGTATTGAAAAATAAAATGGTATTGGTGGCCGGCGGTGGTGGTGGGTGACTGACGGCGGGCGGAGGCGGCGACCGGAGGTGGTGGGGCCGGTGGTGGCGACCGGTGGCGAGGGGTGGTGGTGGTTGGTGGCGGCGGCGATGGGGGCGGTAGCGGAGGTGGTACTCTAAACAGTGAAAAAACTCAAAAAACAACTAAAAGTTGTATCTAGTGTTTTCACCACTTTTATCCACTATTCACATAAACACAGTTTTCTTGGAAAAAAAAAAGTAAACAGTAAACGCGTTTGCCAAACGTATTTTTATTTTTGAAATTGGTGAACAGTAAAAAAAGAAAACAGAAAACAAGTGAACCAAACGGACCATAGCAATTTTCTCATTGTTTCATTTTTCTCCCGACTATTTCTCGTGTTCGGGCACTTGTAACTAGTGTACCGGATTCATGCGAGTCAAATTAGTCGAAGTTTAGATATATTCACCCATAATCAAACTAGTGTACCGACCATATATTATTTTTTTTAAAAGAATTCATATTTTCAGCCATATATATATATATATATAGAAAGAGATAGAGAGAAAAAAAAAGTCAAAATTGGTAGGCCAAAACCAAGGTTTTAATGGTTGGTTTTAAAAAACCCAAAACCAAATCCAAAACCAACTTCCCAAACATGGTTTGGTCTTCAAATTGAAAACCAAAACCAAAACCAAGTCCAAAACTAACTTCTCAAACAAGCCCTTAAAAAAATTTAGATAGTTATATATAAACTTATATTTCATAACATGATTCTCCTGTCTAGTAAATAGATCAACCTATCATAATTATATATTAATACTCTTGAGGTAATCAATGCAAGTGTTTACCATAAATGTACAAGGCTAAAAAACCAAAGATTTTCTTATGGGTGCGTTTGGAAAGCCTGTTTTTTGTATTTGTTTTCTGTCTTCAGATATAAAAACTGTTTTTGTATTTGTCTTTGTTTTTTCAGGAAAAAACTAAAAACAAAAAAACGTTTGGATGAAGGTGTTTTCACCACTTTTATTTGGTGAAAATTGTATTTTATGAATTTGGTGTTTTCATTATTTTTACCACCTAAACAGTGAAAAAACTCAAAAAACAACTAAAAGTTGTATTTGGTGTTTTCATCACTTTTACACACTATTCACAAAAAACAGTTTTATTGGGGAAAAAATAGTGAACAGTAAACGCGTTTGCCAAACGTGTTTTTTTTTTAGTCTTGTGAACAGTAAAAAAACAAAAACAAAAAATAGGGTATCCAAACGGACCCTATGGGTGCGTTTGGAAAGCCTGTTTTTTGTATTTGTTTTCTGTCTTCAAATATAAAAACTGTTTTTGTATTTGTTTTTGTTTTTCAGGAAAAAACTAAAAACAAAAAAGCGTTTGGATGAAGGTGTTTTCACCACTTTTATTTGGTGAAAATTGTATTTTATGAATTTGGTGTTTTCATTGTTTTTACCACCTAAACAGTGAAAAAACTCAAAAAATAACTAAAAGTTGTATTTGGTGTTTTCATTACTTTTACACACTATTCACAGAAAACAGTTTTCTTGGGAAAAAAACAGTGAACAGTAAACGCGTTTGCAAAATATGTTTTTTTTTTAGTCTTGTGAACAGTAAAAAAAAATAAAAAAAATAGGATATCCAAACGGACCCTATAACTAGAAGGTACAAAAAAAAAAAAAAAAAACAATAGGGACTTTGGAGGGTACACACAAATTTAACAATGTTGTGCTACTCAAGCCCAACAATCCAAATAATTATTAGCCCAAAACAAAACAGCCCTTGAATGCAATTGAGAGGGACTCATGTGAATTGTTGGCAGACAATTCTTAGGCCCAATCTATAAAATATCAATGGGACCAAAAGCCAAGCAAAGCTAAACACTTCACTCATGTCACCTGACTCACCTTATGGTAAAGCTAGTCTGGTCATGATGTGAGTAACTCTTACAATCAAACATTACTTCTAACATACACTTTCTAAATTGAAGAACTCTCAAAGAATTTCTCCATAAGAATAAGATTGAATGTTCTTGCTTTAAAAAAAAAAAAAATTATTGCAAAATGAGTGCATGAATTTATATTAATTTTCAAAAAAAAAAAAAAAAAAGGAGAAATGAGCGTTACCTTCCAAAAAGTTTTAAAAAATTAGATGAGTTAAATTCTGAAAACATATATAGTGAAAAGGAAAAAATGTAGGGCCATGAAGAAATGTGTCAGAGTTGGCACTGTCGGCAGAAAGCTCCAGATGCAATTCTTGTGAGGTCAAAAATACATCTTTGTGTTTGTGTGTGTGTCACTGTGTGTTTGTGTGTGTGAGAGAGAGTACTTTAAATATGTGAGATATTTTTGTACCTTTTGACCGTGCAAGATTTTAGCGAAGTAATAAATATATCATTTTGATTTTTCATTTGGGCAGTGAATTTATTATTATTATTATTTTTTTATTTTTTACTTTTTACTTTTTTATATTCACCTGCTAATATAGTCCTTGGATGTTTTAGGATGTGCTTTGTAAATGAGAGGGTAAGAAAAATAGTTAGAAAAAATATATAATAACGCTAATATAATATTTTTTGGGGTGTTTGATTGATTGATTAGTGACAGAATACATTATTAAAATTATATTAAGTTTGGAAAAGACCTAAACAAATTAATTTTTCTTATGTAGTGGTTAATAAGAGTAATATATTATATAAATTCAAAGCCAAATGAGAGAATTAAAAATATTTTTTTAGTAAACTAAAAAATAAAAATTGTTCATAGAATAAAAAAAAATTTACTTGAAAATAACTTTCTTTTTCTTTTTGTTTTTTCAAATTTGTAAAAAGTTTCAAATACATTATATGACAACTAAACCAAACATATTTTATGCTGCTTACCTCTTTTCTCACTTTTGCCAAGACAATAATACCCTTTTAAGACCATTAGTTTTTCACTATTAATTATGCTTTTTTTTCTAATAATACCCTTTTAAGACTATTCGTTTTCTATTATTAAATAATTTTTCGTTGATAATAACTAAATAACAAACTCATTGTTCCTTAAAAAACCTCCTCTAATTCTTCTATTTCCTTCCAAAATTTTACATAAAAAAAATTGAAAAATGGTGTACCTAAATTTGTTTTAAATAGAGAGTAGCAATAGACAATTAGGAAGGAGCAACTAATGTAAATGAGCCGACCAAAATACAGTTAATTTAAAGATGAAGAAATTAGAATGTAACATCAACAATGAATGGACTAATGGATGTGTTATAGTATTTTAGAGAACACAACATATATAAAGACAAAATATATAATATATATATTAGCCCCCCACGGTGACATGCCACCTACCGATTCCTTGTTTTCTCTCTCTTCCTTCTCTAACCACTGCATACAATATATATACACATCACAACTACTTTACTTCTATATACTACTTCAAAGGAGCAGCTGGAAAGCATGCACCGACACCCACACCCACACCAACACCAACCTTTAATTTCTATACTCATCATAGATATACAAACACATTATATGTACACACACACACATATATATATATATACATAAATACAGTCCACTTGTGATATTATTCTCAACCAGCTTGGCAGATTTATTTCATATTTTGTTTTCGTGTGGTTTGGTAATTCATGTAACCAAAACTTTGGGTGAGTGTCACATAATGCATACAGCTATCAATTTATAAAGATTAGTTACTTCATTTTTCACAATAACCTCATGTCACAAACTTACATTAATGATTGATCATCACTGACCATTTGGCATGAAAACGACCCTATACTTCCCCTATCATAATTTATTATTTTCCAAATATCACATATCATTTATTGGGTAAGAAATTTGATTAATTGATTATTGAGGCATTGCTAAGTCTTGTATCCAACAACCACCTTTTTAATTTTAATTTTTTTTTCTATTTCTCCTTTCAAGGGTGAGTCAAATTTATTGTAATAAAGAAAAATACAAATAGAATGAGAAATTTTTGATATATATTTTTTAAAAATATACTCCAGAAAGGACAGAAAAATATGGAAGAGCTTAATAATTAAAATTGATACCCATACTTTAAAAAGTCTAAAGGCGAAATATATCACTTCTTACTCTCTCAAATAGTGAAAAAATAATGACTTCCAATAAATATTTTTTCTTACAAGTATAAACACTTTTGGTTTTTTACAAAAAAAAAGAAAAAAGAATCAGTGCTTTCTTTTTATTTTTTATAAATAAGTAAAGCTTATAAAATCAAAACTATTTTCAATATAGACTTACCTCCTGTTTTGATTGACTTTTCAAATGTCATTTTTAACTTTTTGAATTAAAAAACTATTTAGAATAATATTTAATTATTTATTTAAAAGAGCTTTCGAAAATCTTGAAAGAAGATTTAAAAGAAGTTAGTATCTTGTGTATAAAAGTAGTTACATAAATTATGGAAAACAAAGCATTAATATTAAAATTAAGAGCAATGATACTTGCATTGAATTTCAAAAATGAATTGGGAGAGTGAATTCATACATGAATTATGACCATCTCTTGTGATTTCCTCTCTATAGTTTTCTCCGTAGGTGAATTAGTGGTTAAAAATATATCATATTCTTCAATCAGTTTTTTTTGGTAAGTGTATCACAAAAAAATTATATTTGTAAAATTGTTAAGTGCTGATATGCATATATTGTTAACCATTATATATGATATCACACAGAAGAGGATCTTGTCCGTGAATACATATCTGTTGATATGGATTCATTATCCCAATTCAGTGTAAGAATCATTTTTCTAAAATTAATCTCGATATCACAATAAAATAAAATTAAAATTTGTCAAACTATTTAGTTAGTTAGTAAGTCAATTTATATAGAATTTTCTAATAAATGAAGCATTTACCACAAATACCATACTATATATATTAGAGAGAGATTTATTTTGTCAACACTAATCTCAATCTAATCATGTCTAGTTTTTGAAAGACTTTTATTTAACTCATAAAATTAAATTAAGATGAAGTAAAATAAATGAGTTGGAGTTTCTTATATGATCGGCCTTCGAAAATAAAAGGATCAAGTCAAAGGAGGCCACTCACAAAAGAAAGGGTAGTGTGCTCTCATGTGGGAAATGGGTCCCAAGAAACAAGCCAGCGGACCGTTTGCCGACGCGACCGCCTAAGTCCACATGTGCGAAGCTGTCTCTATGCCTTTCTCTCTCCTATATGTATATAGATATACATACATATATAAACATTTATTTACTGTGACTCCATCAATAATTAATGAATCAGCATTTACTTTTTAATCCACCTGTTCCTTCTATGCCGGTAGTGTTTTTATAGTCCAAAGTCATTTTTTATTACAGTTGGGTTCTTTTATTTAATTTTTGGGTAAAATGCAGAAAACCCCTTAAATTATTATCTTTTTGCAATTAGTCCCCCGAACTACAAATAATCCCTTGAACTATCAATTTATTGCAAATAATCCCAATTTTATACTAAAAGACTATTTTATCCTTCATCTTTAATTTATCTATTGTTTGAATTATAACAATATTCTTTTCTCTTATTTAATATATTAATAATACATTTCACCTTAATTATATTAGAGTAAATACCTCCTCAAATGAAAAATAAAAAAATATAACTTGTAACTATTTTTGTAAATAATTAAGTTAATAGTATCTAGTTTTATTTAAACAATAAAATATATTTTTACCGTAAAATAAAATTTTATTTTCATAAAAAAATCCATAAGACCTTAAATTACTTAAATAATAGACACATTTTTTTTCATGTTATATTCACAAAGTGTGTTAACTTAAGACTTAATCATTTTAAAAAAATTTATATTATGTGTTTGTTTATGAATAATTGAGTGAAGAATATGCTATCAAATTAATGTTAATTAGTTCATAATTTATGTTAATAAGAAATGCATTAGGCTTAATTCAATAAGAAAAGGGTATTTTGGTCATTTATGAACAAAATTGAAGACTATGAGGGCATTTTGCAACAAAAATTGATATAATTTAAGAGGTTGTTGCACTTTTTATAATTCAGGGAATTATTTGCAAGTATGACCCTTAAGTTTTAGATATATATATCTTTCGTCAAAGATTTTCATGCAAGCTACTATTGCAATGGAACATATATTTATTAATGAAATTAAGATGACACAGCTAAGGCCTGGATCATCATTTTGTTACAGCATAAGATAATGACAGTCAATTAGACCAAAAATTGATTTCAAAAAGCACACACTCATTTATTTTCAGTAAGACTCAAACACTCCATATTTCCCTATATATATTGGAGATCAATTTTAATTTCTATTCTCTGTTTCTTTGAATGAAAAGTATTTTTCTAAAAAATATTATATAATTCTTCAATGTTTGATTATCTTAATTGTAATACTATACAGTTTTTGTTTTTTCACATAAAAAAGAATTTCAAATCATTTGTAGAATAAATAGTTGGTGATTTTGTTTTCTCCAAACCTAGAAAAACATATCAATTTTTTCAAAAAAAATAAAAAAAAACATAATTTATTATACATATATTCTATGTCCACAAGAGGTTTACTAAATAAATAGAACACTAATTTATAATTTTGAGAGGGGTGTAATGTAATTAATTACCTTCAATTTCTGGTTTAATTTTGGGGTTCCATGTCCTATATTGCCATATACAGACACATATATATATATATATACATACGTGTACATAATAATGATATATAGATACTATTATATTACTTTACAAAGAGTGATTACCTCATTATTAAGTGAAGAGGGAGGTTTTTGACCGTATTAGCTGTGTCGGCGGAGATTTACAGAAAAATAATGGGAAGAGAAAATGTTAGAAAAGAAACGAGTGGCACTGAGAAAGTTGAGGAAAGAGAAAGATAAGAGAAAAAAAAAAAAAACTGTCCAAAGCATAAAAATGAGTCTGTCATTCATATAGTTGAACAAGAAAGAAAGAAGCCTCCCTGCTCTTTTCTCTTTTCTTTATTCCCATACTCTTCTATTCATCAATCTTTTCATTATCTTTAATTTGATTAGTTTAATTGATCACAAATTGTGTGTGGGTTTGTTTATTTGTTTTTCTGTGATTGACCCAATTTAAATTGTTAAAAATTGATTCAGATTCTTCTGAATTTTTTTTTTTTTTACTGGAAGTGGTGGGTGGTAGACTTTATATTGTAATTGTGGGTGATGGTTGATTGAGGTCAGAAGCAAGGAATGATAGGAGAGAGAGAGAGAGTGTTGTGTGTTGTTATAAAATATAAAGAGAGAAATTAGTGGTGCTTTCATTTCAGCATCAATTTGGGGGAAGACAAAGAGTTGTGAAGCTTGTTGTGTACCCCAAATATCAATGAAGAAGTGGAGGAGAGCTTCATTGGCTATAATGGTGGTTTTGGTGGGAATATGTTAATTTGCCTTTCTTCTTCTTCTTCTAGATCGAGTGTTCTTGCAAGTTGTTAGTTAAATTTGCTTACCGGAATCGAAAATTACTTCATTAGATCTTTCTTTTGAGCTATCTTCTGGTACAGATCTGATTGGTGGTTGGGATTTGAATTGGGTTTTAGTCTGAGAAACAGAAAATGGAGGCCGGTGCCGGTTTAGTTGCTGGTTCTCACAACCGGAATGAGCTGGTCGTCATACGCAGAGATGGAGAATCTGGGGTAATTTCTTTATTCATACATATACATATACGATATATATATAATTGATGTTACTAATCATGACTAGTGTAATTGGGGAAAAGGGTTGGTTCATAATTTGTTGTTTGATGTTGGTATTTGAATTTTGTTCTGCAGCCGAAGCCATTGCAGCAACAAAGTGGGCAAATCTGCCAGATTTGTGGTGATGATGTTGGTCTAAATGTGGACGGAGAGCTGTTTGTGGCTTGCAATGAGTGTGCATTTCCAGTTTGTAGGACTTGCTATGAATATGAGCGCCAAGAAGGCAGTCAATTTTGCCCACAGTGCAAAACTCGCTACAAACGCCTAAAGGGTATTCAATTATAACCTAGTTTTTGTTAATGCTAGTGTAAATTGGCTCCGGATTGAACCTTTTTATTGGGATTGATTTTGATTGTGATGAATTGAGCAGGATGTGCTAGAGTTCAAGGTGATGAAGAAGAAGATGATATCGATGATGTGGACAACGAGTTCAATTTCGATGGGAGAGGCCATCATGATCATCAGCACCATGCCTTTGCTGAGGCTATGCTCCATGGTGGCCACATGGCCTATGGCCGCTCCTACGATTCCGACTTGTCTCATCATGCCTTTCACACTCCATTGCCCCAAGTTCCTCTTCTCACCAACGGTCAAATGGTACTATTACCAACTCAATTTTCACCAATTGACACTCTTTTCAGATTTTGTTTGAATGTCTGATATCACTGCATCTGTGTTATTCCTATGTTATCATTACATTTCATGGCAAAATTGTTTTTTTGACATCCATGTTCTGAGAATGCTTTATTTCCCTTTTTTTTTTGTTTGTGGATTTAGTTTGTCATTTACTCTTCTAGGAGGATTTGTGTTGCATCCTTTGTTTGGTTTCCTTCTTTCTGGCCTTAAATTTAGTGTGAATTGTTGGGGGAGAGTGGGTTGATCTGCATTGTTTCTTGTGCAGGTTGATGATATTCCTCCGGAACAACATGCATTGGTTCCATCTTTCATGGGTAGTGGTGGAGGCAAAAGGATTCATCCACTTCCTTTCTCGGATGCTGGTCATACAGGTATTTTTTTATGCACTGTCAACCGGATTGCTTCACTAATGCGAATCATAACACGAAATCGTCATATTCCCTTTTTGCACTTTTGCAGTCCCACCCAGATCCATGGACCCTTCCAAGGACTTGGCTGCTTATGGCTATGGAAGTGTAGCGTGGAAACAGAGAATGGAGACATGGAAGCAGAAACAAGAGAAGCTACAGATGATGAAGAGCGAAAATGGTGGGAAAGATTGGGATGATGATGGAGAGGGACCTGACCTACCATTGTAAGCTTCCCAACAATAAAATCTCTCTTTCCTAATGGAGTAAGAAATTATGATAGCCTATTGTCTATGCTAGTCCTCCTGAACACTTTAACAAATTAAAGTACTTACTTTTGGATCTTAATTGTTTAGTTTTTCAACTAGCTAAGCCTTCAACACTTGGTTACAATGAATGATTGTGGTGTAGCAGATTAGTAATGCTGGTTGCACTTTTGTCATGTATCTTATTCTGTTTCCTGTATGTCGAAATTGAAATCCTACCGTTTGCTTATCCTGGAATAACATTGGTTTTCTTTTTGATCAGGATGGATGAGGCAAGACAGCCATTGTCGAGGAAGGTGCCTCTTCCATCAAGTCAAATCAACCCATACCGAATGATTATCGTAATTAGGCTTGTTGTTATCTGTTTCTTCTTCCACTATCGGGTCTTGCATCCTGTAAATGATGCTTATGCATTGTGGCTTATATCTGTCATCTGTGAGATCTGGTTTGCTTGTTCCTGGATTCTTGATCAATTCCCAAAGTGGCTCCCAATTGACAGGGAAACTTATCTAGATAGGTTGTCCTTGAGGTTAGTAATCTGCTGAGCTCATGTGCACACTATTTTGCTTAAATCCAGCTTTTACATCAGTTTATGATCTTAACCTATTGGCTTCTATCTTAGGTATGAGAAAGAAGGGCAGCCCTCTCAACTATCTCCAGTTGATCTATTCGTGAGTACTGTGGATCCTTTGAAAGAACCCCCTCTGGTGACTGCAAATACAGTTCTGTCCATTCTTGCAGTGGATTACCCTGTTGACAAGGTCTCCTGCTATGTATCTGATGATGGTGCTGCTATGTTGACGTTTGAGGCATTATCAGAAACTTCTGAATTTGCTAGAAAGTGGGTTCCTTTTTGCAAGAAGTTTAACATTGAGCCACGGGCTCCTGAGTTTTATTTTGCTCAAAAGATTGATTATCTGAAAGATAAGGTGTTGCCTTCATTCGTGAAGGAGCGAAGAGCAATGAAGGTAAGAGGTCATTCACCTTCAAGTTATTATGGTGTTCTATCATTGCTCTACGGTTTTTTTTTTCCTTTGGTGTTGCAGACAGTTGTTAAAACTCTTTTTTTATTGGCATTGCAGAGAGAGTACGAGGAGTTCAAAGTCCGGATAAATGCTTTGGTTGCAAAAGCACAAAAAGTGCCTGAGGAAGGTTGGACTATGCAGGACGGGACTCCATGGCCTGGGAATAATGTCCGAGATCATCCTGGAATGATTCAGGTACATTTTTTTGAGTTGTGATGATTAATGTTAGTATCTCGACTGGTTCTAGATCTAACGCTGTTCTTGTTATCTTTCAAAGGTCTTTCTTGGCCAAAGTGGTGGGCTTGACACTGATGGAAATGAATTACCACGGTTGGTATATGTTTCTAGAGAAAAGAGAATTGGGTTCAATCACCACAAAAAGGCTGGTGCCATGAATGCTTTAGTAAGTAACATACCAAAGACCACTTCTGAAATCCATGATTTTTAAGCAGTTGATAGAATGATAAAATTTTATTTTTCTTGGGGCTTTGTTTTTTCAGGTCAGAGTCTCTGCTGTGCTCACCAATGCACCTTATCTTTTGAACTTGGATTGTGATCACTATATTAATAACAGCAAGGCTATTAGGGAATCTATGTGTTTCATGATGGATCCTTTGCTGGGAAAGAGGGTATGCTATGTTCAGTTTCCGCAGAGGTTTGATGGTATTGACAGGAGTGATAGATACGCCAACAGGAATACTGTATTCTTTGATGTAAGCATGCAGTAGTTTAGACTTTAAAGTGCCTTTTGCAGCTTCATATTTGTTTATCAATTCTGATAAACTTATCATCTTTTTTCCTACACCAGATTAACATGAGAGGTTTGGATGGCATTCAAGGACCCATTTATGTTGGGACTGGATGTGTATTCAGACGGCAGGCCCTTTATGGCTATGATGCTCCAAAGGTAAAGAAACCGCCAACAAGGACATGCAACTGCTTGCCAAAGTGGTGTTGCGGTGGGGGCTGTTGTTCTGGAAGGAGGAAGAAGAAGAAGGCTAACAAGCCCAAGACTGAAACGAAGCAGAAGCATTTGAGGAATGGTGATTCGGGAGTAACTGTGCTTGCATTGGAGGGTATTGAAGAAGGCACACAAGATAAAGGTTGAACTTCTGAACCTGGTGTTGACTAATTCAGTTATTTTGCGTTGATATAGTTTTTTATGCATGTTTTCTCATTATCTCATTTATTTCTAAGTTTACTTGTGAATGACGAATTTCTGCTTGTGCGTAAGATTCAAATTTTCATCTCAATTGGTAATTACCTACTTCGGAAAACAGACAATTTCAGGTCATGTCAAAAGTATTTAGTTTAGTACAAGGGAAAGTTGAGAAACAGTTGTAACTTAGAGAAGGTTTTTCCAATGTGTATGAAGGGCCCTGTAGGTGAAATTTGTCAGTAGACTTGTATTTGCTGCTCTCCTCATAAGTGAATGCCTATAGTCGATGACTTCTGAACTTGTACATTAGGCTTGTTTATTTTGTTATATGACATGGAAGAGCTCGTGTTTCAGGGACTGAGGGTGAAAAGTTAGCTCTGACGTCTGAGAATAAGTTGGAGAAGAAGTTTGGACAATCTCCAGTGTTTGTTGCATCTACATTGATAGAGAATGGCGGGGTACTGAAATTTGCTAGTCCAGCCTCTTTGCTTAAAGAAGCCATCCATGTAATTAGCTGTGGCTATGAAGATAAAACAGAATGGGGAAAAGAGGTAAAAGCTAAAGTTCCTACTTTCCAATCAAATTATTCTATAACAACAATTGATGCACCCTCTCTTTTGGCCAATCTAAACTTCTCCTCTGCCCTCCCGCTTACAGGTTGGCTGGATTTACGGTTCGGTTACAGAGGATATCTTGACAGGTTTTAAGATGCATTGCCATGGATGGCGATCCATATACTGTATCCCTGCAAGACCTGCATTCAAAGGGTCTGCTCCCATCAATCTTTCTGATCGTCTCCACCAGGTCCTTCGATGGGCTCTTGGTTCCATTGAAATCTTTTTGAGCAGACACTGTCCTCTTTGGTATGGATATGGAGGCGGCCTGAAATGGCTGGAACGACTATCATACATAAATGCTACCGTTTATCCATGGACATCTATTCCTCTCCTGGCATACTGTACTTTGCCTGCTGTTTGCTTGCTCACTGGGAAATTCATCACTCCTGAGGTATGGGATTTACGACCGATAAATTGATGACTTAAAAGGCCTTGATTGATACATAAATGCTGCTGAGTGTTTGCTCATCTATATATTTCTAATATGATTCGGTTTTTACAATGCAGCTAAGTAATGCTGCGAGCCTGTGGTTTTTGTCTCTTTTTATTTGTATTTTTGCAACAAGTATCCTGGAAATGAGATGGAGCGGTGTTGGTATTGACGAATGGTGGAGAAATGAGCAGTTTTGGGTGATTGGCGGTGTGTCAGCACATCTATTTGCGGTTTTCCAAGGACTCTTGAAGGTTTTAGCTGGAGTTGATACAAACTTCACTGTGACATCGAAAGGTGGGGAAGATGAGGAGTTCTCGGAACTGTATGCATTCAAATGGACTACTTTACTCATCCCGCCAACGACGCTGTTGATAATAAACCTGATAGGCGTGGTTGCTGGCGTCTCGAACGCAATAAACAACGGGTACGAGTCGTGGGGGCCTCTCTTTGGCAAGCTATTCTTTGCCTTCTGGGTGATAGTCCATCTTTACCCATTCTTGAAGGGTCTACTGGGAAGGCAGAATAGGACACCCACCATCATCATTGTGTGGTCCATTTTGCTTGCTTCCATATTTTCCCTATTGTGGGTGAGAGTTGATCCATTCTTGGCAAAGTCAAAAGGTCCTATTCTAGAGGAATGTGGGTTGGACTGTAACTAAGCACAACCAATATGGCTTTGATTGATGATGCAAAGAAGTGGTGTTTCTCCTTTGAATAGGAGGGATTTGAAATGGTGAGAAAAAGAAAAAGGAAAAATGAAAAAAAGAAGAAGAAAGAAGCAGCTGTGGTGTTGGTCTTGGTCTGGGTGTTTGTAATTTATTTTTGGTAGGGGATTGTTCAGTAGATCTACAAACAAAAGTATTGATTCTTTATTAGTTTGATATATATAGGAAGAGGTAGTGCAAACTGTACTATCACCATGTATTATCTTCACAGCTTCCTCCCTCTGTTCTGTTTTCTTCACAATAAAAAAGTGGGTTGGATCGCTTGATCCTGTTATGTGTATTTATTGAAGGAAAACCCTGTGGCTTAATATTTATAGTGGGTTTGTGTGGTCTTCTTCATCTCTACCTCTGCTCCATATATATATATATATATTTATTTTTTTCAGGGTCTAAATTGCAAAAGTTATGGGAGAAAAGTTGTCAAAGATCAACTGACGCAGGACACTTTAATCTATACTTGTACCATGAAAATGGGTAACTGTGCAGACCACATGTGTGAGATGCATAATTCCTTCTCCTTACATAAAACAAGTGAATCAACTAATTTGTTGTTGCAGACTAATTTGCTACTAGAGGGACTTGAACTACTGAATCCTTACGTATATCATAGATGCATAAATAAAAATACATATATTATTTACTGAAAGTTTTAGCAAAACAAGTCAGAGCGGATGCCGAAAACCTTCACTCCACATTTGAGATTGCATGAAGATCTTCCATGGAGAAAACTTTATTTGCCGAAAACTATTGGACAACGTACAGATGATTATACAGAAAATTATTAACGACAAATGTAACAAATCGATGAAGCCAAAATCATCTTCCCCCACCAATAACACCAAACCTAAGTGATATTACACAGGTACCCACAAAAAAATATATCTATGAAAAAGAAAACTGAAAATCCGAAACTCAGATCGGCTCACTCACAATGAACAGGATATAATCCTAAAATCGAAGGATTCAAAAGTTCAATGGAAATGGATGGAAAATCCAATCCTCGTAGTACTATGCTTCCCGCGTATGTTGTTTTAATTTGGCCGCATACCTTGAATATCTCTTAGCGCTCTCTCTCTCTTTGCAGGAGGGTCCAAAAACTGATTTCGAGACTCTAGGTTCTTCAAAATGTCATCCCCAAACTAATCACCTCATTTGTACAGTTTTCACGTTGCAGAAATGTGAGCAGATGCTGCCAATTCAACCAACTGCTTCCCTCCAAGATTGGATATAAGTTCCATGGAGACGAAGTGTTTTGGTACAGTTGTGAACTCTTCCTCCACGAAATCGTAAACTGGCTGAAGTTTTCTTGCTTCAGAATCTGCCGCTTCAGCCTCTGCGAGAAGAATGTCAGCTTCCTCAAGGTCACCTAATTCCAAAGCAGCTGACCTTTCCGCTGTGGCAGCACCAGCAATCAGAAGTAACCTTTGGAACCTAGCCATTGCAACCTCTTTTTCCTTGGACAAAATTTGTTCCTCACTTTCCTGCAGTCTGTTAACCGTGTTGCAAATTTCTTCCTCAAGCGTCCCGAGCTCTACTATGGCCCTATCCATTTTAATCTGTACACTTTCCTTTTCAACAATCAATGTCTTTGCTTCAGTAGCTACTCTTGCCGCTTCCTTGAAATTTCTCGCAGAAGCGGCAACTTTCTTTTCAGCTTCCAGTTCTGGGACTCTTTTGTCTATGAAGACAAGTCTCTGCTTACAAGATTCAATATCCTGCTGCATGCTTGATTTCGTGGATGATAATTCCTGGAGGAGGGACAGAGGGCAAGTTCATAAGATGGTACCCACAACAATGATGTCTTAATGGAAGAACTAGTGATGCTCTAATAGGGTAGATTTTTATTTTTCACTTTTAATTTTCCCCAAGTTAATAGGGGAAAATTATATTACAGCAAATGGGTGTGATATATGACATATTTCTAGAACAAAAATGAATCGATTGCTTATGGGATACGCACCACAATCTTACTCCTTCAAACAAATAGAAAAACAGAAGCAAAGTCATATCTGACGTGAAGTTTACAACTCACAGAAATGAGCATATACCTGTGATTTACTAGGGTGTGTGTGAGTAATTAAAAAAATAAACAAACATACTTTCCCTAAATATTATCTAACTCTGATTACCAAGAATCAATTTCAACATTATGTACCTGTTAATTCATTGACTAAACAATCAGATTATGATCATCAAAATGAAGTTCAAGGCATGATTGTAAATCCTCATATTACTGGTAACTGTAGATTATTTTTGTTGATTTTGATTAATCCATGCTAAGCAGCTACGGTTGATAATCACCAAAGGTATGTGTAAGGGCCAGAAAATTCAGGCCCATTTAATTGTCATTTTAAATGGGTTTGTCCCATGAGAGGAAATAGGCCCGGCCCTAGATTATTCCAGAATTTCTTGAAAACCAAGTTAAATCCCATTAAGTCGCAAGGTGGACGCCGCAACACCGATGCCGGCAATAGAATCAACTTGGTTGAGATCCAATCTAATATCAAATAAGTATTTTTATTTTTTATTTTTATATCAAAATATATTATTATAAGATATACTAGTTAAAAGTCCAATCCTCAATTTAATTGGGGCCGTTCCAAGAAATTTATTTACAAAAACAATAGTATTACGTGTTCTACATGTATACTTTTGCAAAAATCAGAATAGTGGCAAATTACATCTAAATGCCTCTCACTAAAATCAAAGTGGCAAATCACTACTCATGCCAATTGCTAAGATAAAAAAAGGACAAGTGGCACAAAAAAGCTAATTGCCAAAAAATCAAAGCAAAAGGCATGAAGAAAGATAATCGCTAAGATTAAAACGAGAGACACGAAGAAAGTTAGTCTCCTGATGAAGAATCGGGCAAGACCCGTGACCATGAAGCCCACATGACCCATGTTTATTATTTGAGACGTGGGAAAGAAAGATGATAAGGATATTTTAGACTTTAGGGATATTTTAATACTTTTACTTTTAGTATTTATCTGTTATCTTAATTATATTGGTTAATATTTTTATTTAGGGTTTGTGTTGCCTATAAAAGACTTTGATGTAACAAGACATCGTTAGTTTTTGAAAATATTGATTATATCGTCTCTTTGTGAGTTCTTCTTCTTGCTCTTCTCACCCCAAACTCTATCTCTTTTCTATCTCTCTCTTCTATTTCTTTCTATTGGTTCTACATTAATTGGTATCAGAGCTTTCTGTTACCATGTCCTACATCAATTGGTATCAGAGCGAAAGATCCATGTTTTCATCGTAAACTCTAGCCACCACTCATAAACTCTAATATAGGCGCGACCCATAAACCCTAACCCCCAACCCTAGCCGCCACTCACAACCCTAAACCTAGCCGCCACACATAAACCCAAACCAGCCACAAATCCTTCGTCGTGAAATTGAGTGCAGCCCCTGAACACTAGCAGACACAAAATCTGCAACCCAAATACCAAACCCAAACCTAAAATCAGCCCCTTTAAACATTATCACAATTGGTAGCAGCCCTACTGTTGATCCGTCACCTCACCTAGCCAATCCGAATCTATCCTTACTGTTGACACTATCTGAATCCCTCCTTTTGATCCTCCTTCAACTCACAACTTTCACTGTTCATCCACAAAAGAAAACTTAACCCTAGCAGCCCTCAAGCAAACAGTGATCTTTCACCTCATATTGACCAATCCAACAACCATAGAAAACCAGAGGTCGTGCTGCACCTTAAAACCTCTTCGCATCACACACAGTCCTTGCTAACGTTGTTGCAGTCATTGCAGCAAATCCAACGCCGATTTAAGCAAGCACCAGATGGAAACTTCAGAGCCAAACTTTGTTCAATTTACAAGAGGTTGATTCAACTTCAGATTACATATTACGGGTGTTCGCAGTTCACAAAGACCAGCCCCAAGCCAAGTAGAGATTTACGTCAGAATCTTCAACGAACTTCACCATAATCAATCTGTTAGTCGCCGTCGTTGTCGCTGCAGATCTGCCCCCATTGATACAAGGCTAATTTGGCCCCGACCAGAACTGAATCAGATTTGTAGAAGCCCAATTCAGCCCGCCCCAGCAGATATCTTGGAAAATAAAAAAAGAACAGATTCCTTTTTCTGTTTTCTAAGCTTTTTTCGCCCGACTTTCAACACTTAGAGCTCTTTTGGACTTTGGTTAAGGTATATTTTCTTCACTTAAAGATTATATTACTACTTTATCTATTTGATTAGCTTAGAAATTGCAAAAGGTCCTAATTGAACCTCTTTACATTGTTTTAATTTTTTTCTTTAACTTTTCACAAAAGAAGAAAGAAAAACAGATTTTGAAAAAAAAAAAAAAAACTCCAGATTATATATATATATCAGGAAAACAAATTCCAGATTATATATATCAGGAAAAAAAAACAGATTTTGTTTTTTATAATAAAAATACAGATTTTTTTAAAAAAAATAGAAATTTAGAAATATATTTTTTTGCTTCTACCCATTTAAAAAGATTAGAATTTCAGATTTTTTTTTTTTTTTGCTTCTACCCATTGCATTATCATTTCATTAATTTGGATTTCCTAATTGTGCATTGTTCAAGTTTATGTTTTATTTACTTGATTCAATTTGAGTTCTATTTCGGCATATACCTTGACCATGTCAGTTTCTCGAAATCCTAGGATAAGTTTTAATTCTCATCATGATTTTTTAATCGACCAGTGTCGTGGTCTTCTTGGACCACCGTATTCACAAACCTTTCTGTAAAGGGATTTTAACTCTAGAGAAGGACAAATCATATATCCTAATAGAAGACCTTTTAGTTGTCAAACCATATCAAGTTTCCAAATATTGATATCCACATGAGTATGACCAATATGATAGTGGATCATTTTTAGACCGTAGCGAAGCTTATAGGGAAGACGAGGTATGCAATAAGGACATGATGTGCATCCCATCTATCCTTGTGGAAAAAGATAATTGGACAAATTGTGAAATATTTCGTACATGTCTTAGAGTGGGAAAAAGAGTCTGCAAAATAATTATAAATAGAGAAAGTTCAATAAATGTAGTATCCAAATCATGTGTTGCTAGATTGAAACTTGAACCATATAGGATACCCTGGATCGATGAAACTTTCGTGTCTGTCACAGAAAGATGTTTAGTTCTTATCCAAATGGGAGATTATTCTGACAACATCTGGTGTGATGTTTTACCATAAACTATAATCCATGTGATACTTGGCCGCATTTGGATTTACGACATAGGTGTTACCCATAATAGCCATGATAACACTTATGCTTTCAAATATGGTGGTAAAAATATCATACTAATACCTCTTAAGCGACCAGGAAGGGATTTGCAAACACTACAACTCAATGATAGCAAGCATGTCCAATTATCACCATATTTGAAAGCATAAGAAGTAACTGGAAATGAGAATGTAACAGTTGAAGAATGTCATCCTACACTTTCACACATAAATCATATGCAAAACACCGTTGACTTAGTCCTAAGATCACATTTATCTCATGTCACATGTAGCTTGCAACATTGTAAGAAACATGTTCAAACTAATGATGAGCTTGCACAAAAAGAAATTATTCAAGACCATGAGTCATTCCATTCCATTGTGTCTAATAGAGATGTCAAGTACCATGGTAATTTTTGGAGAATACTTTGGGTATCTTTAAAAACCAATTTGGACATTTTCCCACCCATTGCTCATCACATTAATAGGCAAATCGATATCATCAATCAAAGTCTAAAAAGTTTACTCGAGTGTCTTATGGTATATCGCCATAATGTGTGAGACTTGTTTTTACCTATCATGGAGTATGTTTATGAAAATGTGATTAATAAGTACACTAAGAGCTGTCCTCTTGAGATTATTTATCATCCATTTCCATGTTAGTTCATTGGTCATATTTCAATACCTCTACATCAATATTAAATTGAGTTTGTTGATTCCTTTATTGAGCTTGTCCATGAGAATCATGCTGATATACGACAAGAAATTGTTTCAAGGAAAATTATAAACTTACTACACTTGCTCATTGTAGGACTCATAAATCAATTGAAGGAGATTATGTTATAATTTGTACATTGCCCCAACCTTATCTTAAAAACCCTTTCAAGATAAAACATGTCAAAACTTTTGGAGTTTTTCACATCATCAATAATTTGGGAACTAATGCATATTTCTTTATCTGGTCATTTGAAATTAGTATTAATTCAATTTTTGATGTGGAGTATCTGTTATCTAACCAAGACACCTTTGAGCCTCCTACTTCCTCGACACGTGATCCTACATATGAAGTTGTATTTTCCTCGGCTCAAGCATTACTTTTTCTGCATCTCCAATTCAAAAATATGGATTGCATCGAGGATTCTCTTGGTTGTCAGAGTTATTTTTCTCATCGTGAAAATATTTTGAAGTTTCTTGTCCGTTGGAAAAGTCACCAAGTCACAGATATTTTATGGAGTTCAAACGATAGAAATTATGGCATTGACTTCTGCTTTTTCCAGCTATACCTATGTTTTTACTCTCCGGAGGAGAGTTTCTTTCAACTGGGAGAGAATGATGAAGAATCGGGCAAGCCTGTGACCATGGAGCCCACATGACCCACGTTTATTATTTGAGACGTGGGAAAAAAAGATGATAAGGATATTTTAGTACTTTTACTTTTAGTATTTATTTGTTATTTTAATTATATTGGTTATTATTCTTATTTAGGGTTTGTGTTGCCTATAAAAGGCTTTGATGTAACAAGACATCGTTAGTTTTTGAAATATTGATTATATCATTTCTTTGCGAGTTCTTCTTCTCTCTTCTTGTTGTTCTTGCTCTTCTCACCCCAAACCCTATCTCTCTCTTCTATTTCTTTCTATTGGTTCTACATCAATTGGTCTCAGAGCTTTCTTCATTGTGTTCTACATCAATTGGTATCAGAGCTTTTTGTTACCGTGTCCTACATCATCGCCAAGATTAAACTAAACAAAAACTTGCTAGAGTACGCAAGAAAAAAAAGGAAAAAAAGAAAAGAAAAAAGAAATATTTAAATGCAAGAAATCATGAATATAGGGGGTCGAGGCCCGAAAGTGGGCCTAAGAACTCTTATGATTGAAATTTTGAAAGCAGGAAAATACTCGTATGTGTTGGAGCCCAAGTGGAACCAGAGAATCTCAACAGAAAGAAGATCGAACAATTCACATTCGAATCCAACCCATATGTATCAAGATGGGTCGGATCCGAAGGGGTCAGTGTAAGGGCCAGAAAATTCAGGCCCATTTAATTGTCATTTTAAATGGGTTTGTCACATGAGAGGAAATAGGCCCTGCCTATAGTTTAGATTATTCCATAATTTCTTGAAGACCAAGTTAAATCCCATTTAGTTAGGGATAGATTATGATGAAAAAGGGATGATTGTAAATCCAATATGTTAGGGATTTGATTCTCATCATCAATAATCAGATGGGCCAAAAGCCTCATCAAACTCTTGTATAAATAAGGCCTTAGAGCCTCAATAATATTAATTCGAGTGAGGTGCAAAAAAACGCATCTACAGTATGAGATAGGCATGTGAGTAGGGTTTTAAGGGTAATATCAAGGTTAGCTCAACTGATGGGCTTTAAGAGCTGGAGATAATTAAAATACAAAGGAAGACGGACAAAACAGAAGGAATCACTCCCTAAATCATGTAAAATCACATCTAGAGTTGGAGTGCATCAAAGAATTCTCAAAGATTTACTCAATTGAAAGTTTATCTGAAATTTGAGGGGGAACTTGATGCAACAGCGAGGTTGCTCCATTGTAGCATGGACGTCATAGGTGACAGCACAGACAGGTTACCCACCATCATACCATGCATCATTATGTGTATTGTCCGTATCCAATTGAACAACAAATCACACAACTCATATCCCGTGCCTGAATTTGGGTTGTGTCATATCCACACACTCTTCTCGGGTTAACATGGCAAGTCCCAGTAACACAGATTCAATATATTTTAGCTAGTTTAAGGTCTAAGTAACACTACAGAGGATATATGAGAATCTACAACTTATATGATATCACTAACACAAGTTCAAGTTGCACAAAGCCTTTTCAATAGTATGCTACTCAAAGGCTCTATATGGCATATAAAACATTTAGAAATGAAAGTATAGTGGATAGTGGTTCTTGGGTATATCATCTAAAGACCACATGTGGGTTTAAGTCGATCCTTATGAAGTCTTGATTTTCTTTATAAAGTTGGTCAATGAGTCTACTTCGTTGTTAACTGCCCTCCCTGTCACATTTTCAGAGACTGTAGTCAACTTAGTGATTCATTTCTCGAAGGCTTAATTTCAGTAAACCCCCTGTGGTTTCAAAAAAGATCACTTTGCCCCCTTCCTATACAGAAACCCCCCCTGCACTTATCAAATTGTATCCGCTTGCCCCCTTCCCTATAATTTTGGAGCAAAATACCCCTGGGATTCAATGAAAAATTATTTAAAATTTTAAAAAAACATATAAAATTAAAAAAAAAAACATATAAAATTCGTAAAATATATAAAAAATTAGAAAAAAACATATAAAATTCTAAAAAAACATATATAATTAGAAATATATATATATATAGAATTCGAAAAAATATATATAAAATTAAAAAAAAAACATATATAATTAGAAAATATATATAAAAAATTTGTAAACATATATATAAAATTCATAAAAAATATATAAAATTCGAAATTTATATATTCTTAGTTGTATTCTCTTGTAACCTTAATATATTATCTTATTTTTACATCTTCTTACTTGTTTTTTCAAATTTTATATATTGTTTTATGAATTTTATATATATTTTTACGAATTATATATATATATATTATGAATTTTCTATATATTTTTATATGTTTTTTTTTCGAATTTTATGTTTTTTTTCAAATTTTATATATTTTTTTGAATTTTATATATTTTTTTCGAATTATATATATATTTTTTGAATTTTGTATATATATTTCGAATTTTATAAGTTTTTTTTTTAATTTTATGTTCTTTTTGAATTTTATATATTTTTTTCGAATTATATATATATATTTCGAATGTTATATGTTTTTTTGAATTTTAAATCATTTTCATTAAATCCCAGGGGTATTTTGGTCCAAAATTATAGGAAATGGGACAAGCTGATACAATTTGATAAGTGCAGGGGGGTTTTCTGTATAAGAGGGGGGCAAAGTGATATTTTTTGAAACCACAGAGGGGTTTACTGAAATTAACCCTTCGAGAACTTACCCAGTCTGGTCCCCGTGCTGGCTTATGCCTTTCCCAGCCAGTGACCGAGCCTCTCTCAAATGCCTTAATTAATACTCTGCCCGTCTTATTTATAACAAAAATAGAAATAAAAAATCAGTCAGGTTCTTTCTTTGATTGTTTAAGATCTTTGCCTGAGTACAAGGTTGCATTAAGTTTTCACCCTACCGAATTCTCTAAGTTTGCCTTGAAAGTCCAAAGAAAATTTGACAGCGTCAATGTGGAATTGAAACAGGATCGAAGCACAAGCCAAAATTTTGACTTGTAGAGTCAAATATGTAAGCAGATTTTATCCACTCTAAAATTACAGCAGGTTTAGTGCACATCTCTCAAACCTGTAAATTAGAGGGAACCCACTTCTTATCTAATGGTTTAACCAGGTTATATTATGTCATCTTTCCAAATTACCCACGAAACTTCACCAAAATTGTCCTCCATATCTCCCTAAATTTCTTTGGTTGAATTATGAAAATACATGACCAACAAGCTTACTTGACAGCTCATAAAACCTGAGCAATCCTAAATGTCACAAATAGGCACTCCAATAGTTTAAAGAAATAGGAAGAAGAAGAAAGAGATGAAATAAACTGAATAAAAACACATTATGAGGTTGTGAAACCAAACTTACCTGAAGAGAAGCTCTTGCAGCAGAAACATCGTGTCTGAGCATCTGGACATCCTCTGAAAGTTTTTCCTCAGTTTTGGCAAGCCTTGCTTTATCTTCCCTGGACTTCAAAACAAGCAGCACCAAACTCTTTTGAAGCCCAACAACTTCTTGGAACGTGTTTGCTTCATCTTTGGAGATCTGCGCAAGTTTTCTAAGCTTTTCTCCCCTGTCTTCTTCCTGAGACTGGGATTCATCAATTTCCTTCTTTTTCCTTGCTAAAGCTTCCTTGTCCACCTCCACCTGACAAAGTTCTGACTGCAGATTATCATGCTTTACATTTATATCTGACGTGTAGTCCTGAAAACCAGATACCGCATCAGCAATCCTTTTCTCAACAATTTCAATCTCTGAATTATTTGCTGCTAGTTCTGCTTCCTTCTCTTTGACTAAAGCTAGTAGTTTCTCCAGTTCCTCTGTCAACGTTTCTTTTCTCTCAGAAAGCAGTTCTCTTTCTCTCATATCATCCTTGACTGAATGTTCAATTGAATCGTTCAACACCAATCGCGCTTCATTTACCAAGTGTGATTCAATCTCCAGTTCCATCTTCTTGAGCTCCAAAGCTTCAGTTGTTGAAATCCATTTGTCCATTTCTTTGGAAGATACTACTACTGCATCTTTAAAAACCAAATCTGCGTTGTCTGCAGCATCCTGGTAAAGAAGATGCAAATTCAGATAATTCTTCAATCCATATTAAGGTGTTGACAAAGGAGAATCTACATTTTGAAGTGTAGAAAGCTATTTGAGAATGAGGTCTGATAGTTAGACGTCATTAGAAGCTTAGATGGCAACAGATGCCAAAATGCAAAAGCACAGCAAAAAGGTTTCATGAAAACAAAGATTTCATCAGAAATTTTCAACATTAGTTTCTATATGCATCACATGAATCAAATATTAGAAGATAGGGTTGAATTCAAAAAAACTCCCTATACTTCCCATTTTTTGACACTTTACTCCCTTCTACTATTAAGAGGTCGCATAGCTCCCTTCCCGTGGGACTCCAGTTGAAGTTAGTGGAGGATATGTTCATTATGATTTGAATAACCTTGAAGCAACCATTGCTACCAAACATGACGAAAATACCATAGAACACATATAGGGAAACCATCCAACTGACCCACTACTGTCCTCTTCTTCATCCTCTAAAAATCAAAACAACAGCAGATCAGGCCCCAAAAAAAGGTATGAAGCTAAAGGTGTTGCATATGCAAGAGGGATGAGTAGTCTGTGAATCATCTTCTCCTCCACTGTTTAGTTGTTCAGGACAGTTAGACATTGCTTCTGGCCTTGTTTGGGGTTCACTGGGTGATGATATGTTCTGCAAGGAGCGTGATTGAGGGTTGGACAGTTTATACACTGGTTATCCAAGCCCAAGATGCTTGGAGGGTGGTGCTCTTGTGTGTATGGTGGGGCTTGTGAAGGAGAGAAGTAGGAGGCTTCTATTGGTGTGCTAATGTTTTCTATCATTAACTTTTCATGCTATCCACATTTTGGGAGAAGGTATAAATCTAGGGGGGAGTTGGTGCAAACTTTGAACAGGTTGAGAGATTAGGGGTCCTATTTGGCCCTTGTGTGGCTATATTGTGGTGGGTGTTACCCGGTTGAATGCATGGTTCTCAAATTCTCAACAGAGTTTTATAAAGTTCATAGATAATCGGAACTACAAAATAATGGGATTAATTTATAGTAGTTGTTACTATTCTTTCATCCACGAGTGTGTTAAAATCATATATAATTGTCAATATATCCGTTAATCAAGTGAAAAGCAATCTTTCAGTAAGAGAGTTGTAACATAATTCTCAAAGGAGCCCTTCTCCTAACTATCATAGATTTTATAGTAGTTGTTACTATTCTTTCATCCACGAGTGTGTTAAAATCATATATAATTGTCAATATATCCGTTAATCAAGTGAAAAGCAATCTTTCAGTAAGAGAGTTGTAACATAATTCTCAAAGGAGCCCTTCTCCTAACTATCATAGATTTAAGTCGACCGAATGGATTGGAATAACATACTCATTCAAACGAAAACTAGATCAAAATGGTCATGTAGTGATATTGAAATCAAAGCAAGAGATGAGCATATAATCAAGGATTTTGTACCCACTTTTGCAAAGTGTTCCAGTAGAGATGCACACTCCTCCTCAGCTGCAATTTGAAGTTCCAGCACCTCCTGCATTCTTGAATCCACGGCATCACAATCCGCCTCTGCATCTCGCAATCCACTCACCAACCGCTCCTTCTCCTTCTCCGCCGTTGCAAGATTCTCGCTAACCCTTTCGGCAGTCTCGAAATCCTCCGCCTCGCAGGCCTCCTCCAGCTCCCTCTCCAAGTCCCTGTACTTTGCCGACGCCTGAATTACATTCTCGGCAGCTTTCCTCCTCCTCCTGGTTGAATCCTTCCGTAACGCAGACACAGAAGTCACTTCCTCTCGAGCAAGCTTCAACTTCTCAGCAATTCGCGCCCTAATTTTCTCAAATCTCATCTCAGTTGAACAAACATCACTCCCTAACTCACCATCTTTCTCAGTATCATCCGATACAACAACAACGGATTCTGCAATTGAGATCGAACTATCATCTGGTTTGGATTCATAGTCCTCCTCAACCACTGTTCTTGTTGTTTTTGGTGTTGGTGTTGGTGTTGGTTCTTCTTCATCTTCGTCATCATCTTGTTCTTCTGCGTTTTCTGAATTTTGTTTCTGTACAATTTCGATCGATTTGGTTTCAAGAATGTGAGAATTGAGATCGGAGATATGATGATCATTAGCAGTAGCCATTTGGGGAGAGACTTGTTGTTGTCTACCATATCCGATTCTCAACCCAGCCCTCTTTTTCTTCCGTAAGGTAGAAGAAGACGACTGTCGAGACAAGGACGATGGCGGGAGAGAGATTTCTTGCGGTCTTTCTTCTTGTTCTTGTCTACTTGTACTTGTACTAGTAGAAGTTGAACTAGTACTAGTAGTGATTGAGGGTTGATCTAGGGTTTGTGGAGGATCATCCATGTGTGGAGGAGTGACGAGGGTGAGATCGGAGAATAGGCTTTCGTCGAGGGGCTCAGATGTGAGCGCCACTGGATCATCTTCATCTTTTTCCGGCGGTGGCGGTGGTTGTTCTTGGTGGTGGTGTGGGATCTGATGAGAAGGATCGAATAGGACCATGCCTTCGAACAAAGAATCGTCCATTTCATCGTTGTCCACCTCCTCCGAAGGAGAAGCCATTCTTGTTCTTGTTATTCCGATCTGATGATACAACACAAAACTACCTTACAACTGATACATACATACATATATATATATATATATGAAGAAAAAGCTAGCAACTCATTTTGCTCTCTGCGGGTTGAATGAATAAAAAAAATTGAGAGCTTTTGTATTTACGGACATAATTTTTTCGAACATTTACAGTCAGCTTATCAATTTTTCCTTTCTTTTCTTTTTTAATTTTATACAGAACTATATGAATCCAATTTCCAAGCTCATATTTTGACATTGCTTGGACTAGGAACGAGAGACGATACCATTGTGTTTGACTAAGATTGAAGTTTTGCCTCATGTTCGCTCTTTTGTCCAATGAACTCAGAATAATATCAGTTTTAAAATAAATATAATGTATAATATCAATACTGCATATAAATATCATTGCTGTAAAAATAAGTATCATATAAATATCATTGCTGTAAAAATAAGTATCAATGCTGCGTACGCAAAGCTTTATTACATCAAACTCACAGCTGAAAAAATGACAAAGCAAATCAATGTAACTTGCTTTATTGGCAAAACCACTGGTACCTTATTGTCTAGACAAAATAAATCAACACTGTAAGGTCAAAATAAAAGCTAAAAAATTGAATGTTACAACACATAATGTTATGTAAAACAAATACAGGAAATAGAATTACAACACTAAAGTGGTACAATAAAAGAGAATGACCCAAGTGAGCACTATTATACTGATATCGACCCACTCTGACATTCCATAACAGCATTCACAGGGGCTTGTGTTTTCAGAATCATTTCTTTGTACTCATCTTCAGGATTTGAAAGAGCTACAATAGCACCTCCTGCCCCAATGGAAGCTTCGCCCTCATGTATAACGATGGTTCTTATCACGATGTTGAGATCAAATGTTTGGTTGTATGAGAAAAATCCGATGCAGCCAGAGTAGATGCCTCTCGGACAACTTTCAAGAGAATCAAGAAGTTCAATTGATCTCATCTTCGGTGCACCTGTCATTGATCCGCCTGGGAATGCAGCTTTGACACAATCAACTGCACTTAAACTCGCTCTTTTTTTCCCACGGATTGTGCTAACCATGGTGTGAACAGTAGCATATGATTCTATTTCCATGAGATGGGGCACATGAACAGACCCAGGCTCACAGACACGACCAAGATCATTCCTTAGAAGGTCAACAATCATCAAATTTTCAGCCTGATCCTTTTCACTGGAGAGAGAGAGAGAGAGAGATTCAAATAAATATCTCAATCTTCTACAAGTACTGCTGCTCGAAGAAATGGAACTGATTGTGAGAGGGACTTTATAGATACAACAAGGAGCACTATATACAATGATATCACAGATATGTGAATACAACCGTTGTTTTCAAATCGCAAGTGGAATCAATAGAATTATGGTAGATACTGACCATACTGACCAGAAGTTCAAAACCACAAGCACAGGAAAGAAAGAAAGAAAACGAAGTTATAATGAATAAGATTCTAAAGGACGACAAGGTAGACAAAAAAAAAATGGAAATAAAAAATGGTTTTGCTTAGAACTTAAAAAGACTATCATACTACCAATACCAAGGTATTGCTGGAATACATGAAAAATCATAGGGTTCTTAGAGAGTTATGATAGTCAAAGTCGACATTCAAGCAAAAAATTATTTTAGGTCAAAAACGTTGTGAGGGAGGCCAAACCAGTTGTTGCTGTTGATTAAAACAGAAAGAAAAAAAATTTATGTTGACCTTTGCTTTACAGTAAAGTGACTAACCTGTATTTTAACTGCAATTTGAGTAGTTCATCTTCCTCCGGCGTACAACCACGAGCTACGGTGCCCTTTATGGGCTTTGCTTCCAAATTACCATTTTTATCCAGTCGTAGGAATCTCTCAGGTGAAGAGCAGCAGATGCACAGATCTTCCTTTGAAAAATTAAGCCAGGCAGCATATGGTGCCGGATTCTTTTCTCTAAGGTTAAGGTAGAGTCCCAGAGTATCCATGTCCCCGATTCTCTTTCTCATTTGAGTTGTAAGACACAACTCATAGCTTTCTCCATCTTTAATGAACTTCTGACACGTCTCAACATCTTTGATGTACTGGTCTCTAGATTTCTCAGCTAGAAAGCCTGCTTTTGATGGAACATTAAGAGCAGGCGACGAAGTTTGAGGTGTTGAATTCTTTGTAGCAGAAGCATCTAAGCTGAGAAGCTTCTGCTCTACATCATCCAGCCATTCTGTCCCAGTGGTGCTTCGATCATGCACCGACATAATATAAACATCATTAAATTGATGATCAATCACTACAAAATTATCTGCAAAGAAAAAAGAAGCATCCGGTGTCCTTGATTTGTGACGGTTATCTGCCACGCCGCATTCCACTTTAAGGCCATACCTACGCAGTAACAACAATATTAGCCTTGTAAAATATTTGAGATTCAGTAGGAAGAAAGCTTGTGTGTTGGTGTGTGAGTGGTGGGTGGGTGGATGGGGGTGGAGTGAACGAAAATGACTGCTATTCATCCTTCTTATTAAAACATCAGTTTATTACAGTAGTGATGAGAACAAAATTGTAAAGGCCCAACTTCTGTAACCATTTAAACCCTTCATCTATTTATCTATTTCTCTTTTCCCCCTCCTTTTATAACCCTTCATCATGCTTTGAAATGTTTACGAAAGAGGTATGCACCCTGGTGTCTCAGATCCCCCATGGATGCAATATGTCTGGGCATGCCTTAAAAGGATAATAGTTTGCCATGAAATGAACCCCAAACTATTCATCATAACTAAATTTAATGGAACAATGCCCTTGATTCTTCACTACGTCTATTTTTCCCTCATCATCCTACCTCAGTCATTTCTCCCTCCCTGCTTCATTTCCTAATAATTTATACACACTAGTACATCTTTGTTGCCCAAAACATGAATGTAATGTATAAATGATATATAGTTCTGTGAAATATACAGACACATATATACCCTTGTACATATATACACAGCCACACAAATGGTTTTTTCAGTTTGATCAAGAGAAGAGACTTGATTTCAAAGAGCGTTAAATTTTGTGGAAGGGTAAACAGTCGGAGAGAAATGGAGTCTGTTTTCATTTATCTATATATATTAATGTGTACTGTGTGTGTGTGGATAACCATTGTTAAAGGATAAAATGGAAAATCAATTGTTGGTGGCGCAACTGCTTCTGGTTTCACTTGGCCAATTTACGCAAGTTTCTTCATTTACATCATTCACGCTTTGTTCTCACCCAAGACAGCTCACTCAGCATTATTTACTTATTTATTTTAAGTTCCACTACTCACCCTTTTGTTGTTACCCAGCACAGGTCATCATCACAAGACACTCTACCCCTCTCTCTAAACTGCAACCATCAGGGCCATACTAAAATCAAAGGAACACACACATCCAATCTCTCTTATCAGCTTCTTCAATCACTAACGGACTCTGAACTTCAAAGGCATTTAGGTCACTGATCAGGACTCAACTAACCAGTCTCCAAACTCAACTCACCAACCTCACTCTCTCACCTGGAAGAATCCACCAATGATGATGCCAAATAGGTGCGCTTGAGAAAAAAGTTGCTCCAAGTAAAAGAAAGCCAACAAGAATAGAGAATAGTAAAAAATTGAAATAAAGTAATATCATTTTTGTGAAAAGAGCTGATTTCTGATAAAATGGTTCACACTAACCAGAACACAATTTTTTGAAGTTCTTCCAGAGTCCCAATAGAACTCTATACGAATTTGAGATTCACCCAAAAAAACAAAAGAAATACTTGTAGAACTTTTACGATTGAAATTTACCATACCCAATGTAACCAATATATCCACCATAAAAATCAAATGGCAATCCTTCATAATCCTTTTCATCGTAGCAAAATGACTGGAGCTCCTGACACAAAAGTAAAATAAAAAAATATATCAAATTTGAACCTAGTAAACTAACCAGAGTACCAGATGTACAATTCCCTTCAGAATGAACATATAACTCTCACATAAAATCAGTCAGAGATCGCGATGGCACAAAAACAGGTTTGTATCTGTACATCTAATTGGAACATGCAAAACAACAGAGAGAACTTGAATTCAAATACGAGAAAAGGAAAGTATGAAAATATCAAAATAAATTTCATTTGAGTACCTTACTCAGAAATTCAAAAAACCCATCTTCTAAACATGTGCTTCTGGTAGCACCCTGAGCATCTTCAGTAAATAGATAACCCCCACCTTTAAATGTCACATCACTGAAAGGAAAGCCCCACTAATTTACAAAAAAGCAGAATAATATTCATGATAATAATGATATTTTTTTTTCTAGCTGGTATAAACAAACAATCTACAAGTAACTATATTTTTCTATTCTTTTTTTTTTCTTTCCTGAATTAGGTAGATGCATTTGATTTATGTTCAAACCTTTCATCTGACAATCTAAATGTGACCTGCTTCCAGAGAGCTCCACCTTTACCACCCAAAAATGAAAAGCGTGCCCTTCTCTACAAAATAAAGAGAAATTTGCGATATATGAAAGTTCCATAAGACAAATTAAAGGCAGAAAGAGCATAAAAAAAGAGATGTAACATATGTAACGTTCTGTGACAAGTGGTAGTATGACACACTAGTACTCGAAAGATGCTGAATGCCCGAGAGGCAAAGATATGCTTTCAGAGTAGTGCCTTGATATTTTGTTTTACCTATTCTCCACTGAAACTAGAGCAGAGATATGTTAAAATGACCAGTGGTCATAATTATCATCATCATCCACATGAAAGGGGTTGGCCACGCAAATTCTCTTTTTTTAATCTATTCTAGTACAAGTCGTACACTTGAATCTTTTGAAATCAATTATAATCACTTCATTCCAACTTGGTTTTAATCCACCGCTGCCTCTTACCTTCTATGCAAATCAATTTTCCTTTTCTTAGTAGTGCATCTACTGGACTATGCTGTATGTGTCAATACCACCCAAGCCAACTATCTCGATGTTATCACTGTCAATAGTAGTCTATCCCTCACAATTTGATTCTTAATTCTATCTTTACTGTGACTACTATTATCCATCTCTACGTTTTCATTTAGCCAACGAATATCTCGTTCTTGTTACTTTTTTAACACCCAACACTTTTGTTTGTATAAAATAGCTACCTAATAACCGTTGATATAGAGTTCTCTTTTTTTATTTATGCAGTATTTGCATATCACATATTATACAACTAGCATGCCCCCAAATTATTGATCCTAATACTAGCACCATCATCTATCTCCGAGCAGTTTTGTATAATTAATCTTCAAAATCAAATAGGTGGCCATCAGAACTCTACTTTGAATTCCAACTCTAACATTAACAGTGCTTATGACTCATGCAACCTAAAAAGTTAACAACCAACGGCCTCCAACATACAGTTTAGCTCCTGAATCCATCTTAGCAGCTCCCATTAAGCTATTTCGATGTCCTGAATTCCAACCATTTAACAATGTATCCAAACTCTACGGAATGAAGTATAAAATCTAGTCCTCCCTCTTTCAACAGGTTTGGTTCATGTGTGAATTATCAAAAAATTCTCCTTCAATAAAGAATATTTCTGATAGATGTGCATGTGAAACCTACATCTGAACTTTCATTCAGCAGAAGAAATCTGCAAATAAGCATGTACAAAAAGGCATTGTTCAAGCAAGAAACAAACCTTTTCTATTGAGGAACTGTCCAACCAAAAGGTGTTCTCAGGCTTACGGTCTCCAAACAGTTTGCAGAAGATATTTCTTGCCCCACCAACTTGATTAGCGAAGCGCTCGAGTTTCCTCCATTTCAACTTTAAAAGTTTAACACCATTTTTCTGATGTGATAGATCTAGCATATTGCACATGTTGAAGTGACTACTATCATTCAAACCATTCACTAACTGCCTACCTCCTGGAACCTCTCCGAACAGCCGGCGTCTATGAGGCACCTGCGTGAATGCTAAGTAAAGTTTACTGCCCATGGTAAATAACAGGTTCTACACATCAAAATGCTCAGAAAATATGGAAAGATACACATGGAGTACAATTAAGCACTGCCCATAGATGCTATGAAATTGTAGAAAGGAGCAGATTAAGGTTGCAGAGATGTTAAAATAGCTCATCAGTAAATACCTTAAGATCTATAGGATGTCACAAGACTCGGGAGCCACAGAAAAGATGGCAGTCGTGACAGTTCCCAGGTGCGTGACACAATTGATTGGCATATCATGCTAATGATATACCTGACAGTATACACATGAAGTGAACATAAAGCACTGACCATAAATGGCACGCAATTCTGGTAAGGAGCACATAAAGGTTGGCGAGATTTTAAACCAGTTCATCAGTCAATACTTTATAAAAGGAGATTTACAGGAGGTCAGGACCCAAAGAAAAGAAGGTAGTCATGACAGTTTCCAGTTGCCAACACCTCAATTTATTGGAATATCTATGCAAAATGATATCCCAACAGTTGCCAAAATGATATTAACAAGCATACAGGCATCTCCTTCAGGAATTTTCAAGCCTCATTTCATGGGTATTTATTGAGCCAAAAGAAACTGACGCTGTACACTAATTGTAGTAAGATACAAATGTAATTCCATCCAGAAGTTTACCACAACATTGAACCTTTCTCTCAGTAACGGACGATGATCTCAAAGTGAGCCAATAATCCTCTGTGATATCTCTAAAGTTGCTGAATATTTGTCTCCCATGACAGGTCCCAACACTCTCTGGATGAAACTGAAGTCAAAAAGAAAATGATAGTGTAACATAAAATAAAAACTGGTACAAGAAACACAATGGCCATAAATTTTACCTGTATACCATAATGAGGCCATGTAGAGTGCCTGATGCCCATGAGGATCTTATCAGATAGCATCCCTTTAGAGTCAACGGAAGGGCATGAACCTCCATTTCTGAACTTCCATGAGAAAGAATCAACAGAGAATTGTTGGCCAAGCTGATTCGTATAGGCATCGGGGACAACATTAGACTTTTGGGACTCCAGGAAAGAAAATGTGTCAGCAGAAGTAGTCCATGCTGTAGGTATGAGTTTCTTCGGAAGAGTTTCCGCATCTATTATGAGGGAATGATACCGAACCACCTGGAAATCACAACCCACAGGAACTTAGGTTGATGAGCATAATAATAGGGGCAGTGCAAGAGTACAGGCATCTCCAGAACTCTATGAATATACCTTCAAAAAAGTTAAGAAACTCATCAAAGATTAATTCTGACAACATAGAAACCTCACAAGGACCAGGCAGTGAATTTTATTGTAATGGAATCCAAAACATGTTAGGTACCAAAAGATTATTTAGAACTCTGTTTGCAAGTTCACTTGTTTCATCCTAAAACACTTTAAGGATGCGTACGATGCAAGAAGCTTTCTATAGTACCTATTGCTTAAGTGAAACCTGGAAATGACTCGAAACATGGAAAAATCATTTGTTCTTCTGGGCAAATGTAACACTAAGCAGAAGAATCGCAAATCAGAAAAACTTCAGCCATGCCAAGATATATTTTGTCCCAAAGCCAAAAAAAAATATATAGAGAGAGAAAATATAATAAGTGCAGTACAAAATAGCAGAGAAATGTTTTATATATATCATAATTAGAGAAAGCAGGAGAAGAAGAAAAAATAATAACATTTAGGAAATACTAAACTAATGACTGGCCATCACAAGAGAGATGGTGAAGAAGAAAGCCCAAGACCAAAAACCAGCAATTTGCTGCTGCTCACTGTTGTCATTTGGTCATCAGTTTTGCTGCTTGCAGTGTTAGAGATTTTCTATTTATTTTCCCCTGTTGGATGTAGGATTTGGTAAGGGTCACACAAATCAGAAGATCATAAAATTCAGATTGGAAATTTAACAACTAAAATAAAATCAGCATGCCTTTCTTTTTTTCTTTCATATAAGAAAGTTAACATGGTTTATGCAAACACACAGGCCCCTCTCTTCTCTTTTGGATTAACAAGGTAGGTTAAGGCGCTTCAATTCTTTTACATAGTAGTCATAGTTTATAAACAATAAAAAATAGTTGCCAGAAAATATGAAAGTGGCACAAAATGTAGTTAAAAATTTCAAACTGTCACCCATATCATCCAAGTCCTTACATACTGAATTTTGGCCAGAAGAAACATCATAGAACAGTCTATAACCACTGTGCTCCTTTCTAATTTCAATAAACAAGTTACTTCAAATGCACTTCAACTCTAATACATAGTACTCATAGTCTAAAAATAACTAAAGAGCATTCATGGTAACATATAATTGGCACATCAATGTAGTAAACAAATTCAATCTCTTTCAGGAATATCATCCGCTACCTTAAATCCTGAATTTCTGCCAGATGGGACATCATCAAACAGTCTACATCCGCTATGCACAATTTCACTATAAGGCCAGGAAATATAAGTGTTAATTAGGGTAGAAACATGTGCATGACACCTAAAAAAAAACACTACTAAAAAAAATACAATACAGCCATATACAAAATGATGAAAACTACATTTACAAAAATAACCAGTTTCCTTCCGGGCTTTCTAATCCTTAGATATAAACTTAATATTCTTCTCCATACCTCAGTCGCCCATGGACAGGTTCAGAAGCATGAACAATTTGAGCACCATGCACATATCCTAAAGCCTGTCAAATCATTTAACACATTCAGTCAAATGTAAAAACAAAGTTGTTGCTAAAGTAGGTGTTCTGCAAGGCAAAGGTTGAATAGAGGAGTTAAAACTTGTTACAGGATATGTAAACTTGAAAAATATAGGTTGTAAGAGCTTATGCAAACAATACGCAAACTGAGATATCAAATGTTTCATGAGCTAAACCAGTGTAGTGATAAATGCTAGAATCAACATGCTAGATGCAGCTTTCTTTGGATGGACAGATTTAGGGGAAGGTTTTGACTATTAACACTCTGTAGCGGAGAAGAATTCATAGTCAATTAGAGTGTAGCCTGTGTAAGAGAGATGAGGAGACGGTGACCCATCTTCTCTTGCACTGATCAGTAGCCACAGACATGCTATGCTTCATTCATTCCATTTTTGGTGTCCATTGGGCTATGCCGGAGTCCACCAAGAATGCAATGAGGTTTGGTGGCCATTCTTAGAGGGGGCTCATGTTAGGGTGGTTTGGAGGGCAGCTGCTCTTTGTCTTAGGGGAGTCTTTGGAGGGAGAGGAGTAGGAGAATGCTTTGATGGTGAGGAAGCTCCTATTTGGCGAAATTCAACTCTTAGTTCTTTATTCTTTTGGCTACACAGGCATACTTGTAAATCAATGAGGAAGTTGGTAGATTTGAGGGAGTGTTTGTAGCTATGACTTGATTTTGGCTGCGTTCCCCTTTTGAAGGGTCTTTTAATGAAATTTACATATCGAAAAAACTCAGCACTTGGGGACTTTGCTTTCTTTTGCCTACTTTAAACATCGACCTTTAATTTTATTTTCTCTGTGATACGGAAGATTGGATTAGAAAGCCATCAAAGGGGGAAACGCAAAACAGAAGAACAAACAAGGACCAAATAGGGACCTCAGCCTCTTGATATGTCCAAAAAAATCAGCGCTCTCTCCCATAGAATTTACGATTTCTCCCAAAACCCCAACAAAAAAGAGAAGTAAAAATAGATAATTTCAGCAGCCCAAACAAAATTCCCTGACGTAGAATGATATCATATTCCTTTCCTTCCACAAGCACCACAAAATGCACAAGGGGGGCACTATCCAAAAATAATGGGCTTCCATACCTACTATAAGCCTCCTCCAAGCCTCAACCGTGCCTAACAAAGACCAAGCAGCACAACCAGCCATGTGTCTTTGGCCTAAGGAATGGTTTTCATATAAGTTGTTCATTTTCATCTCTCTCCCTCTCTCTATCTCGCATCCCCCGCCCGAGAATGGCAACTCCATGAACAACTTTTCTAAGTCATTTCTGAACATGGTTAGGTGCCATCACCTTTTGCAGGGGTAGCAAAGTGTTGTTAAAGGTATGTGCCTAGGCTCCAGGCTCCTTGAGGCGCAAGACTGCCGCCTCAAGTGTGGGCAAGAACGCTTTTGACAACATTTGTGCCTTTATTATGGAGTATGAATGCTTTAGTAATAATTTAATTTTTTAATTGTTTTTTCCATTGTTCACCTCACTTCACTCAGGCACGCGCCTCACCTAGCGCCTCGCGCCTAGGCTCTAGAAGACCTCTAGCGCCTTAGTGCACCTTGAGCCTTTAATAACTTTGAGGTTAGCGAGTTCCATTGTTGTTAAAGGCAATCCTAGGCTTCAAGCTCATATAGGCGCAAGACTTGCGCCTATTGTGTGCCAAGATGCGCCTTTGATAACATTTACGCCTTTATTATGGAATACGAATGCCTTGATAATAATTTTTATTTTTCCATTGGGTGCCTCGCTTCACTCATGCGTGCCTCACATTGGTGCACCTAGGCTGCGTAGGACCTCTAATGCCTTTGTGTGTCTTAAGCCTCTTTTTTTTTTATAAGTAACAAATTAAGATGAGAATGTGTCTTAAGCCTTTTAAAACACTACAAAGGTCTCATGGTAACGAAGAGGACCATCATTTGAGCTGGAGGAAGATACAATCTGCAGACGCAGGGATGATTTGAGGACTGGTTTGGTGGGGAACCTTGATAAAAATGTGGTGATCAAAATCAAAATCCAACACCAAAAGCATGGAGGGTTTCTAGTTGGGTTTTTTTTCTTTTTTTTTGGGGGGGGGGGGGGGGGGTCACTAGTGCTGGATTTGCCTTTTGTATTGCAATCACCATCGTAGCAATTCTAGGGTTTATGGAAGGCAAAAGGTAGTGAGAGAGGCCACTTCGAGTATTACGAGTGGAGTTTCAAGGTGGGTTGTGTAACTTGTGTTGGTCTTCTGAAAGAAAAATGGAAGAGGTGTTCAAAAAATCTAGGTTCATAGCAGTAAATATTATCACACTGGAGTATTCATAGTAGTTTTACATTGGTATATAATATTGAAAAGGATAAAAATATATATATTAAGAAGCGGATAAAAAATAGCCAGATCTTTAGATAAAAAGAATGCATCTCAAATTTGAGAGAATAAAAAGAAATGGATTGAACAGAAATCATATAATATACCTACACATGAATAAATGCTATGAATCAGATAAAAAATACCAAAGATCAAAATTTTAAAAACATGAGTATTTAAAATACCTGGTGTCCAAGGCAGACGCCCAAAATAGGTATGTCACTGCACTCAAGGAGCAGCCTAAGGCATATTCCTGCACCATTTAAGGTAATTATTACAACATTGGCTACAAACATTATCCAGGCAAATTTGTATAATATTCATGCAGAACTCAGAACTCTGAGTTAACAAGCCAGCATCATTATATAGAGCAGAAACCGGCAAAACAGTACAATTTTAATAGTACAAATCTGTCCACTTGTGTGAAACATTCACACAATTGAGTCTTTTCCTTTTCCTTATGATTGGTAACAGTGTCTAGATTAGATTATACAACCATTTTATAGTGACAACTGGTGTCTTTGAAATTGTTAATTACGCTGAAATTTTCTATCAATTAATATAATGTTCAAATTGAACTTGGGATTACACTAGGATTAAGGAGTTGTTAAACATAATTCCGGATGACGTACTTATCAACGTGATATAAATAATGCATACGACGGTTCTTTTATCTGACCTATATCACTGGGGCACGTTGGAGAACCAGGGCCTGGTGATATAACAATATTATCAAAAGCATTTTCTTCGTACAAGTAATGACAAACGTCCTGCCATGTCCACTCATCATTCCGCACAACCACCGGAGGCACTGCACAAAAGAAGAAGAAAATATACTGAAGAAGAGATACAGTCCCAACATATGACACGTTCTCATTTGTTCAGTGTGAAGACTCGTGATATTGGGAACATGATATCGAAAAAGATAACGAAAAAGGAACATTTATTTTCACAAATCCAATCTTCCAGACCATAGTAGTTCAGTTAAGATCTTTACCAATTTTCAATGACAAAAACTGTTCTCTTTTGATGCAAAAATAAAACCCAAAAAAAAAGATGATGGAATATAAACAAAGGAAGAAAAAACATGTGTGGATTATGAGTTCTTGGTTGTGCATGGAACACAAACACGCATAAACATCCAAAACTTACACCCGTTAATGACAGATAACTCCTGGTATATATTGTACGTGTAACTGTCGTAGTTGTCAATCAACAAAGTCCGCACAAATTCCAACTTTCGACTTGGCTCCACCACCGGCTTCTTTCCCGTATAAAATCCTTCCAAGTGTCCAGGCACCAACTGGCTAGATATCACCACCTTTCTAGCGCCATGATTAAGGACTTGAGTTTTGTCCTTTTTGCTGAAATTAACAACATTCATAAAAGGTTTAGAGCCCACTAAATTCATGTTTTTGCTTCTCAAACTCGCAGAAGAGATCTCAGAAGGTGATGGGCACAAAGTGGGATTCATTTTCCTCTAAAAGGGACAACAACAAAGTAGCCCTCAAAGCACCCACTATCTTTAAACCCTCTGCAAAAGAAAATACATGGCAGTTAGACATATCTTCGTTGTTCCAAGTGGATTCTTTCAAGTAACCATGACTATTTCATACATATTACTCTAATTAGAGAGAAATTTTATAACCAAGTGTTATGGGCTAGTGTACTTCATCGTCTTCAAGGTTCAAATCTTCTTTAGGGGCAAAGTAAATGTCTAAGTTTTCGATAGGAAGAAGAAACTCCGAAGAATCCAGATAAATTACACTAAATAGAGATCTAATACAATTTGTATATTAGTTCAAAATTTTCTACATATACAAGCATAAAAATCAAATAAACATTTGGCGACACAAAAAAAGAAAGGCTAATATATTACATGTACAATACAAATAATATACAATTTTCTTGATTAGGTATAAATAAACACAAAGCATACATACACAATAAATAGTCTACTAGATAAGAACAAACTACAATTTAGAAGCCCATTCACCCAAACTAGTTTGGACCACACAACCTCAAAAGCATGAAGTATCATTAGCAAAAAATACAGGCAACTATATATGGCTATATATACATGTGCAAATGGAAACATTTCACAACTTGATAGATCAAGCATATATACAAACACAAAACATACATGAACACTAACAATATTCAAGTTCAACATGTTTGCGAAAGTGTTATGGTCACATACTATATATATATAAATATAAATCTCCATATACACACACATACCAAATCGTTCCATAAATTGAAGAAATAATTATCGAAAACCAGCAGATCAATGGTGTTGAAGGTTGATACGTGGTGTTTGGCATTTTAAGGCATACATAGTATATTCTTATCTATTACATATATATATGTATATAAATCTGCATATGGAGTTGTATATATATACATACCTTCAAGGTTGGTAAGTGGTGTTTGGCGGGTATGTATTATATGTGGTTGTGGTGGCGGCTGGTTGGACTTGATGGTGGAGTGGTATGAGCGGCGTCTAGGGATAATTTAGCTAAACTATATGCTATGTGATATCTTGAAATTATTCATTATTTTTTATAAATTAACTGAAAATATCACGTATTAATCATTAAATATAAAAATATGTATCATTTAAGATCTCTGTCGGAAACATATAAAATAAAAAAAGTTTGCGCATTAATTTATTGTCAAAGTGTCTGATCCAACGGTTCGCGTTCGAGTATCAGTTTCGGTGAATAAAGAATTCAGAAATAAATAATGTTAAAGTGACAGTTTGAATAAAATTAATGTTTAATTATTTTTGCACATGTGCCTTAAACTTTACAAGAATATTTTAAAAGTCTGGATTTTTATCTAACAAACAATAAAAACCATATGTTTTGAGCAACTTGCTTGTGTGTTAAATCATTTAAAAATAATAAAGATACAAATAAATGTCTAGGTAAAATTAACACATTTATTTATATGTTAAAAAATAATTGTCTAAATATACATGATCTTGAATTATTTAATGATTTTTTATTTAATAATTATTTCGTTAATTAACAATACTTTAAAAAGGTAATAATTTCTATTATTTTAAAAAGGTTGTCATATGGATATTAAGCTCAATGAGATTGGATTTCTCTAGTTCTCCTGCTATGTTGTGGCAATTGAGATGGATTCAACCGTCAAACAATTGGAATTGAGGAAATTGTTTTTTTCAAGAGTATGATGTCTTGTTGCTTCAATTTGTTGGCAAATTTGGAAAAAACGTTGCGGATGGGAATTCAATTATAAGAGATATGATTCTCCAATTCTTGTGCAAAGGGTTGTTAGTGATTTTTATGAGTTTTCATAAAATTCTATGCAAGCAGAATAGCCTCCTCTCTCCTTATCGACTTGATATGCCTAACATTTCTTAAATGTGGTATCCTCCATAATTTAAGTGGCTCAAATTGAATATAGATACAACTTTTAATCAAGCCCGCGCTCAATGTGGCGGAGGCTTGGTCCTTAGAAACTCAAGGGGAATGTGGTCTCCTTCAGAATCTAAGTGGCTCAAATTGAATATAGATGCAACATTTAATCAAGTCCGCGCTCAATGTGGCGAAGGCTTGGTCCTTAGAAATTCAAGGGGAGATATCACTAGAATTGCTTCCACATATTTTCCTTATATTGCTAAAGCAGTTGTGACTGAAGGTTTAGTATTAAGAGAAGTTGTTCATTCTCTCCTGGATTGGGGCTACTCCAAAGTAATCATAAAAAGAGATTGTTAATCAGTTATGAATTTGCAAGTTTCGGAAGAAGAACTGAAGGTGATTATTGAAGATGTGTTTTCCCTTCTCAAGAAGAGTTCGAATTTCTCATTAAATTGGTGCCCTAGATATTGCAATCAAATTGCTCATGAAGTGAGTCAATTAGCCCTTCAAACTAAAACATCCAATTATGATTGAATTCATGTTCCTTCTGTAGTGAGAGAGATCCCGGTGTTAGATGGATGCTCTAGTTTGTAGTTCTTTGTTTCTGTTTTTTGGTGCAAAAAAAAAAGAGTTGTAATTTGTAGAGTAATTTTTTAGAACGGGACCATGTCAAAGACTTTCTAGTTCTTGTACTCTCACTTTTTTTATTTTATTTTATTTTTGCAACATACATGTTCCCTTTCTAAAGCAATTTTTGTTTAGTGTTGTTTGTTGATTCAATTAATATGCAATTGTATCTAAATTAATCACTTAACTTACCTAATTAAGGGTGAGTGATAAGTTATAACACAATATATCACTTGACACTCAAAGCAAAAATTATTTTAATTATAAAGTAAAAAATGTTACAATTTAAAATTCATTTATTCCTTGGGGGGCTTTTGTAAAAGAAATTTAAAATAAAATTTATCAAACAACAACTAATCCTAATCACATGAGTTATCCATCTACAACTACAAGTTTTGTTAAATCAAGAAAGTTATAATTAATACCAAATGTCTAGTGAACTAAAGCATAATAATACAATACAATACAATACTTAGAGTATCTAGCCGATGAAGTCTCTCCTACAAAAGTCAAACAGAAAATATCTTTCCGAAAATATATACACACACACTAAACAGTACTTTTACACACAGTATCCATAATTCCTTCCCATATGACCAAAGCCGACGGCATGTCAAGCGCTGTCTTAAATGGGCTTGCCGGAGCTAGCGGAGGTATCGTTGCTCAGATCATCACTTACCCACTCCAAACGGTACTTACCACTCCATTCATCATTTATATATATATACATATATATATATATATATATATATGTATGTATAGACACAGTGAAACACACAGCTTACAGTTGTATCCAATAGTTAGCGGCAAGTTGTATTTGTAGGTGAATACGCGGCAACAAACAGAGAGAATTGCCAAGAAAGCTAGGGTTTCGATTCCCACCGATCGTAATGCAGGAGGTACGATTGTGCAAATACTTCAGGTCAGTCTTGGATCATCGTCTATATACATATGTACACATATAGAGATATAGATATGTAGTTTACATACAGTGAAACTCACACTCGCTTGGATTGGATTGGATTGGCTTGATAATTTTGCTGTTGTGGCCATCAGGTGCTAAGAAGTGAAGGGTTGGGAGGACTTTACAGTGGCTTGAGGCCTTCTCTCTTTGGAACTGCTGCTTCAATGGTTGGTTTCATTTTCGCCCCACCCTGGTTTTTTAGGGTTTTGGTGAATTTTGATCAAATTGCAAGAAAAAGTATCTTATTAATTATCTAAATGGGCGGTTTCTGAGACATCATATGTATATATATATAGAGAGAGACACGTATATATATGTATGCCTAATGTGAGCTATCAAGCTTAATTCTGAGCTATCAAGACACGTTTCCAAGTCAAGCTACGTGCAATTAGGTTCAACAAAAAGATTTTGAGCTATCAAGCTTAATTCTGAAAATGTACTTTTCAAAAATCTCCAAAAACATTCTTAAGCAATTACAAATAAAATAACCAGATAGATAGAACTAATCAAATGTGAAGAGGTTGAGGATTTTTCTACAAATTGATGTATAGTAATTTTTTTCAAGTACTTCGCTTGTGATCTAATACTGTCCTTGTGATGCTGCCAGGGCATTTATTATTATTTTTATCAGGTCTTCAAAAACAAGGCTGAGGCAATTGCAGTTGCCCGTAAGAAAAAAGGACGTGGAGATGGTACTGTTGGCATATTTTCTTGGCTTCTTGTTGCTGCTATTGCCGGGTAAACGTCCCGCTGTATCTTTCGAAAAGAATAATAGCTCTCTAGAGTGTTCGAGTTTCATCTTGATTTTGTATTGAGGTTAGGATATTATGTAAAGCTTTTTTGATTTCCTGGTAACATAGGTCCAGCATCATATTGATATATGTTGTTTTGCTAAAATTTTAGTGGGTTCAAGGTCCAAGAGCAGCCACTTTGTGCAAAAATAATGCCAAAGGGAGGTTGTCTCCGGTCTGCCCTTCCGAACATCCTGTTTAAATAGGACCAACACAGATAAGGGACCGATAGTGGACAAGGCTAAATATACTCGTGCTGTTATTTCGGTTATGAAGTATAAATGTAGTTTGGGTCAATATCTGAGCACAAATCTTTTTCTACTGCAGGTCCTTCAATGTATTGCTGACAAATCCAATATGGGTTCTTGTGACTCGTATGCAGGTGACCCTAGATTTGCTCACTTTTATGGTTTATAGGTTGGTGCAAATTGGAATTTTTTTTAATTGGCTGTCCACAGTTGGGTTTTATTGTACTTTGAGTCACTTTTTTTTTTTCCCCTAAATACTTTGAGTCACTTTCACTGGTTGAAGATTTTTTTTTCTGCAGAAATATGAGTACCTTGTCAATGATACTGACAACAATTGTTCATAATTATTAATTATATACTGGTTAAGAAATCAATCAGGGATAACAACTGTATGATCCTGAGAGAGCTCCACTCTTATTCTTGCTGGGAAATAGATAACGACAAGATGTTTGTTAATTTGACCCTTGATCACCCTGTCATTGGGGAACTTCAAGTTTCCAAATTGATCCTTTGATTTGATTCTTATAAACTTTTTGTTTTTGGTAAGTGCTTCATAAAAACTTGCAATGCAGTGTATCGCCTATACCTTAATGTAATAGCTATACTATGGAGACATACTGATTTCACCATTACTAAACAATTGTCTGCTACGCAATTCCTTTCTTGGAACAAAATTTCGTACAACTAAGCATAACCTTGATATGTTTTAATTGTTAGCAGGGTTAGTATTGTATTTGTACCCTACTAGGGTTTCTATTCTTCATTAATAAATATAAGTGATGAGAACTTCTCATACACTTAACCTTTTCCTTCTAATTATTTTCAACATGGTATCAGAATCCAGGTTACCAACAAGTCTCGGTCCAGGTTCTGGGAGAAATGGGTTGTCGCTGCTCCGACCCAAGGCCCGATATGTGAGGGGGAGATTGTTGGGGTTGTCCCACATCGGTTGTGGAAGGGGTTGATGGTCAGTATATAAGTGTGAGGAAAAGCCTCACCTTTTGAACTAGCTTTTGGGGTGAGAGAGACCCAAGACCACCCAACACATGTATCAGACGCCTACCCCTCACATCCCTGGGTTTCTCTCCGAGTCTTTTGCTATGGCAGTTCGTTATGCTTATCCATCACCACCATCAGTTCCTCGACAAATTTTGCCTACCACGCCACCTAGTCTTTCTTAATCATCTGCGGCTTCCGGTAATCCTCGTCCAAGGAAGAAGTGTGATCACTGTGGCAAGTGGGGGCATCTAAAGGCCACGTGTCATACTTTGCACGGTCGTCCTCCGGGTTATCAATCATGCTCATCTCAGTCCTCTGCACATTTATCTATGGACTCCAATGTGCCGGATTCATCACTTTGTAGTGCTATCTCACATGACGAGATCACTAGATTCTGACAGTTTCTGTCTATGTCTTCCATGCAACAGGATTCTCATGCAGGTAACTTTGTTTCTGCAAACAGTGTTTCTGTATCTTCGACTATGCCCTGGATTGTTGATTTGGGTGCCACTGATAACATGACTAGTATATCTTCTCTTTTCCGGTCGTACACTTCTAGTTCTTCGAAAATGACAGTTAGTCTTGCCGATGGGGCTAAGTCTCCTATTGCAAGGAAGGGGTGTATCTTGGTTACTGATTCACTATCATTACCTGATGTTCGTCATGTCCCTCAATTGACTACTAATCTTATTTCTATTAGTAAACTCACCAAAGATAAAAATTGCAGTATAACTTTCTTTCCCACTTACTGTATTTTTCAGGATCTGGTGTCACAGAAGATGATTGGTAGTGGACGTGAAGAGGGTGGCCTTTACGTTTTGAATGAACCTGTCTCTTCAGTCTCTCCTCAGGCTTTTCAGTTATAGTCTTTGTCTAGTAGTGAAAATGTCACACGGATATTACATTAGCATCACCGCTTAGGTCATATTTCATTTGAGTATCTTCGTTATTTGTCTCGTCTTTCTTTTTTAAAGTGCCCATGTCGAGTTTATCTTGTGAGACATGTCAGTTGGTTAAACATCATTGTAGCTCGTATCCTTTAGTATTAATAAAACTTCATCTTCCTTTTATATTGTGTATTCTGTTGTTTGAGGTCCTGCTCCAGTTACTTCTGTTTTAGGATTTCGTTATTTTGTGTTGTTTATTGATGATTTCTCGAGGTGTACTTGGGTTTATCTAATGAAATTCAAGGATGAGGTATCCTTCATTTTCCAAAAATTCATCGTTATAGTTCGTACACAATTTGGTAAAACTATCAAAGTCTTCTGTTCCGATAAGGGCGGAGAATTTCTATATCATGAACTTCAAATATTTTGCGATGTGACTGGCATTGAGCATCAAACCTCTAACACTCAAACTCCCCACCAAAATGGAAGGTCATAAAGGAAAAATCGCCACATCTTTGATCTTGCTCGTGCAATGTGTATTGGCATGAATGTTCCCACGTGTTTTTGGTCTGATGCTGTTCTTACGGCGGTGTACCTTATCAACCGTTCTCCATCTCAAGCTCTCGGTTTTCGCACTTCGTATTCTATTCTCTATCCTGATCGTCATTCTTTTCAGGTGTCACCTCGTATATTTGGTTGTGTCTATTTCGTCCAAGTCATCGGATCTTCCTCTAAACTAGAACCTCGTGCCTTAAAATGTGTGCTCTTCGATTACTCTCACACACAGAAGGGTTACCGGTGTTACCACCCCTCTTCTCGTTGTTGTTTCACATCTATATATGTTACTTTTTTCGAGCACGCTCCGTTCTTTAAAGGCGATGTACTGTCTTAGGGGGAGTGGTTTCCAATTTATCCTATTCCTACGAAAGTTTTACCTTTTTCTCCTACTTGTGTTCCACTTCCGTTGAATGTCCCGCCACAACTTGTTATGTCACCACTAGTTTCATCTTCAGGTCCACATTTACAGGTTTATACTCGACGGCAACGCCAACCTCCCACACCAGACTGTCAGGACTCTTCTGTGCCTCTAGGTTCACCTATTGCCGTTGATTCACCCTTACCAGGTATTCAGTACCTTAGATATCACCTATTCCAGTTTTTACTGATCTTGATTTACCGGTTACTGATAATGTTGATGATAAACCTATTGTTATTCGGAAAGAGAAGCGTACTTCAGGCAAACCTGCTCAATATTCGGACGCAATAATTTATTCTATCACTGATTACACTTCTGATCATCGTCTGTCTCCTAGTTACAAATCCTTTCTCGCTTTTCTCTCTTTGGTTGACATACCTCGCACAGTGGCAGATGTTTTGGCCACACCTCATTGGAAGGCTGCGATGTTGGAAGAATTACATGCACCGGAGGTGAATAATACTTGGGCATTGGTTTCTCTTCCACCCAGGCGTACCGCAGTTGGGTTTAAATGGGTTTTCACGGTTAAAGAAAATCCAGACGGAACAGTGAGTCGGTACAAGGCTCGGTTAGTTGCCGAGGGATATGCACTGATACATGGTGTTGACTATCAGGAAACATTTGCTCTTGTGCCAAGATGAATATGATTCGCGTCATTTTCTCTCTTGTTGCATCGAAATCTTGGCCTCTTTTTCAAATGGATGTGAATAATGTCTTTCTCAACGGGACATTGCAGGAACAGGTTTATATGTCTCAACCTCCTGGTTTTCGCTCTTCTTCCACTTCTGGCTTAGTTTGTCGGTTGAAAAAGTCTATATATGGACTTAAACAGTCTCCTCGTACTTGGGCTGATACATTTTGTGCAACCATGATTGGCTATGGATACGTTCAGAGTTAAGCTGACCACACCCTATTTCTTTGACACTTAGGTCAGAAGGTTGTTGCGTTGCTTGTTTATGTTGACGACATTGTTATTACAGGAAATGATGTTCAGGGTATTCGTGACTTGAAATCCTATCTCAGTACTCATTTTCAGGTGAAGGATCTCGGTCTCTTGCTTTACTTCCTCGGGATTGAGCTTGCATGTTCTAGTTCTGGTATTTTTATCTCTCAGCGCAAGTATATTCTTGATCTTCAATTTGCTTTGGGGCAACTTGCATGTCGTCCCGCCGAGACACCCATTGAATAAAATCATCATTTGGCCGACCATAAGGGGGAGTTGTTGGAGGATATTGGGCAGTATCAGCAGCTTCTTGGGAAGCTTCTCTATCTTTCTCTTACCCGACCTGATATTACATATGCGGTTGGAGTTCTCAGTTATTTTATGCATAAGCCGCGTCTTCCGAATCTTCAGGCAGCTATTCGGGTGCATCGCTATCTCAAGGGATGTCCTAGACGTGGCATCCTGTTTTGAGATAATGGTCATTCTCGGGTTGAGGCTTGGACTGATGCTGACTTTGCAGGTTCGAGATCCGATCGACGATCCACTTCTGGGTATTGTACCACAATTGGTGGTAACTTGGTTACATGGAGGAGTAAAAAACAAGATGTTGCCTCTAGGTCCAGTGCTGAAGCTGAGTATAGGGCAATGGCTTAAGGTATTTGGGAACTGATATGGCTAAAACGTCTTCTACAAGATCTTCATTTGCATGTCTCTCTTCCTATGACAACAAATAAGCTATTAACATTTTGGCTAACCCGATGCAACATGACCGCACAAGACACAAAAAGATTGATCGACATTTCCTGCGTGAGAAGCTTATTTTTGGACATATTCGTGCTCTATTTGTTCCGACTTCGCAACAACTAGCAGATTTTCTCACCAAGGTTGTTAGTAGTAAATTATTTTTAGATGTTTTGTCCAAGCTGGGCATGTGCGATATCTATGCTCCAGCTTGAGGGGGAGTGTTAGCAGGGTTAGTATCGTATTTGTACCCTACTAGGGTTTCTATTCTTCATTAATAAATATAAGTGATGAGAACATCTCATACACTAACTTTTTCCTCCTAATTATTTTCAACATTAATATGGCTATCGGAGGACTTTGTTGAATGCAGTCTCTTTGCTATAAATACATTAGGATTCAATTTCTGACATTTTACATTTGATATCCAGACTCATACTCAAGCAGAAAGAAAAATTTTGGAGGCAAAAAGGGAGGCTCTATTTAGGGAAGCTTCTGAAAACAGTTTGATGGAAGCTACTTTGCAGGACAAATTGGCTGAACTTGATTCAACAAAGCCTCGTCCCTTTGGAACATTGCACGCGGTTGGTATTACTAGCATTTAAATTTCCCTTACTAGAGCATTTGTGTTGTTCTTATGTTGTTGTTTTTTCATCTTGGTTAATGAAGTACATTTTTAATAGGTTATTTTCTCTTTAATGCTCCAGCTTTACAGTAAATTGAGCTTTAGTTTCACCCACAAAATGTTATTGTTTTATTTGACGTCAGAATTGTTGCTACCTCTAGTGTAATTGGTCTTAAGCGAGTGGTCTGCTGAGATCTCTCAAAAGAGACTGATATCGATTGTTGAGAATCCTCAGCTTGAGGAAGTCATTTCCCAACATTGGGAAGCCTATGGAACTTTTCGATCTCTCATGATTATTTCAGAGTGAGACCTTTTATGTTTGATGGTGTATTTGATTTGAGTGAAATAGATGTTTTTGATGGAGAGGAATCTCCTTGGCGCTTAAAATTTTCATCATTAGCTCTTTTTTTTGTTGGGTTATGGGGAATAATTATAAATATGTAAACGAGATTGTTGATTTTTTGGCCACCTCGAATCCTTTGTTGTTGTTGTGGCTTCAGCCTTATGTAGTTCTTGGGTTGCATTTGTATATGACTGTTAGGTACGTGAAGTTTATAATGAAGCCGGAATTACTGGATTCTGGAAAGGCCTCATCCCGACACTTATCATGGTAATTTTTTTGTATTGTTTATCTTTCTTTGTAGTAAAAAGGCAAAACGAAAAGGGAAAGGAATTTTGAATTTTAGGAGCAATCTTATGTTACTGCTATTCTGAAAAATTACTATATGCAGGTGTGCAATCCATCCATCCAGTTCATGATTTACGAGACCTCGTTAAAACATCTGAGAGTTAAACGTGGTATGAATAAACAGGGATTGAAAAGTGTAACTGCAACTGAGGTAAACCCCTGTTAAGATGGTAGCTTGGAAAGAACAACTCTATAGTCATTTATAAATCAAAATAGTACTTTATTGGAATTAAGCTCTAATTATTTATTTCACATGGGTCTTTTGCAGAAATAAACTTTTGAAAAGGAATATATATATATATATATATATATATATATATATATATGAAGCAATCCGGCTTGAACAAGGAAATGGAAGATAAATAGATAAATTTACCTTCAACATTTTTTTTTTAGATTCTTTAAGTTGCAACTTGCAAGGTTCATCTTCATTTTCCTCCTGAGAGCTGGTACCCATGGTGTCCCAACCTGTCCCAACCCTCGTAGATGTTGCTGCTTTGCACTTTCAATGCATTTAAGTGCCAACTACCTCCCTCAACCAGGGATGTAGAACGCCCCCTTCTGGGACCTGACGCCCTCATTAGTCTAATCCTCTAGGGCTGGTGCACGCTCCCCCTTTTTCTGGTTGGGGATTGACTCTATTACCATCTGTCATGGTCAGCCCTAACCCGCATAGATATTCTCTACTTTGCACATTCTCTGTGCTCACAGTTTATAAAATGTGTCTACGTGGTTAGGGGGTGGTCATACATGTAAGTGTTGTCAAACTCTTCCCCCCAGGCAATTGGATGTCACACTTGGTCGTGTTAACATTCTTGTGAGAATTGGTAACTGTCTCTCTCTAACTATTTTGCTGTCTTGTTTCAAAAGGTTTTCTTATTAGGGGCCCTGGCAAAACTGGGTGCGACTGTCTCAACATACCCCTTGTTAGTGGTCAAGGTAAACTCTTTGTTCTTTGTGTTTTCTTTTCCTTCTGCAATCAACACAATTCATATAATTGAAACTTTTCAAGTTTTCCAAATCTGCAATTTCAATAAAATCAGAGTAGTTTACCTCATTGAAAACTTAGATCCCCCAAAGAACATTAGTGTGAGCAGTCATCTTTGTGCAAAGTGGCGCCAAAGTTTAGGCCTGTCTCTAATATTCCCCTTTTCCAGGTAACACACACAAGTGCATACTATTTTTTCTGAAGTTATTTCTTCATTGTGTCGTCTTTGATATCTATGCAGTCAAGGCTTCAAGCAAAGCAGGAAATTGGTGGAAACACCTCGCTAAGATATTCAGGTTTTTTATATATGTTCAAGGCTTCAAGCTTTTTTTTTTTTTAATGTTTCATTATCATAATTATCACTAGTGAGTCAAAAGTATTAGCACGAGCATAAGTTCTTTGAAAAGAAGATTATGCAGTACTGTTGAAGGCGCACACTCTGTATTGGCGTTTTCGTTGTTTAAAAAAGAGCTAATGAAACTTTATTTTTTGCGAAACAGGTACTCTTGATGCAATTTTTAAGATGATTCGGTATGAAGGATTGCGCAGCTTTTACAGAGGGATGAGCACAAAGATAGTACAGAGTGTTTTTGCAGCTTCTGTACTTTTCATGGTTAAAGAGGAGTTTGTCAAAGCTTACTTAGTTTTAGGGGATAAAAGCCGGAAACTTCTTTCGAATGTGGTGAAATGATCTCTGAAAATTGTATAAACTTCTTACTTAGTTTTGTATAACAAGCTGACTTTGTAAATTGCTATTACTTCGTAGTTAATGTTGTTGTGTCTATATTATATAGCGACTCTGTAATTCAAATGAATTAATGCAAAATTGGGCGGGTTAAAAAAAAAAGAAGAGAGAATTCTTCCAGAAACACTTGAACCACTATAAGAATATGTCATAACAAGAAACAGAAAATGTTTTCAAATATGATACTACGAGACTGGATGATAGGAATTATTAGATAGTACAAGCCACAAGGTCCAATGCTTGTCAAAACTCTCCTTCACTCGCTTTAAGAATTTGTCATTTTTATAAATAGATCATTTTGAAATAAGAACAGAACTCCTTAATATGTAAAATTTCACCATAAAAAAAAAAAAGACTATAAGGCTCTTTACTTTCCTGCACTAATTGAACCCGTGGGGCTCTCAACGTTCATTAAATCTGCCAAATCTTAAATTAAAAATATTGTCTACAATAGTTTCAAGAATGCAAATAACGTACCAGTCCAATAAGAAAAAGAATATTCTCTTAAAATATAGTAATATTCTCATGTTGTCTTTGAATTAGGAATATGGTGTGGCTCAATTCTAGTGGAAAAATCTTACTAATATGCTCTCATTTTAAACTCCCCTAAAATATACAATGAACAATAGCGCCAGTTGCAAGGGCTGGGGTGCCAGAATATAACAACAGGTCATGTTGGAAGTTAAAAGATCCCCATCTTAAAACAGATCTCACTACATATTGGCCGAGTAAAAAAGAAACCACTTTAACCAACATTGCTTCATTAATCAGCGTTGTTCAGTTGCTCGAATGCTAGAGTAACAGGAAACAATACACACACACAACCAAAACCTTTGGACAGAAAAACCTATCACGCAATCAACCTTCTGCCCCTCATTTTTTGTAAACTCCTTTTCTTTTACTGTAGAATCAGGACTGTGAAATGAATACCGACCCTTGTACCTCAAACACTACGGCAGAAAGGGTCATGCTCTATATACAGTGTTCGTGTGCCAAAGAAGCATTTACAGCCACTGCAATCTGGTAAATGGTAAAGAAGCTCAGCCCAAACGACTAGATGAAATAAATCAAAGAATACAGAACGCACCAGCACACATAATCAAAGAAGCTCCATTGACACCTGGAAAAGAATAAGTAAATATGTCATCAGTATTTATGTGCATTTATTATGTATTCATACTCAAAGTAGACTATGGCACAGGAATATGGTATGCAGATACATGAATCACATGCCTCGTTAAATTTTGATAACTAGTGTTAAGGAACGTTGAAACAACTTGGCAATCATAAGAAGTTGAAAATCTCACCCCATATCCTTGCATTTTGAAGGATTAGAGGAAATTGAATGACCGTGGACGCGAGACCACTCTGCCGTCAGAATATTGGAGCTTCAGGCACCAAAAATTACCTAAATGCTTGGTGCCTATGACATTTTCAAAGCCCGCTTTACTTGAGCAAATGCTGCAGGATCCATTCGACTAATAGCTGAGTTAAAATTCTCTCCATGAAGGGCAGCACATGTTTGAAGGTTGTCCCTCACAGAATTCTCTAATGACACCTGGTTGATAGGGTCCGAGAACTTGATCTGATAACGTTGAACAAATTTCAGAATCCATACAGAAAATCAGTTCTTAATTTTAGAATCCCCAAGAATGTTTACCTGCCTCCTCCTGTATTCTTTGCTTGGGACAGGAAGCTTGCTGGAGCTCATGTTATCGCTACTGTTTACAAGTAAAGAAGTTATATTTACAGTGAGAAAATTATATCTAACATTTATCAAAAACAAAAAAGAGAAAATATTCGTGAGTTTATGTAAACCATCAACTAAACAAGCGCAATTAAATCTAACCTGGACTCTTCCTCAGTTAAGTCTTCACTTCCACCCAATATTACACTCGTACATACACTATCACGTTAATATGCCCCATGAATAATGTTATTGCATGAACACAAAGGAAATCTCATATTAGAAATCATATAAGGCATCAATTCAAAGCCAAACAATCACCTTAGGATCTGATCAAGTTTGTCGAGTACTTGAGGCAATCTCAATGTTAATATTATGGAAAGGGCTAAACCAAATGTCTTCTTTTGGATAGTGGTTGCATTATCAACCTGCACCACAAGCCAGGAAAAAGACAGTGAGATAAATTACTGATCGTTAAAAGACATAATAGAAAACTCTGCCAAGATAAAGTTCAATTAAAACCGATAAGAATCTACCAGAAGGAAGAAAAAATAGAAGATACTTTGAAAGCCTCCGCTTGCAAGGAGACGACTCCTATTCAGAACAATTTTTGTATAACTACTCTTATTCAGAAGACACTAACTGTAACAGGCTGTTCCAACTCACGGTATGATATTGTCCACTTTGGACCCAACACCCAGGATTTTGTTTTTGGGCTTTCCCCCAAAAGGCCTCCATATTATTGCAGACAACAATTATTTAACTAAACTGAATTTTCACTGGATAACATCATCCAACCTTACAGTTGGAGGGATTAGATATGGGCTGCGAGAAAGGGATGCGTCACTCAACAGTGTGTGTGGACAGAGGTCTGGAATGTGCTTCTCATGATTCTGATGCAATGGTTGCTGGCAAGGATGGCATGGTGGGTGATATTTTGGGTCTTGCTATGTGTGGTAATGATGATTTGGGACTTATTGAGGTGGCTGATGATATGGTAGGCTTCGAGGTGATGGAGAATGCTAGATCAGTGGCGGTCGACTGTTCTGATTTTTGTACTCATAAGTGGGTAAAGGATAATGTGGTGGAGGTTGAGAGCTTTGTAATGGGTTCTGAGGGGCTGGTTCCAGTTCCGGATGGCAGTGGTTCTGGTGCTGATGGAGGTACTGGTACTGGTGCTGGTGGAGGTACTGATGGAAATGCAGATGCTGGTTTGAGTCTGGTGGTGAGTAGAAGTATGGTTGACTGTCCCATGGTGAATGATGAAGACTTAACCAATGTGGAGGTGATGGAGAATGTTGTGCCTGTTGCGGTGGATTGTTCGAACATAAATCCGGATAAGTGGGTAAGGGACAGTGTTGTGGAGATTGCTTCCAAGCTATGTAGCACCGATACGGATACGAGGTGCAGATACGATACGGACACGGGAATACGGCAAATCTCAAAAAAACAGGATACGAGTACAACGGGATAAAATATATTTTTATATATTTTGGGGATTTCTTGTTGTTTTGGGGAGGGTGATTTCTTGTTGTTTTGGGGAGGATTGGGGTGGTTGGTGCTCAAGGGTGGTCCAAACCCGTAGAGGAGTGGGGGTCTGGAATGATATTCGGAGGGGTTGGGATCTTTTTGCTTCCTTTACTTGTTTTCGGGTTGGCGATGGCCGTTGTATTCGCTTCTGGTCCGACTAGTGGTGTGGAGAGGCCCCCCTTGCTTCTTCATTTCCTCGTCTGTTTAGGATTGCTCACGACCGTCATGCTTCGATAGCCGACTGGTATCACCTTGATACTGGTAGGCTTGTGTGGGATGTCCTGTTCATGCAATCCTTTCAGGATTAGAAGCTGGATGAGGTCATCGGTTTCTTGGAGCTTTTATATTCGTAGACTGTGGCTTCTAGGTCGGATTCTCTGCTCTGGTCTCCTTCTTCTACCCGGAGGTTTTTGGTGTCCTAGTTCTTTGGTGGCCTGACGCCTCAGGTTGTGGAGGATTTTCCTTGGAAAGCTATCTGGCGTTCTAAGGTCTCTCTTAAGGTCGCTTTCTTCACTTGGTCGGCGGCGTGGGGGCGCATTCCTACTCTTGACTTTTTTAGGCAGAGGGGTGTCGTTGAGGTCAACCGGTGTTTTTTGTGTAAGCTGGACGAGGAATCTGTTGACCATTTTCTTCTTCACTGCCCGATGACGTATAATTGTTGGTGCTTCCTCCTTGGTCTTTTTGGGATCCCGTGGGTGATGCCGGGGTCTGTTCGCGATGTTTTGGCTGTCTGGAGGAGTGCACAGGTTGGCGCTCAGGCTCGGCCCTTTTGGGGGGTTGCTTCTCTTTGCCTCTGGTGGAGCATTTGGCTTGAGCGAAACTATCGCTGTTTTGAGGGCGTTGAGTCCCCCCCATCGGGGTTATCAAGGATCGTTTTATTTCCCTTTTATTTTCTTGGGTGGAGGGTTGTAGTGATCCCTCTTTTGCTGAGAAAATAACATTTTTGGCTTCTTTTGGCCCTTAGCGGCTGTTTTTGTATTTGGGATGCACTCCCCGGTTGAGTGTCTTTTATATCATTTCTTACTTGTCAAAAAAAACCTATGATACTAAGTTACTGAAATATGCAAAAATTATAGTGTTACTACAATAACAATAAAAAATCCTTAACTTTCTCCGTCTTTCCCACTTCTCCAATAGGGGCGCTAACATTCCTAATTATTAGCTCTTCATATTGTTGGGTCATGGTGAGAGACTTCAAATTTTAATAATAGATAGTTGATTTTTTGGGTTCTTTGAGCACATAGTTCTTTTTGGGATACGTTGTCCTGAAAATTCTGTAATGACAAATTTTTGTTTCATGGACAGGTAGAGAAGGAACCGAGGATTTGTATCACATTTCCATTTCCATGAAAGACGTAAATACCAAAAGACAGGAAATAGTAAAGGATAAGTGTAATGGTTGAAATATTTGGCCCAATTATAGATGGGCCACTGGACTGATGGGCCGACGACGGATGGGCCAGAGACCGATGGGCCGGAAGGCGGATGGGCTGAAAACAAGCAGGCCGAAAACAACAATGGGCCCATGAAAAATTCTAGAAGATAAAGTGTGATCCACAAGGCAAGAAGTAATCCAATTATAGTATGAAGAGTCCAAATAAGGTTGGGGTTTATCAAATCCCTTGATTTAAGGGGTTGATAAACCTGGGTACATGGGCTTGACCCATTTATCACAACTTGTATAAATAGAGGACTTTGATTAATGAGAAGGGATCCAAAGTTTTAACCAAATATCTATTGTGTAACTTTTCTGCATTTACACAATTGGCGCCGTCTGTGGGAAACCCTATTATTGAAATCTTTTTTCTTTCAATAAGCTTCCCACCCTCTACAAAAAGCTAAGATTCATACCACCAATGGCGATTACACGATCACAACAGACCGATTTGCCTCCAAACGGAGGCCAACAACCAGAAGATCCGATCAGAAGAGCCCTTGAGGAAAGAACCGCCGAGTTAGAAAGACAGAACGCCGAACTGGCAGCAAAACTGGCTCAACTGCAGAACCTACAGGAGACCCATGATGACGAACAATCCGACCAGCACGAACGATCCGTGGGCCGCCAGACAGACAAAGAAGACCTACCCGCTAGAGCCCACGACGGTCGTGAAGAACAGGCCGAGTCATCCTTACAGGTTCTTGGGGTACACAATCCCGAGGAGGTTCTGACCATGAAAAAACTGGAGGAAATCATGTCAAGATTCCAGCGAGACGTGCTCAGGGACCTGAAAGTACAGACCCCAATCGATCTGGCATCCGAGGCATCCATAGACGCCGTTCAGACACCATTCACCGTCTCGATCACCAGCATGCCCTATCCGGAAAGGTTCAGATTACCGAAGTTCACCCTGTTCGATGGTACAAAAGATCCAACCGAACACATCTATCACGTCCATACCAAGATGAATGTTTACAACGAAAACGAGGCCTTACTCTGCAAAGTTTTCCCCACCAGCCTGACCGAAGCAGCCCTCCCGTGGTTCAGAAAGCAACCGCCCCGATCGATCGGTAGTTGGCTCAGACTCTGCGAGTTATTTATCGCACAGTACTTTGGCAATAAAAGGCAGAAGAAGACTATCTCCAGTTTGTTCACCATGATCCAAGAAAAGGGCGAATCCCTGAAAAGTTTTGTCTCACGGTTCAATGTGGAGATGTCTTCAATTGACAACTGCGACCAACATTCAGCCGTCGAAGCCTTCAGAATGGCCCTGATCCCTGGAACCAAGTTCCATCAGTCCCTAGTCAAGAGGCCGCCGGCCGATATTGAAGAGCTCAACTCTAGGGCACAGGGGCACCTCCGAATAGAAGAGGAGTTGGCCATACGACAAAGAAGGACCGCCTTTGCAACAGTAGAGGCCAGAGCGTCCGAACCTTCCAGGATAAAGGATCGGGCACCAGACCAGAAGAGACCGAGCGCACCTCCTGCTCCTTCCCCGGCCCCAGAGAAACGACCAAGGTTTGAGGAGAAGGTTACCCCCTTAAAAGTAACCTTGGCAAAGCTGTACCAGGAAACAAAGAGCAAAGGAATCTACCGGTCACCACCTCCCATCAGACAGCAGATGGACCAAAGGGATATGTCGAGGCACTGCGCCTTCCATGGCGAATACAGGCACCACGCTAATGAGTGCAGAAGCCTCAGGAGACAGGTGGAAGCCATGATTGCAAAAGGAGAATTGACCGAGTATGTTGCCAAGGAAGGAGCCCGATCAGATCAAGCGACGCATGCCCCTACCAAGGGGGCTTTGGGACAACCCGTGCGGGTCATTCACATGGTCCATGGAGGGCCCAGTCAGTCAGAAGCGGAAGAAACTCGTAGATCACAGATGCGGCAAGCCCAGAAGCTACGAAGGGTTGGAGAAGTCACCAAGTTTCGAAGCCCGAAGGATGATGCCCGGATTATTTTCACCTCTGCGGATATGCAGAATATTCAGACACCTCACGACGACCCCCTAGTTATCTCCCTCATGGTCTCCAACTGCCTGATCAAGAGGGTAATGGTCGATCCAGGAAGCAGCGCTAACATTATCACCAAATGGGCCTTTGAGAAATTGGAAATAAGCCCCCAGGAAATAGTCCCATCCAGAAGCCCGATAGCAGGATTCGATGGAAAGAGAGTGGAACCGGTAGGGGAAATCCAGCTACCAGTAACGGCAGCAAGGCGCACACTCCGAGAGACTTTCGTGGTGGTGGATGTCAAACCTTCCTATAATCTCCTCATGGGAAGAGGATGGATCCATCGTATGCACGGAGTCCCTTCTACCATGCATCAGGTCATGCGGTGTATCGACCCGAACGGAGTTGACGTAATCGATATCAGGGGAGATCAGGTAGCAGCAAAGGAGTGTTACGCAGTCACGATGAAAAGTCTAAAAAGGAGTACGAAACCGGAACAAAAGTCGCAGTCCAAGACAGTACTTGATGCCAAATAGCAATTACAGGAGGGCGGTTCGGGATCACCGGTAGCAGTTGAACCACTACTGGAAGTTCAAATTTGTCACGATCGCCCTGAAAGGTTTACCTATGTTGGTTCAGGCCTCAATCCACAGGAAAAAGAGGAAATGGAATCCCTTCTCCAATCCAATGCTGACATATTTGCGTGGAGCCATATGGACATGACCGGTATTGATCCATCAGTAGCCCTGCATTCTCTCAATGTGGATCCCAGCGCAAAGCCCATTAGACAGAAACAGAGACGAATGGGGGCCCATCGAAATCAGAGCATAACTGAAGAAGTCGATCGGCTTCTGCAAGCAGGATTCATTAAGGAGGTTCAGTATCCTTCCTGGTTGGCAAACGTGGTGGTGGTCCAGAAGAAAAACGGCAAGTGGAGGGTATGTGTTGACTTCACTGATCTGAATAAAGCATGCCCAAAAGACTGTTTCCCTTTACCAAAGATCGACCAGATGGTAGATGCCACCGCAGGATTCGAACGCCTGAGTTTTCTGGACGCATACTCTGGCTATAACCAGATCCGAATGGATCCGGAGGACCAGGAAAAGACTGCCTTCATCACTGAGTCAGGTACATTTTGTTATACAGTTATGCCTTTCGGACTAAAGAATGCAGGTGCTACATATCAGAGGTTGGTCAGAAGGGTGTTCCAAGGGATGATGGGATCCACCATCGAAGCCTACATCGATGACACAGTGGTCAAAAGCAAGGTAAAAGGAGACCATCTAGCCGACCTACAGCAGGTATTCAATACCCTCCGGAAGTACAATATGAAGCTCAATCCAGCCAAATGTTCCTTCGGAGTATCCTCAGGCCAGTTTTTGGGACACATAGTTGATCGGACGGAAATACAAGCTAGCCCTGCGCAAGTCAAAGCTCTCGTAGAAACAGCTGAGCCAAAGTCCCGGAAAGAAATCCAGGTGCTAACCGGCAGAATAGCAGCCCTAAGTCGTTCATCTCTCGGCTAACCGATCGGTGTAGGCCGTTCTTTCAGGCAATAAAAGCGGCACAAGGAGAAGTCTGGGGGCCAGAGCAAGCGGAGGCCCTACACAAACTCAAAAGTTACATGGCAAAGCCCCCGATTCTGGCAACCCCCGAAGCCGATGAGCCGCTGCACCTGTATCTGGCCATTTCAGTAACATCTACCAGCGCCGCCCTGGTCAAGGAGGGCAAAGGGTACTAGACACCAGTTTTCTACACCAGCAAATCCCTTGCTGATGCAGAAACCCGTTATTCAAAGCAAGAGAAGCTGATACTATCGCTCATCAATGCTAAGCGACGTCTACGGCATTATTTTGAAGCACACCCGATCATAGTACCTACTGTAACTCTGATCAGATCCATAATGGCGAAACCTGAGTTATCTGGGAGAATATCAAAATGGGCGATTGAACTGGGGATTTTTGACATAACCTATGTCCCCCGAACGGCCATCAAAGGACAAGCAGTAGCTGATTTTCTGTTAGAAACAGTAACTGCTGACTCCACAGAAGAAGGTGAACCTGGATTATGGTTCGTGTTCGTAGACGGATCATCCAACATCAACGGAGCAGGGGTCGGGGTAGTACTCGTAACACCGGATGGTACTAAAATCCAACAATCCGTTAGACTGGAATTTCCAGCTTCTAACAACGAAGCAGAGTATGAAGCCATCCTTGCAGGAATTCGGTTAGCCCGAAGCCTTCAGGTCCAGAAAGCAGAGGTGCGAAGTGACTCCCAGCTAGTCGTGCGACAGTTAAATGGGGAGTATGAAACCCGAGAGCCGAAGATGGAAGCCTACAAGAATCTAGTTCTAAGAGAGGCTGAAAAGTTCCAGCAAATAAACTTTGAACAGATTCCCAGAGGGGATAATTCTGCAGCAGATCATCTGGCTAACCAAGCCTCCGCCACAAAAGAAAGTATGACTCGCACTGTACCAATGGACTTCATTGCCCGATCTAGCTTGGAACCCCCCGAAGAAGTAATGGTTATCCCATGGGAACCAAGCTGGATGGATCCAATAGTAGATTATCTGAGATTTGGTACATTGCCTGAATCAAAATCAGAAGCCCGGAAGATAAGAATGAAGGCAGCCAGATATGCCTTATACAACGGCCAACTATACCGAAAGTCTTTTTCCGGACCATACTTGAGATATCTGACCCCCTCAGAGGCATCGGCAGTCATGGAAGAGATCCATGCAGGAGCTTGTGGCAATCACTCCGGAGGAAGGTCCCTAGCTCATAAAATCCTCACCCAGGGGTATTTCTGGCCCTACTTGGCAAGGGACGCTGAAATTTATGTCAGACACTGCAAAAAATGTCAGTTTCATGGAGATGCCATTCACCCACCGCCGGAGTTCTTAAACCCAACTATTATTCCTCACCCTTTCGCCCGATGGGGCATGGACATCGTAGGTCCTCTCCCTCAGGCAATACGATGTACCACACATGTTCTCCTGGCCACCGATTATTTTACCAAATGGGTGGAAACGGAGGCATACCCCACCATAACAGGCAGCCATGTTATAAAATTCATCCGGAGCCACATCATCTGTAGGTTCGGCCTACCCCGAACCATAATGATGGACAATGGCACCAACCTGGATAACAGAAGGGTTCAAGCATTCTTATCAAAGCATGGGATCAATCAAAACACTTCTTCCGTCGGCTACCCGCAGGGAAATGGGCAAGCCGAAAGGACGAATAAAACAATTTTTGACACACTGAGAAAAAAACTTGAAGACGCAAAAGGGGCTTGGTTGGAGAAATTGCTTGAGGTGTTGTGGTCCTATCGAACTACTCCGAGACAGCCAACTGGAGAAACCCCTTTCGCCATGGCTTATGGGGCCAAAGCAGTTATCCCGACCGAGCTAAAAGTACCTACTTTAAGGAGCCAAGCCTGGGAAGAAGGTCCAAACAATCAGCACCTAGCCCATGATCTAGATCTCCTGGAAGAAAAACGGGAAGCCACCGGGATAAGACTGGCTGCCTATCAGCAACAGGTCAGAGCACGTTTCAATCAGAAAGTCAAAAGAAGAGAGTTCCAAGTAGGCGATATGGTGCTCAGAAGGAAGATTGGTATTGTAGGCAAATTACGAGAGACATGGGAAGGACCTTACACAGTGGTTGAGGTTATCGGACGCGGTGCTTATCGGGTTCGGAATAACGAAACAGGCCGCCTCGAGTCCAACTCTCAGAATGCTTATCGGTTAAAGAGGTATTATCCTTAGATAGTTGCTTTTCTTGTTAAGAAATAAAACTGTGTCTTTCTATGACACCTTTGTTACGAAGCATCTGTGTCCGATATCGGTACCTCTGCTTCATGATTTTCAAATTCATCTCAATAAAAATAAATTCTACTTTTGTGCAAGGCTCTAGGGTTATAAAATTTCCTAAGTGTTTGAGTTCAAACCTGATTTGAACAAACCAGAGGATGAAACCAAGCCTCAGGGGCCAAATGCCCGAAGGCTTCACAATTTGCTAAAATTTCCTAAGTGTTTGAGTTCAAACCTGATTTGAACAAACCAGAGGATGAAACCAAGCCTCAGGGGCCAAATACCCGAAGGCTTCACAATTTGCTAAAATTTCCTAAGTGTTTGAGTTCAAACCTGATTTGAACAAACCAGAGGATGAAACCAAGCCTTAGGGGCCAAATGCCCGAAGGCTTTACAATTTGCTAAAAATTTCCTAAGTATTTGAGTTCAAACCTGATTTGAACTAACCAGATGATGAAATCAAGTCTCAGGGGTTCATTGCCCGAAGGCGTTGTGACTCATTGAAAATTCCTAAATGTGTGAATTTAGAACAAATAATAAATAGCCTCAGGAGCCATATGTCCGAAGACTCGGTTGTTTCATAAAAGCTAAGTACGAAACGATAAAAACCCACACAAAGGACGAATAATTACTGGAAAAAAGAGATAAAAGTTCTTGTTCATTAAAAATGAAGGAAGTTACAAGAAATTAGCCCATTGGGGGAAACAAAAACATATAAAATTGCCCTGGCTACTGTTCGGGAGGATGGTATTCTTTCCCCTTCAGGATGGCAGCAAAGCGCTCCTCGTTCTCAGAGGCAGGAGGGTTTTCATAAGGAAAGGGTATTCCCATATGGGCATCGAATGCCTCTGCGGTCTTGAATTCCCGGGATTCCAGAGGGATGTGCTCCATTTCATGCCTACATCTCCAGGCCCTGACCGCTCGGAGGTCACAGATGACACTGTATCTTTTGAACATGTCAAGCCCTCCCAGACGGCACACCTCTACCTTTTCCCGCTCCAGGGAAAGAAGCCTTTCTGATTCTGCCAAGAGTTTATCAGATTCAGCTTTTTCAGCTGCCATCTGCCTAGCAACCTCTTTCGCTTTTTCCAGCTCGGCAGCCAGAACCAGCTTTTCGGCAATCAGGGTTTGCTTTTCCGCCTCACCGGTTTCCAGAAGAGTCTTCTGTTCAGAAACGGTCTGGCGAAGACCATCCGCCTCCTTGACCAGAGAAACCCGGTGGATCTCATTCTGCTTTATTTGGGCCTTCATACCGGCCATCTCTCTGACATCAGTCTCAAGGAGGCTGTTGTAGGCCTGAACGCCGTAGAGAAGCTGCACAATAAAAATTGGATTATTACACAAATAGCAGTCAACAAACGAAATAGAAAACACAAACTGATGAATGAAGTCTTTTACCTCCATAACCATTATCGAAGTCTTCTTAGCCAGATCAGTCCTGGTGATTTTTGACTGAGCCGCCCTATCAGCTGGTGTCCAGATCCCTTTGGCCATAGCCCGAAGAGCTTCCGGATGGTTAAAGGTGATTTGATCAGCACAAACTGGAGTTCCATCTAGCAGCAGAAACTTAGGCTCCCAAGGGATCAGAGCTTGGGATGATTCAGGGGCAGCAGGAGCCTTGCTTGAAGAAGCATTCTCGGCTTGTGCCCTGGCCCTTTTAGTACCCACTCCACCAGTTGTACTGGATCGGGTCCTCACAGTCGGAGCATTGACAGGAGGCGGAGGAGGAACCGATGGGTTCTGCGCTTGTGGCGCTGGCGGGCTCTGAACAGGAGGAGGCACCGAAGTCGAAGGCGGTGCTGTTGACAACGGCACAACATCAACAAGCGTAATTCCTTCGGGAACTTGAGGGATTCTGGCGGACATAGGTTTGTCAGGCAAGTCCATCCTGTCAACACCAGCGCCCAAGTTAGAGATCGATTTAAGATTGTCCAGGGTCAGCAGGTCAGTAGCCGATCGGGTCTTGCCCCAAACATGGGTTTTCAAGAGGCCTATCCGCTGTTTTATAAAGGTAAGGGGAAGATCCTTGTCCTCATAACCTAAAAATTTGAAGGCATAGTCCCCCCGGTGAAGGTCACAATGGTCACAGAGGCAAGAAGCCTTATGAAGGGGGCGGTAGACAGGTAGGCGAATGGGACCGAACTTGTTGGGGATCGGGAAAATACGAGAAAAAGGGTACGACCACTTGCCACTCACTACTACCATTCGTTCTTTCCATCCCTTGTCCGATTTTTCAGTATCGGTACAGATGCTGCGGCCGTGAAAGGGGAAAAGGTTGTATCTACCTCTACTCGCTCTGGCATTTTGGAAAAAATAACAAAGGAGGAGGTCGGCCAGTCCTAAGTTCAGATCCATATCCCTATTGTACAACAGTAGCATGGATATGATCCTAATGCTTTTCGGGTTCAGTTGAAGAGGGTGCAACCCAAGCATGAAAAATACATAGTGAAAAAAGGGATGAAGAGGAAACCTTAGAACCCTAAGATGAGATGCCGATAGCAGAATGCTACCGGGGGCTAGGCCCTGGCTCTGGGTAAAGTCTAGGTAACCAGGATAGGGGGACACATCAACGTCCTGGGGAACGTGGGTCTCAGCCCGAAGGTGTTTGACATCCACTTCAGGTCGGGTCCTCTTAAGTGGGGCCACTACGAATGGTTCAGAAGGCTTGGATTTCGCAGGACCGGTCGTTGAGGAACCCGGAAGGTTAGTACTTTTGAGAGTGGTCTTTCTGGTTCCTTTAGGAACAGGCTGGGGAGTATCACTGCTAGTAGAATCGGTACCTGAGGCAGAAGGTAAAGCTACTTCCTCTATCGACCGGGTATCGTCACTATCGGACATAACGTTAAGAAATGTAGAAGAGACAGAAGGAGGTAAATGTGATAAATTAAAGAAAGAAGAAAGGAAGAAAACCGATCGACTTACTTAGTTGGCGAAGGAAGAGTTACAAAAGCTCTGAGTAACAGCAGGTTTCTATGGTATCTGAGATGAGCAACAGAATGAACGGCGGCAATGACAAAGAAACGAATCCCAGTAATGAAGAGCTAAAGAAGGCAGAGACAAGAATATAGAGTTACAAAGTATGAAATGTGATGAGAAGTGAAGAAAGATGGGGTTTTTATAGAAGGAGAGAAGGAAGCCAAAAATGTTACACGAAGTCCGAAAGGCACGCCAAAGCCGTCATGGTGCGAGATTTAAGGGAGTAATGGCCTCACGTTTTGGCATATCATTAAATAGACAATGATGACATGACAACTCATCATCTTCATTTCCCATAAAAGCTATTTAGTGTATATATACATAGGTATTTACATTTATTAGGTCATGGGCTTTAGAAAGAATGTCAAGCCCATAACCTCAGGGGCCTGTGTAATGGTTGAAATATTTGGCTCAATTATAGATGGGCCACTGGGCTGATGGGCCGACGACGGATGGGCCGGAAGGCGGATGGGCTGAAAACAAGCAGGCCGAAAACAACAATGGGCCCATGGAAAATTCTATAAGCTAAAGTGTGATCCACAAGGCAAGAAGTAATCCAATTATAGTATGAAGAGTCCAAATAAGGTTGGGGTTTATCAAATCCCTTGATTTAAGGGGTTGATAAACCTGGGTACATGGGCTTGACCCATTTATCACAACTTGTATAAATAGAGGACTTTGATTAATGAAAAGGGATCCAAAGTTTTAACCAAATATCTATTGTGTAACTTTTCTGCATTTACAATAAGTATACTGAAAACGACTGCATTTTATACTCCACTCCTTGAATCGAAACCTAGGAGCTTATAGAAGAACAAGTTTCTTGGTATATTTGGCAATGGAAAATTTTAAGAGACAAACTGAATGTATATACATGAGTCACTTTCAACAATGTCCTAGTCATGGAGAAGAAAGTTTCACTGACCTTGTCAAGCCATATGTCCACCAAGCAAAGAAGTATGTTTTCTTCGGCTGAGAAACCCACCTTCTGGAGGGATATTACCAATGATGATTCTGATGTTAACTGAGCAAGGTAATTGGTATTCATTACCAAAATCCTTGCTAGGATGGCTGCCGAAGAGGCCTTTACAGCTGTCTTAGAAGGATCATGGTCATCTCCTCCGGTCAAGCATATAATGATTAATTTCTAGAACATCCAGCAAGAAAACAAATCGATGAAATGGTATCTGAAAAGCAGAATGGCTCCACAATTTTGGGTGATGCAAAAGCAAAAGAGTAGAAATTGAAACTACCAAGACAACCATTATTACCTGAAGAGTACTGCTGATCAAATGGGGCACCTCTACAGGGGAACACTGCAAAACAGAAGAAGCAAATATAAATTACTAATAAAACCATCACACTAAATGATACTGAATTTTATGACATTATTTTTTTTTCGGTTGACATTATTCCAGAAGAACCCAAAAGGTTATCCTTCCACAGAAAATGGCAGATGATGGCCTCCATATACGTATACAATAACCACATTTCAAATGACATGCAAGTGCCAGGTAATAATATGCTTCACATGAGACACCAAATTCTGCCACCTACTACTCTGGTACCAGTGTAGCAAGTGTAAAACCAGGTACCTGAACTAGAAGTTCAATGATGTGAAGAATTGAGAGCAACCCTCTGTCATTTACATTTTCCACAACCAGATCAAGAAGTTTAGCAACAATAGAAGCATGCATATTTAGAAACTCCATTCCACCCAAAATTATGTAGTCTTCAATAATATTGGCAGCAACCTGTAGTTCAAAATTAGCAGAAGTAAGGAGAATATAAAATGCACAGCATTTGAAATAACAACAGACAAATCCAATAATTTACAGTTTGAAGAGTGCTCACCTTTAAATGATCAAAACTTCTTTCCAAGATTTCCAGTAGACATGGGAAATAACCCATTAGTTGAGGCACAATTGAGGGGGCATTAGAAAGTGTGGCTTCCCATAACTACATGATTACACCACTTGCATAAGCATGGTATTTTTTGAAACTATGGTAATTATTTGGATAATAATAAGAATAAGAAGTACACAATGAATTGCTAACCAGCATGCTGTCTTCAAGAAGTTCATCCGGGCCATTTATATCAATTCCACTTTGTAAAATGGGCAGCAGCATGTTATAGCACATGGGTGACTGATAACCAAGTGCAGTCACAAAGTTCTTTAGAGCAGTAAGAAGCTGAATTTGCAGAAGGCTTTCACTTGAAGATTCATCCCATGCCTTGGAACAACAAGCATTTCTAGTCAGTGTAAAGCAAGAGAATCAGCTATAATTGTCAGTGTTTCTTTAGAAGTGAACAAGTGAATTGGGTAGGTCCAACACTCACTACTTGATAGCCAAATATATATTCCCTCCGTCCCAAAATAAGTGTCCACTTTTGAAAAGTCAAAGCACTTTATTTGGTCAATTTACCAATTTAACCTTCAATCATTAAAGTAACAAAAAATATACACTATAAACCATCACATCACTATGGTGGGACCATGGGTAAAGTTGGTATTTCATTCATTAATAATACTATAATAAAAGTCATCCTCTTAAAAAGTTGGATTCCCCAAAAGGGACTTATAATTTGGGATGGAGGGAGTATATTTTTTGACACGTAAGATATATATAAAAAGGCACTCAAAAGGGGAATGCATCCTTCAATAACTTGATAGCGTTAAATTAACAGTCAGAACACTCGAATACAACCACTTAAACACGATTACACAACTGCGTCTGTGTAACTTTGAAAGCTCCCGAACTGACTAATTTCCAAATTCAGTTTCCAGAATTTTTGTCAATTCTTACTGGTTTCCTAAATGAAATATCATTCCTCTACTATCCAAGTAAAATCATCATTATATCCTACTAATGACCAGTAACAGGACGTGATTCGCACACATTACACAGAGTACGCCCAGCCCCATCATATATTCGAAGGGAACTTTTCAGCCTGTAGGAGAGGCATCCTACTTTCTCACTAACCTTCTTACTGACCGAATCAATCGAATAAAGCTTCTACAGGAACTAGTAGAGGAAAGCTTGGCCTTATTGAGTCCAATTTGTGTCGTGCTTTAAGCCTGTCATGCCTCCTTGCTCCATCTACCATTCCTGATGTCCCTTTGTGCCTTGACCTCGATTACATTCAATATCATGTACCCATAACTTATCAAAAAATCATGTACCCATGTTCCTATACGTATTGGCTAATGGCATGCAATTTCCCATTTAGAATTCATATAAAGTATCCAGTATTTTTTTTCTGGGGTTGGGATGTACTCCTACCTATAGCATCCAGCTAGCTGACTGACCCCCTTGCACGCAACGACATCATCGAGTTGGCCACGAGAAAGACATGGCATACAGGCAAGCTTCCCATTGGTGGGCTATGCAGAGGGGATTGTACAGCCTGCAGAAACGGCTCTGAACCACACAAAAAGGTGGATGTTGTACTCACGCCATGCCTGTCCCTTCACCGTCGCTTCCTATCTCTTCCTCATTCTCTCTTGGTATCACCACCACGACCTCTCTCTCTCTCTCTCATGTGTTTTCAAAGCCCGATTCACAGTATTCAACTTAATTCACTCTTTACCCTAATGAGGTTTTGATTGGGCCTGAAAAGTACTCCAAGGTGAACGAGCAACCCCCATATCAGTACACGAAGAAACTAATCTAGTACTAATTTATAATATCCTCATATCTCATTACAGATCTCTTCATCCATATCTTCATTATCGTCATATTTTAAACCTCAGTACTACCAAATAGGACAAAAATACTACTACATCTATGTCTTCAGATTTCCATCCTGCTTGGGATAGCAGGCAGAAAGACAGATCGATCACACAGATTAAATAGTGAAAAGCCAAACCTCCTGTCTGGCTTAGTAACTTCAATGGGTACATCCATATGACTGTAGTGGGTACGCATCTGATTCAAGAACTTCAACTGGTTTCTCTTGTCGATATCTCTGAGCACAGGAAGAAAACTTCCAGATGTAGAGCTTTCTTCGCATGAACACGACGTGTAACACTCCATCTTCAAGATCTTCCAGGAGAGAGGGAGATGTTTGTCTATAATCTTCATTGCCAGAGAATATGCAACACTTGAGATCTTTCCTGTAGAGTTTGATTGATTCACAAACTATTAGAGTTCACTGAGAACTCCTAAAAAATGTTAATGTGACTGTTGTCTACATGTTTTAATTAACTTTCTGCAGATGAGGTGAACGAGGGATTGATTGGGTTAGAGAGAGAGAGAGGATTGAGGGTTATTAAAATGGTCATAGAGTAAAATCAATACAGTCATCTATGTCATTTTTTCTATAAAAAAAGACATTTTAGGATAAGATCAGATCAAACGAATGACTATGGGTGCCTAGAGTAATTAACTAAAACTCATGGGAGGAGCTTCACCACACTTTCACTAAAAGTTTGTCATCGGAATTTAAACAAACCTCAGGGGAGGTCGGGGTAATTTACCCACTATATATAGGTTTATTATAGGTTTATATATCACATGACGTTGTACTCAGCTTCCAACAGAACATTATACTCTGATATTCAAAAACAGTAATATGAAACATCTTAATAGATTCTTATCCACCAGTCCCTTATTATCTTTCTTTGACAAGTAAAATAGAAATAAAAAGCGTTTAAAAGCAGCGGAACACATCCCAAGAAACTACACAAAATCTACAAAAGACTTCAAAGGGGCAAGGGCCCAAGGAACCCAAAAAACTAACCATTTCCTCTATAGATGTACACTATATTTACCCATGACCCAACTATAAATATAGCTAATAAGGGTATATTTCAAGGACCTAATAGAAACTTATCTAGCAATCTTAGTTGTTCCTCTTCTCCTTCGCACTGCTATTCCTATTATACACCAAAAGCATTCCACCTTCACCTTCTTAAATAAGTTTCAAGTTGTAAAGCCGTCTCTATAGTGTTAACAAGTATAAATGCTCCAACCAAACAAATCATAACAAATAGTGTGGAGACGGTATATGAAGTAGAACACTCCTAAATAATGTCATTCACATATAATCACCAGAAAATATAGGGCAAAAATACCAACTTAACATCATATATCTCCACTAAGTTAAAAGTCGATCTTCATAGCATGAATTCAAGTACTAGTTAGCAATTAATTCACATCAAGATATACAAAATAAAAAATACATACATCAGAAAAATACCTTCTGGAAAAAATGCACCAACTTGCTTGCATTTGGTAAGACTTCACCAGCATGTATGATAAGAACAGATATTGAGTTTAAAACTAGAACCTGAAAATATATGTAGAAATATGGTTGAACCAAAGGAAAATTTAGAGTCAAAATTTCGTAACAAAAAATCTTTATGAAAGTGCTCTAACATTTGAATGATCCACTCTAGAGATGAGGACTGACATAATACTAATACAATTCAGAAATAATACCAAGGAAAATACATAAAAGTAGGTAACAGACAGTATACCCCACAAAAATGTCCAAAATGTAAGGAAAACAATATGATGATTGGTGTTTTTCTTTTACAAGAAAAAATGTATAAAATTATAAATTATACCATTATCACCACGTATTCTTCTAAAGTAGTTGAATTCTTTTCTATCAAAATTTTTTTTGAACCAATATGTCCAAAATATATATATTCTGTCCGCTTACCAAAACTGTTACATGCTAAATCCTAAATTCACCGGGGCATGCTCTCATACCTATGCAGTACTTTTACCAGATGTGGCTGCCCATAACAAAGTGCCAATGGTGGTTACAAAGGAGCACACTATTTATGCATACATTTTCAATTTTTTTTGGTTTGGGCTGATTGACAATACAATAATTAGATAAAGTGGAGGTAAGTTTAGTGATAATGGATTTTGTTGTAGGTCTCGGGAGGTTAAAATACTAAGATGAAATTAGTTTTGTATGGGTTTATTTCTTATTATTAATATAACTGGAATGCTTATATAATTTTTGAAGCTTATTAATATAAAAATAAAGTAGTGGAAGGATGAACACGATTCAATTCACTCTTTCATTCTTCCCCCAAACCTCTCTCTTCCTCTTCCTTTTTCTCTCCATCATCTTTGTACTTGGGTATGAAGGGTTTTGAAGAGAATCATAGATGAGTGTTATTTGCAAGGAAGTTTTCTTTTTTTTTTTTTTGGTGTTCGCATGGGCTTAATTGCTCTCTCAAACAACTACGTTTTTCATCTTTCCAGATTCTGATATGCTATGCCTTGTTTTTTTCTAGGGTTTCTGTGGTGATCGTGTGGTCACTTTCTTTTATGCATCTCGAAAGACAATCGTCTACAATGGTTGGTGTTTATTTGGGAGAGAGGAGGTTCCCTGTACGATTTTCCCTTTTTTTGAGAAGTGTCCCCAGAAACTATTTGTTACAACTTACAACATCTAAGAGGTAACTTCTTTTCCTGTGATTTTAGTCCTAAGTGGTAGTAGTGATCACGATTGAGTCCTGTGTATTACTACCGTTAAGTTGTTTGAGACCAACTATAAGGAGAGGGCTCAATCTGCAAGTATGCATTTCATTGGCCATAGGATGCTAGACCATATTGAAGGAACTGTCAAGTATCCCTCCCACAGTGAGCATAAATTCAATGAGTGGAGAGCAAACAATGAATTGGTCTGCCAACATGCACATGAACCACGCAACAAGATACCTAACCCATCTTTATCAGAACTCGGGACAAAGGCAGCGGCCATTGATTAATAATCATGGTGCAAACTGGAGTGGAAAAATGTAGTACAGTTAATCAATAAATAAGTACTCTAGCAGCTAATTATCAGCAAGGTGAACAACAGCAGTAATTTACCTTTGAATCAAATTCCTGCACTTCCTCCACCAATTTAAAACATAAATCCCAACACAATGGGAGAAGATCAGAAAAATCTTGCTCTGAGAAGTTTGCTTCTTCAATAACAAAATACAAAGACCGACAAGCTGCCAGCTGAATAAATTGAGGCATTATTAAACATTCATAAATCAATATCAAATTAAAAGGCTGAGACATGTTAATAAATTGAAAAGATGGGGAAGAATGATGATTCCTATTAATGCACCATACTCTGACAGCTAGGTCTCTGTTCTGAAGCAATTTAATCAAAGCACAGTACGCTGGTCTTCTTATGTCACCCACAATCTGTGAAGAGGATCAAACATCAAAGCCCAATTAAAGAAGTGATAATGGAGTAAGGCAACTAATTGATTTTTGGTCAAATTTAAGCGACATTTAAGAGACATCAACAAGCGACTTTCTTCATAATGCCCTTGTTTTAAAGTATCAAATCACACACACAGAGCCTTCATATTACCAAATCATTGCAATAACATACCTCAGAAACCCATTGCCCAAGAATAAGAGCAACTTTCCTATGGATGATGCGCATGTTTGGGTGATCATTTGTGAGTTCTAGGGATAATGCACCATTAAACCTGCATGCGGTTTAAGGAAACAGGTCAAAAAAGTAAATGTATAAATGCCATATATACAAAAGATAAAGAGTAATATGGGAGGGCCGGAAATTTGAGCTGAACATTCATCATCTGATTAACTAATTACCGTCACTCTGATCACATCATAAAATAAAATTCACTCCAAAGAAAATCAATTACAAAGTCACCGCATAACATAACCTACCCCACAAATAGTCAATATACATGAGACTACAAGTGCAAAGACAACTGAGGTTTTAGCAGCATGTCCACCTGAGATTTGGCCTCTTTTTGTAAAGACCTCACCCCCCGGAAAGATTCAGTACTTTTTGTCAAAACCGTTGGTTGAAGTGACCAAAATTCCCATCAACAAAGTGGAAAGACCCTCTTCTCCTTGTAGTTCATAAAACGACCGAAGAACTATATTTAGTGGAACAAATTAGCCTTATATGTAGATGAAGACAAATAAATCTTGATGGACAACGACATTTAATTAAATAATCAAATATAACTAAAATAACACTTACTTAAAGACTTTACAGTGACAAAATAAATTACTATTTTACTTTTTATTTTACGCCACCCCCAAAATCAACTGACCACCCTTCACTAAACCCCCACCCAACTCTAATACACATCTTGTATCCTGCCTCATCCCCATCCATATGCCACATGTTTATTCAAGGGTTTTCCAAACTACAACCAATTGGATATTGACCTCAAAAACTTCAATTGGGTTCATATCTCAGATTTTTCATATCCAATCTCAATTACAATCCTAACAAGAACAATGTGTTCCTTCTTCTGTCATCACAAGTTTCATCAATCCACTACCAAACACCAAGGCAATAGCTAAAGTTGCAACAATCCTATATTAGATTCCTGCACCGTCATATCAAATTAATTTACAAATACAGCTCATACAACTGTGGGTAAAACATACCAGTCTTTGAAGCTCAGATAATTTGAGAGCTCATAATAAACGTATGCAGCAGCATTATAGGCAGCATCCTTAAGAAGCAACCCTGGAGTGATTTCAGTTACTGAAGCAGGGCAACCATTCATTGCCTCTTGAAGAATCGAAACAACAACTGGACCTAGCAGCTAAACAACAATGAGCAGTTGAGCACATCACTCAATATTTCTACAAATATGTTACTAGAATAAAATGGAACCAATAATTGACTCCACCTACTTGGCTATGGTTTTCAAACAAAACAATATATAAAGCTTCAGCGCATGGCCTCAGTTTCAGTTCCCACTGAACCGAATCCTGTTCATGATGAAAAGACTCGGGGCTTTGGTACCATTCCTCCAAATCATTTGCTGTTAAAACAAAAAACCTGTTTTAACAAATTGGATAGTATTAGCAATTTGCCACATCAAAATACATAACAATATGATAAGAACACCCATAACTCCATCTTTGTCATGCTTAGCGGAGAATTTTTAAACAGACAGTCCCAAATCATAGGACTCCGGGAATCGTGAGCTGGGGCAATGCAAGAGGATTTGATCCATTAACTCACCATTCCTCCTAAATATAAAATTTACACTCAGGATATTTCCAATACGAGTCTGATTGCTTAGATATGACCTTAATTTTGGTCTCAAAGTGATGGATAAAATTCATATGAGGACTACAAATCCTATAGAAAGAACTTCAGAAGCATACAGAGGAAACATGCTCATAAAAAAAAGTTGTACCCCATTCGCAGCGTTCATTGACTGCTTTGAGTCAGTGGCACAAAATCAATGCAGTTGCCTCGTAATCAGGAGACATGTCGACCCTCAGCGAAATGGTGGGGAGGAGTGGCACACTATACATATATAGTATCAATAACACTATACAGGGGGAATCAACACTGTTATTCAGAAGGTGGTGGTCGCATAGACTGTTCGTGCTTTGGGGGTGGCGGGGGTCCCTAACTTTTGTGAGTGTGATCCTTTCTGTGGTTATGTTTACGTATCCAAATGGCCTATTCTAATAGGAAGGTACCAAAGGTTCTCTCCAATATTGGTTTAACACCATATAGCCACCTCTAAGGACTTCTTTCCAATGCAGCTATAAGGTACCTGTATTGGTAACCTTAATACCCCTCCTTCAGCAAGGGCTGCCCGTTTGATTCAAGCAATCACGCAACATCAGATGAAAAGAAAACAAATTAATAAAAATAAAATGGTATTATAGATTCATTCAACAAACATGTTGCACTCAAAAAATTCATCCAATAAATTCATCCAAATAGGCCACAGTCAAGTTAATGAAGCAAGGAAAAACCCGGTTCATTGTTACCTTCTTATTAATATGTTGCACAAGAGTACTACCCTGTCACTAGGTAAAAGGGAGGAAAGAACACCAGCAGCAACACTGGTAATATTTTTCTTCATCTGCTCAACTGTGATCCTATTCTCTTCCACCACACGTCCAGTCAAGCTTGGCTTGTATTCTTTACACTCCAGAACCGATTTCACCATCGACATACACCGTATAAGTAATAACTCAAATGACTTTAGATCTGGTTCAGGATTTGTAATCTTATTTAAACAGAAGTCTATGACAAGTGGGAGGACACACTTGTCACTGAAGGAATAAGGATGTCTGCGCTGAATTGCGGCCAAGATTTTCATCAATTTGGTACAAGCCCTCTTTAAGAAGTCCCAGAATTGAGGATGAGGATCCTGGAAAGAGGAATCTGCAGTTAAAGTCGCAAGATCAGCATGAAAGCTAATAAAGCAAAGCAGGTAACATTTGTCATACGATGAAAGTTGCACATATATTGGAAGTCCTAAGTCACATCAGTATGTTATGTATAGCAAAAAAAAAGGTTGAATTCAACAATAATAAATTGCAATTTGGAAAAACTGAAAAATGAAAATAGTACAGACACCGCATTAGATTTGCAGGCCTATCCAGCTGGGAACATTTTTCTTAGTATGATGTCTACTAAAATGTGAGACTTTGATGATTATGTTGTATAAATGAGATTCCTTCTCAGTAGGGTGTCCCTCTGAGGCACTTGGGGGTTGCATGTGCGGGTTTGCTGGTTGTGAGGAAGATGGTTGCACCAATGGAAGAATTTGCACCCCCTCCAAATCTCCATCAAACCCTTCAACAAGCAGGCATGACCCACTAAATCCAGAATAAACCCATCAATAAGCACCATACTTGAATTTAGCTTTCTTTTCAGGCATAAGGAGAACAGATAGTAAAAATTAACATTTAAGGAAATAAACATTACAATCACCAAAAAATAAGTTGTCGCACTCAAAAAAGAATTAATATCTCATTATTGTAAACCTTAATTATGTCCCTACAGCTATTGACATAATTCCAAATACTTCCTATTATCCTTATCAATGTTGATTCTTGATTGTTGTGAGTGGGTGTGGTGTAAGATTTGTGTTCGAATTGGTGCTGTGTATGATTTGTGTTCGTTTGCCCGTATGGTGGGGTGGTTTATATGCAGTGTCTGTCATGATGCTTTAGTGTATGCAATGTTTGGCTATACAAGATTCAGAGCTGTTTTGTTTGAATGTATGCATGTGTATTGAAGGAGTATAAAACAAATAAGAAATAAGTGTCATAGTGTTATAAAGTGTCTGCGATGCGTGTGTAAGTAATGGAGTTGGAAGGCTTTGGAGTCAAAGAAAATTGATGGTGTAGTGTTAATAATAATACTATAAAAGGAAGAATAAAATAAAAAAATTAAAGAAAAATTGTAAAGGAAACAAAGAAGGTTGTGCTGTTCAGGCCTCGAATAAGTTTTCACCCTAGGCCTCTGATTGTTTCGAGCAAGCCCTCCATGGTGATTGATGGAATTGAATGGGTTTGGTGTATGATATGTGTTGATCATGGGTAGTGTACTACTTCTGTTAGTTTAATTGTCTGTATCACAGTGAGGCTGTTACGCATTAGTGTCAATTATTTTCTTTCAGTCTCTGCAAGAGTGAGAGCCTTTTTTGTTCAAGTGTGAGCAATTATGTTGAAGGAGTGATAATAAAACCAAAAAAGTGCCCTAGTGTCATAAAAGTGCATACGATGATTGTGGTGGTAATGGTGAAATTGTCCAAGAGAAAAGAACAGAGTGAAAGAAGGTTTGTGGTGCTCCAAGGATGTGGTGTTGGTGCCTTGATTTGGGCTACCTAATGGGCAAGAAAACCTTCAAGAGATTCATAGGAAGATGGCTTCAAATTTTGGTTTAAGAGTTTTACACTAGTCTTTGAAAGATAGCTTCTTCATAACACGTTCTGAAGAACCACACGATCAAAAAAATGAAGAAAGTTTTGGAGCTTATTTGGAGATGACATAACAAGTTGATGCTATAGAGTTGCGCCATCAAGTATGATAGCTAATCTTAAATATAGCAATTTTCAGTGGCCCTAATGGAAAAATACTGGAATTTACACCCTTCCACCCATCCCAACACCAATCTGGATTGGTGTTTTAATGAGCTTTCTATCATTTCAGTTGGCTGCTTGTTGAATCTCAAAAGTGGCCACAATTCATAGAATTACATTCACTTTGTTAACTACCCAACTACTCTAAAAGCTGAAGTTGTTAGAGATGATGTAACTTTAATATTTAATCGTTCAACACGCCTCCTCACGTGTGGCCTACTTTTTTTGTCCAACACGTGAAACAAAAAAACTTCAATTGGGTGACGGTGAGGTTTAAACACGAGACATTTTGCTCTGATACCATGTTTACTACCCAACTGCTCTAAAAGCTTAAGCTGTTAAAGAGGGTATAACTTTATTATTTAATCCTTCAACACACTCGAATTGAAAATATTCGGTATTTTTAGATGCAACAGATAAGTTCAATAATCAGTGGAATTGAAATTATTTTCCTAATTTTTGGGTTACAAAGTAAAAGAAAAAAAAACATGTGATAACAAGAAAACATAGTGGAAATAAGCACAATGGAAATACGCAATGATGGTAGGTGACTCAAAGTCTCAAACAGAGAAATAAACTGCATAAAACATCAAATAGAAATGGAAAAAATAAGTCCTGATTGTAACTGTGCAGAACTTAAAACACTTGGAAACTAAAATAAGATAGAATTCTCACAGTATGGAAGAAGTGACTGAATAGCATTCAACAACATAGGAGAAACGTCCTTAACTGGATGAACCTCCTAAAAAAAGAAAGAAAATATGTCTACCAGATTTAATATAAAAGATCCCTCAAACTAAAAGCAGAAAAAACACAAAAAATGAGGTTCAACAATGTACAAAACCTATGTAAGAACAAACGACAAAACTAATAAATTACCTTTATTGATTTTGCATCGCTTGGAAACCCAAAAATTATCAGCAGCTGTATTATCTTCGAACATAAAAACCATCTCTCGCATGTCAAATAAAGATCATCATGAGGTGGCCCAGAAGCATGTGAACTGAAGTTCCCAGTAAGTGCAGAAAAGCTATGTAGTATGGTTTGCACGTCCCTCTGCCAAAGGTGCCAGCTGTAATCGAACAAATGGGATGATATCTGTCAAAAGAGAAGTAATAAAAGGCATAAGGTAAGCAATAATACTAAAATCAGGTCTGATCGTCGATAGCATAATAGAAGCACAAGTTACATCACATATTCTCAGATTTGGGACTTGAGGAGATCCGACACTTAGACAGACACCCAAAGCCGACATACTTACTTGACTCCATTTGACACAGTCTACCATATATCTACTCCAGTTATAAGGAGGAATGGATTAAAGTACAGTCACTCGAACAAAGGAATAAGGAAATTTCATAAACTTTCATTTGCAGTAGGAACTGCCAAATTTATTCTTTTCAGGCAAATCCATCCCGTATATACAGAGAAGTTGCAACAATTAATACAAATCATGAAAGTCACAGGACTACATAATCAAATCTTTTATTTTCTAAAAATAAGAAGAAGAAAAACAGAAACAAAAACTGTTGTTGAAAGCTATACCTCGGCAAAGCTCTTTTGGTCTGAAGTAAGACGTTTAGTAGACAACTCCTTCAAGGTTCGGAAGAGAACCATAAAAATCCTGTGGGAAGTAAGAATATCTGCCGATTGAAGCTGTTGTGCTAAAACAGAAAAGAGTTCTGGCCTGAATATGTGATCATGTATGAGGGTCAGAACACATGACGTACATAACTTAAAGAACAATTATGACACTATGGGGTGTAAAAAGTGAATCAAAACACAATGTATGCAAGATACTAGGATAACTAAGAATTTAAGGACTCCAACTGTTTACTATGTATGTGTAGCCATGGAAAAAAAAAGAAGTCTGTAAGAATTTAACTCCTATAGAATACAAACAATACATTGCCAAAAAAAAAAAAAGCAGTCACAAAATTGCTCTGAAGAATATGTTATTAACAAAAAAATATATATATACAAATTTGTAATAAAATTGACCATTTATGCTCCATTAGATCACATCCGGCAAACATATACTGAATATACTCCCAGAAAACTGCAGTAAAAAATCAAAATCCTTTTTGGCCGCCTCCACTAATACCATGTTACTCCCTCTATTACAGATACTAATTAGTGTTTGATGCACTAGATTGATCATATATGCCAACTGAAGTGAGAAAAATGTGCCAGAAATAATATCATGTTATACTGATTCAGTTGTTAAGATAGGCAATGCTTGAGAATGTTATTTATACAAAAAAGAAAACCCTCTTGAAAAGGCTAAGAAGATGCTAGCCTCCCCACACATCAACTGAAGTGTCAGACTTACAGTTGAAAAGTCCTATCCCAGGATTATTAATTCGAATAGCACAGACATACTACTCATAGGTGCGTCATAAATACAACTTCCATTAAACAATTTCCCAGTAAGTGATAACTCCAAAGTATTGATTCTTACACTTCCATACTACATTAGAGTTTATTCCTTTATCAGATTATTATAATTTTAAGCAGTATTTCACATCTTCAATGTTTCTTCCTATCAAATCAAAGATTGCGAAAAGTGGGGAAGAAAAGTTACCAGTCCTTGGGATAATCAATACGAGCAATTCTTGAGATCAGCACGGACAATGTAAGAGCAATCTGTCTTGATTTAAAAACAAATAAATCAATCAAACTGTAAGAATTAGCAAATATAACTTGTTAACCGAAGTAGATGGCTGAGGCATATAATAGCATGAGAATCAAAAGCAGCTTCAACCTCAAAACAAACTGAGATAAGCATTCTAATATACTTAATCACACAAACTGTTTAATATGAAAGGACATTTAACCATTCAGTGAACAAGTATAAGGTACCACCTGATAATTCTCTTCTCTCAAGTGTGACAACAGTTTTTGTCTCAAATATGTTTTTTCTTCATTGCTTATGCCCCTGCATATCATAGTAAATTGCAGCTTAGGAAACATAAAAATATTTCTCCTGGCACTACTACGAGTTAAAAAATACAATTATATAATTATCAGTATATAATGAAGGGGGGGGGAAATGTAGCAGAACCCCACCCGTTCCCCTGAGAAAGATAGCGAGATCACAATATTGTAGTAGTTATCTCATTTTCAAGTATCTTTCTCTTTCATAACAGCCCAAGAGAATACCAGACTACCACTTTTTTAGAACTTACTTAAAAATATTTTATGCTACTTTCGTTAAAAAAAAAAATGAATTCTAATAAAAGTATCATACATCATGGTTACTAATTATTTCACAACTTCACCACATTTTAATCCTAATATGCTATTTGTCCAGGATGTATCATGAACCATCCTTCATTATACACTCACATCCCTCAACCCCTGATTATGGACGGTAATTGAGCTGAGTCGTATTAAATTCCTGATTTTTTCTCTGCTGGCATGTTAGACCAGTGTCAAGAGGATACAAATTACGTCAACAAGTGTCCAAGTCAAAGTAATACAAATCTACATTTTTTCTTTTTCTTTTTTCAATAATTTAAAATTTGTATTACAAAGCTTTCAAGAGGGAATACATTCCAAAAGACTACAAAAGAACCACAAGGAGCCCAAAAAATTTACAGTCTCCTCTACATACCCAATATAGAAGAGTAAAACAAAGACATAACAAGTCTCTCACTGACCGGGCCATAATCCACTGAATCCCAAACAGGCTCCAGCAGTCATAAGCAACAGAGCAATGCAGCAAAAGGTGATCACACCAATCAACATGATAATTAAGAAGAAAACCACCTATACTTTTCCTGCACTGTACAAGCGGCTTGAGTCCAAGCCACAAAATAACAAGCATATTGTTGTCTAAGATCACATTATCATGTCCGCTACCCCATTATCAACCCACACACTAGTGCATTGCTTATTTCCTATTTACAAAAAAAAATAGCAAAGAAATGGACACTAGTCCAACACCAACCCTGCTTTACTACTTCAGCATGCAAAAACAACAACCCTGAGTCATTCGACCGTCAGAGTAACAAGTTTGCAATTAGATTTACATTACTAGTTATGATCCGCACGTCAAGCGCATTTCAGGCATTAACAAAAGTAATGTCGTAGTAACAAGTTACAAACACCAAAGCAACAAAGAAGGAAATGACACAAAATCTTACCCCGAGTCACGCCTGTTTCGCCAATACCGGTTAATAGTATTCTTGAAATACACTGAGGCCAACAAACGAACATCCACCTGAGATGCCAAATCCTTTGCAGTTATTACTTCCTGCATCACACAAACTCCATGAATACTACTTATATATATTCATATACATACATATATGTCTATATAATTAAAATGTATACAAACACCACCGAGTAGGTATTAGATTTAAATCACAATCAAAACCCTAGAAATGAGTAGAACAGGGAGATTATTGAATACTACTTATATATATATATATATATATATATATATATATCATTAACATTCACACAAACACAAACACCACTGAGAAGGTATTAGGTTTAAATGAAAATCAAAACCCTAGAAATGAGTAAAACTGGGATATTATTACCATTAGACAAGAGCAGAAACCAGGTTTGCTTTCGGACTGAGAGAGGGCGGTTTCGGCCGGTTTGCGAACGCTTTCATCGCCGCTTAACGAATTGGTGAGCAGAGTATACATTGCAGGTAGGTCCGACGCTGAGAGAGCCATCGATGATGACAATCAATCACAGTACAAGAGTTTTCGGAACCAGATCAATAAAATTGGGAAGTACAGTGAATATGGAAGATTTAGGGTTTTGGAGGACGAAGGTTTTAGATTGATGACTGACTGTGTGTTTGTATGTGCCTACTGTGTGCGATTCACCAGACGAAGTATTCTATTACAGTCATCATTCAACTCTTCGCATTGCTGTGTGTTTGTGTGTGTCTCGTTGGAGCAAAACCCTTCGCCCCTTGGTAGGGAAGACTATATATATATATATATATATCTGTGTGTACATGTTGTTTCTCTCTATTTCATTCTGTTTTACCAATGATGTTCAAAATAAAAAAAAATGACCGTTTTCATAATCTCGGTTACTTTGCACAGATAATTTTGAAAAATCTGAACATTAATTCCTAAAATGATTTTTTTAAAAATTATTAAATATAAAATATTAGCCACTAATTACCAAAATGGTTTTATTTTCCCATTAAATAAAAGTATTGCAAGTGTGTAATTGTATTCTTCATTAATTAAAAATAAATAAAATTTAGATTTCTTTCAATTTTAACTCTTATTTAATGTTGATATCATTAGGAGAAATTTTTCGGTACCCCATGAATAACTATTATATTGTATTTCCTGCAGAGGTCTGTACTTTGCATTTTTCTAACAACTCCATTTTATTCCCATTACGCTTAATTTTTTATCTTTTTATTTGTTTATTTTACCTAGGGTCTCAATAACACTATTTGTGAGGATGGAACTTGGAGAATGGGATGGCTCCGTTGGCGATTGTCGCAAAAGTCGACCGGTTTTGAGATGACCACTCCGCCCATTATACAACTATTTATTAAAATACCCCTTCGTATTATTACATATTACTAATATATATTTTAATATAAAATAATTATTTCACCCTTTCATATTTAAGTCAATACCAAATTTTTATCGCCTTACTTCTTCATTTTTTTCTATCTAATGTTATCTCAACTTTGTATTATTACATATTACTTAAATACTCGTACAATAATAGTAAGTTAAAAATTTTGATTGAAAAATTAAATCTTACTTTTATTTAGATAAGGAAAAACTAATTATTTTTATAGTGGAAACCGCCCATGATAAACGATTTCAAGACAAGGATGGGAATAACAAAGCTACACGGGGATAGGTGTTAGCCCCTTGAAGAATTGAGGGTGGGACTTTGCCTTTGTGACACGGGTAAAGTCCCCATGACAGCACCTATGTGCAACGGGGGTTGAGAATGGCATTTGGAGTGCCTTGAGATAGCACAGAGTGGCATTGAGAAATAAGTCAGAAAATAAATTAAGTGTTAAATAAAAGTCAATAAGCACCCTTATGACAGATGGCATGAATCTGAAAAATGAGGTTATTGGGAATTATTAATTAAATCCATTATTACTCTTCAAACATGGTTGATATATGTTCTGGTCACTTTGGCTTTTATGTATTTTGCATATATAGGGGGGTATGTGAGCTTAACAAAAATTGGCAGGCAACAACCAAACAAGGTCTTGGCAAGCCTTGGTTAGGGTATGTGTAGGGAGGCCTATGGACATGCGTGGGCATGGTTTGACATCACTTGGTTTGATGGCATAGGTTTGTGATGATGGTGCGGTGCTGATGACAATGTGGGCACTTGTGTGTGCGCTTGGCTTGGCTAGCCTTGCGTGTCGTGCCCACTATTGTGCTAACTTGTCATTGGGCAAGGATTGCCTTGACTTGGTATGTGTTGGAGTACATGCAATGTGCGTGGCTTGACAAGTCATGCACACATCAAGTATTGGCTATGCTAACTTGTATTTGACAAGGTTGTAACACCACTTATGGCTGGCTTCGAAAGACATAGGCATGGTTAGGTGCATGTTCGCTAGTGAAGACATGGATTCAAACTTGGCATTGCTCTCAAGTGCGCGTAGACTTTAGGGGAGCTGAGACAAGGCATTTGGCTCAGCAAAGGCAAGCATTGGGCATTGTTGGCTCATGTTTGGTATAGATGGCTCGTGATGGTGCAGCATGACTCAGACTTGTGCAAGGCTGGTCAAGGCATGGTGTGGCTCAGACAAGGTAGTTGGGCAGTTTGGAGACACACAACCACTAAGAGGCATGTGGCACTACAGGAGAGTGCCAAGACATCCAACAGTTGGGAGTGCAACTACATTGTTAGTGTTGGTAGCCTCTGAATGGTGTCAACACTTAGCCTAGGTGGATAGGGTTGTCATCCACACAATTAGGCAATTTTGTATGTATGCCTATATAGGCACAAGTATGGCATTTTATATAAGTACGAATTCAAAGAGGAAAGTGTTTGTATTATGCTCTAGTGTAGCCTGAGTGAAAGATCATTGTATTATTTGCGTGATAATAGTGAAGGTTGGAAAACCATTGTTGTGGTTTTCTGTAAATTCATGGGTGTTGTTATATTCTTTGCATATATACCTTGTGTGTGTGTGTGTGTTGAGTGCATTACTTGTTGTATCTCAAAGGCATCAAGTGTGTTTTAGTTGAACCAGGTTGGAACAAAACGTGTTTGTGTGTGATTTGGTGCCATCATAGGGCAAAGTTTTGGTGTTGAAAAATGAACCCTATGACAATAGGGATGGAGAGTGTGATCCCCGCCCCAACCCGTCTGTTGGCATCCCTACTCGAGGACCCACATATTAGTGAGTCATCTCTTATGGCTATGAACCCGTTCGTAGTCACTGAACGAATTAACAACTTTTATAAAATTAATAGAATAACAGTGTAAAGAAAAATGGCAAAAGTAAATAATGGATTTTGAATAATTAGAGAGAATTGATAGAATTGGAATGATTTCCTTAATCTTTCGAAGCTTTTTTATATATGAATTGGTTCTACCGTTATGAGAAATGATAAATGGAGATTTAATACAGCTATAAAGAGTATAAATGCATATAGAAACTACTCTACTGTTTTATTTATATTTATTGTTTCATTTGAAACTGCATTCCGTTTTGATCTTTAAACCTATACTGGGCTTCATTTTTGTTTTTGGGTTTTGTTCATTGCTGGGTTTGGTGTTTGCTACTTGGGCTTGTATCAAGTTGGGCTCTAAGTGCTATTGATGGACCATGTGAAGAATATGGGCCTACATTTTGCCCCTAATTCCCAAGCCCATTTCATTTTTGAAATAAGGTGGGAATTTAAAGCGTCTTCTAACTACCTCATTACTTTTCTAATTCTTATCATTTCGCTTCCTCTTCTCCAAGCAAATTCAACTACAAGGGCGAAATTTCCTTTCTCTGAAGCTTTGAAGATCTTGGCGAAGATTCTTAAAGTTAGTTCCGGTTTTTTTCAATAATCTGCTACCATGAGTGAAGATAGTAGTCGTACTCCATCTCCAGAGAAAGTTGTGAATGAAACTTCTGTTGTTTCCACTTCTTATGTTGCCCCCAGTTATAGCAAACCAAAATTGAAGAAGTTTTCCCGTAAAAAGTTGTTTAAACTTCCTTTAGCAAATAAGTGTAATACAGAATTTGAAATTCCTGATGACGTTTCGATTTCTGAGTACCTTACTGGTTTGAATTTCAAGTCGTATGAAGAAGTTGGTGTAAATGAAGCCATTTTCTCTGTAAATCATCTATTTGTACTTAGATTTTCCTTTCATCCTTTTTATCATTACGTTTTATTCAAGTTAGGGCTCACTCCTCTGCAAGTAAACCCTAATTTTTTTAGGGTTCTGTCTGTGATGCTTGTTCTGAATCGTGAACGAAATTTGAATATGGGTTTGGCCGATTTCTTGCTTTGCTATAAAATCAATCAGATCAGGAAAAATCCTAGTCAATACCATCTGCACCCTCGTTAGACTCTGAAAATTTATGGAGGAAATCCATATTCTGAAAAGGAATGGAAAGAAAATATGATAAAAATTGGGGGAAACTGGAAGGTGGATGCGTATCACCCCTACCCTCTGTCAAGGTCCTTTGGCCCTTGTAAAAAATACAAGTGTGGATTCTCAAATCCTGGCAAGTGCCCCCCTTTTTATTGTTTATGTTTCTTAATTTATTCGAACTGCACACTAATTTATTTTTGATCATTCGTTCGTCCTTTTGTAGCCCTTCGTCTTGAGTACCTGAACGAGAAGGTTTTTTCTTCCCTCCCTTCAAGTAAGACTCTTTTAACTTCTGAAATTTTGAATTATATTGCTACAAATGCCAAAAAAGCCACTATAATGGAGATTCCACCTCCCGCCTCCAAGTGTTCGGTAACAACGAATAAATCATCTACCCCAAATAGTTCTACTGCTGATAAGGGGAAAAATAAGGTGATCGATCTGACCAAAAACTCAAAAATTGCAAAAGGTCTTTTGATAAGGGCAAACACTAGTGATGATTCCCTTCTCCAAAAGAAACTGAAGCTTGAGCCTTCATAAAAAAATGACAAATAAAATGATGTTGAGGACACTGATAAAGTGTTAAAGGGTTAGGTCTGTGAGTGGCTACACCATTCCTAACTGTTGTTTTCTTCCAAAATTTGATCCTGAAGGGAATTGGGTCCCTCAGTTTGTCAAAAACGATGACACCGCTCTGAATCGACGTTCACTGGTTATGTCTAATCCAGACTCACTTCTTGCTCTGGTTGGGGGGTGTGGCCACCGAAAGATGTGTTATTTCAACAGCACGTTGATCAAAATGAGCTTCTGGCAAGGGCCCCTATTTCTATTTTGGAGGTGACTTATAGATATTTTAGATAATTTCAACACTTAAATCGTTTAATTAACCTTCTTTATTTTTCTTCAGTCTGTTTTTGACATTTTGACACTTTGTAAAGCCATTGAGGCTGGGGAATATAAAAGGAAAAACATTGATGTTGCTTACTTGAGAGCTGAAAAATGTGCAAATCTTGCTGTGAAAGATAAAAAGATTGCAAAAATTGAATTAGAAAGCCTGAGGAAAATTCATAGGACCGATGCTGATCGGATCGCTGAGTTGGAAAAGAAAGTTCAAGATCTTGAAGGCTTAAATGTTGTGCTGAAGTTTGCTTTGGAGCTTTGTCGAAGAGGTGGCATGGAAATGCATCGGCGTTATGTGAGCATTTTTTATGTTAAATTCTGTGATGGATACAATTTTTGCCATGGCCAGATGATGATGGATCATTCTGAGCGTTCTTATGATGATCCGGAGGCTCATGACGCTACTTGTGGTGTTGTCCATCCCTACACGGAGCCTGAACCTGGCAAGGATGAGAAGGATTTTGCTCAATTTTTTCTTTATGGGATCTTTCCAATTGCATGTCCTGATCTTGTTTCTGCAATTCCTTCCAATACGAGCGCCTTTACTGAAGTGCCCATCGATCCTGAAGTTCCTCCAATGAATATTGTTGATGCGTTCGACAATAACTTTAATGTCGAAGGTGGAACTTTTCTCGACGTCTCTTCTTCCTCATAAGATCTTTTTAAAGTTTGATTGAATAATTTTAACCCATGATTTGTAAACCATATTATTTTTATTACTCCTGTTATGAGCATTTGAACAGGTTTTGATGCACTATAGTGCTAAATTATTGAGCAGGTTACTGTGCGCTGAAGCGTAGATTTTTTTTTGTGATGCACTTTTGTGTGCAACATTTTGAACAGGGATTATGGTAATGCCACCTTTGAGATGGTCTTTTGATTTTTAAATATTTAGCCAAATGTTGTTTCTTGGGCTTATTATTGCATTCGTTCTTGAATGTATTTTTCTAATTTGAACATACTTCTTTGTATGCAAGAAAATAGATGGAATTTCACACTAAAATTGAAGGAATAATCTGAATGTAATGCCTTTACTGATTGATTTAATTATTATAAAGATAAGTCCAACTGACTTAAAATATACTGAACAAGTTAGAGCTATAACAAAGAATTTGCTTTTTATTTTGTAAAAGTAATTCTTATTGAAAATACCTCTTAAGATGAATAGCATTCCATGTTTGTTCAATCGGATTTCCGTGCCGATCAACCAATCTATAAGCTCTTTTGTCGATCACTTTAGTTATTGTGTATGGCCCATCCCAGGTTGGGTCCAGTTTGTTTGATCTTTTGGCTAGCACCCTGAGCACTTGATCCCCAACCTGGAAGGATCTTGGTTTTACTCTTCTGTTATAGCTCATCATCAGCCTTTGTTGATACTCTGCTAATCTTATTGAAGCCATTTCATTCTTTTCATCTATTAAATCACTTTCAACTCTGAGAACTGCTTCATTTTGTTTTGGATCGAAGAGTTGTGTTCTAGTTGTTGGAACTTCCAACTCGATCGGAATGACTGCTTCTACACCACCATAGTGAACGACGTTAGGCCAGTTGGTTTTCTTGGAGTTGTTCGATAGCTCTAAAGTACTCTTGGCAGCTCATCCAACCAAAGTCCTTTTTCTTGAATTCCTTCCAACTTTCTCTTTATTCCGGCAAAGATTGTTCGGTTTGTGATTTCCGCTTGCCCATTCGCTTGTGGATAGTTGACTGATGATAAATTCTAATTGATTTCGTACTCGTCCAATACCTTTCTTATGTGTTGGTTGTCCAGATTTGTGCCTTAATCCTTCATTATGTATTTTGGCTCTCTGAACCTGTAGATTATGTGGTTTAGGATGAAATCGATCACCTGGGTGTGCGTTATTCTTATATATGCCTTCGCCTCAACCCACTTAGTGAAATAATCTGTGGCAAGGAGTACATGTTTCTGGTTTGATGTTGCCCTTGTTAACGGTCCGACTGCATCCATCCCCCATCTGGCGAACGGAACGGGGGCGGCCATCGATGTCAAGAACTCTGTTGGTTGATGAATTATATATGAATGTTGTTGGCATTTATCGCACCTTCTTGAGTACTCCTTCATATCTCGGATCATATATGGCCAAAAATAACCTTGTGTTACTGCTTTGTGTGACAGCGATCTGCCCCTGATATGGCCTCCGCATGTTCCATCGTGCAGCTGTTTGAGAACCTCCTTTGCCTCGGCCGGGGTCATCGTAAGTAAGGTCCAGTTAACGATCTATGATAAAGAGTCCCGTAAATTACTGAGTATTTGACAGAAGTTGATCTCACATTTCTTGATTCTCTTTGATCTTCCGGAAGAATCCTAATTTGTAAGTACTAAAGTATTAGGTCAATCCAGCTCGGCTCGTACGGGATTATGTGTATTTCTTCCTTTTTGCCGATCAATGGAGTATGCAATTCATCTACTAGGATTACTTTGACTAAATTCTCTTTGACTGATGAGGCTTGATTTTCTATGTGATCTGCTATTTTATTGTCTGTCCTTGGAATTTGCATGAACGTTACGGCTTGAGAAAGCTTTGTGTTTCCTCCTGAACAACCAGCTTATATTCTTGAATCCTTCCCTCTTTTGTGTTGTAATTTCCCGCAACTTGATTTATGATCAATTGTGAGTCGCTAAATACTGCTAGTTTAGGAATTTGGAGCTCTTTTGCTAACCTTAAGCTTACTAACAATGCTTCATACTCAGCTTCATTGTTTGAACTTGCAAAGCACAACCTGATTGACTGTTGTAACTTGGTGCCTTTTGGAGATATTAATTCGATCCCTACTCCTGCCCCTAGGCTATTCACATACCCATCTACATACAACAACCATCCCGAATCATCACCTTCAACTTCATCTTCGGTTGTTTCGTACTCAAGAAGAAAATCTGCCACAACTTGCCCTTTTATTGAAACTTTGGGCTCATAGCTGAGTTCAAATGTGCTCAACTCGATTGCCCATTTAGTTGTTCGTCCGGAAAAGTCTGGCTTTGCCAAAATTGCTTTGTTCGAAAATATTGTGGGGACCTTGACCGGATGGGACTCAAAATAGTGTCGCAACTTCCTTTTGGTCTGGACCAAAGCCAAAATTATTTTCTCCGTTTTTTAATATATTTTATTTGCATCAAGTAATATCTTGTTTATATAATAAAGGGGATACTGCCGTCTTCCATTTTCTCTCACCAAGACTAAGCTTACCGCGTTCAGCGAGACTGCTAGGTACATAGTTAGGATCTCATGATCCTTGGGAGCCGTTAGGATCGGCGGCTTGGCCATATAGAGATTTAGTTGATCAAAAGCTTCTTGTTGTTTTTCTCCCCAGATCATGGTTTGTTTGGATTTCAACACGCCAATGAACGGTTTGCATACTTTGATATAAACCTTTGTTACCCGTCCTGTAAAAACCTAAATCTCCCTTGGCTTTCACGGTGCCTTCATTTGGATCAGTGCTTGGATCTGGACTGGATTGGGCTTGATTTCTTCTTTGTTAACTATGTGCCCCAACAATTGTCCTGACGAGACACCGAATGTGCATTTCTTTGGATTCAACTTCATCTTATGCAATCATAAAGAGACAAACACATCTTCTAAATGTTGCAAATGATCATTTTTGTGTTTGCTTTTGACCACCATGTCATCTATGTAAGCCTCAACTGTGCTCCCAATGATAGGAGCCGAATGTTACACATTCTATATAAGCCTCAACTGTGCTCCCGATGATAGAAGTGGAATGTTACACATTTTAGGTCATTAACTCAGTGTTGTTGTGACACCCCCAAATTTCCATGCATAGGTTGGCCAGACCCATACACAGAAAACTAGGAGCATCAGTAATTGATAACATAAGCACAGAATAGAAGACATAAAATAGAAATATAATAATAACAACAATAACAAAATAAGGATACAACTTATACATGAAGAAGACCACTCCCAATACATCCTTAAATAAAATAAGTCCCACACAGTACAACTTGGAAATCCCATAAACATGGACCCCTAGAAACACACTTATAAGAAATACAACATATGACATTTATCGGATCCTACCCTGGAGTGGAAGGAAAATATGATAGAACCGGACGGATAGATATGAAGTCCTCAACCCTGCTGGTGAAACTGTCGAGGACCTGAAACAACAAAAATGTGGGTTAAACCCACGAGCAAGTACAACTCTACATGATCCCAAGCAGAGTACCAAAATCCATCCCCTTTCCTAGTGACACCTAATCCCAAAATTATATTATAAAATAATAATATATTTAACTATAAATATAGTCACTAATATACCACCATTTAATATAATTATGTTTATAAATTTCTTACATTAATCTGATTTTTCCATACAACATCCAATCCATGCCCTACCATAACCACGTACCCGACAACTCACCCATGCCGTGACAACTCACCCATGTCCCGTGGTACTAGTTAAACTGCAGTAATAGTCAGTCTCCTTGTGGTTCCTTATAAATTTCCAAAACATAGTCATTTAATTTAAATCTTATGATTTTACGAATTTAATAATTCACTCGTAATCTTTAATCGGGAACGTATAACAATTTATAAGGTCGAGCCTGGGGGGTCCAGGGGGGCGGCGCCAAGGTATACGGTATTTTATACGGTCGAAACTATTCATTTATACGGTCAAAAATACGTAATCTAGTATAATTCGTGATACACATAATAACAATATAAATCAATGTCCAGAGTCTGATAACAAAGAAAATAGAGAAAAACAATTACATAAATATGCAATATTTTTCTAATAACAGTTTTGAAATCTTTGTCAACATTGAAATCTAAAATATTTATGTATTCAGATATTTATACTGAGTTCCAACCATATACACATCATCAGAATCATACCAACAGTACACATAACCACGAATCCATACATGTATAGCTACACATGGTAAAAATAGATTTGTATGTATAGCTAGATATAAACATAGTCTCATGCATATATCAATATATCACCACAAATCTCTATATATATACAAGATCTGTACATATATGTATAACCAGAATATAAATCATCATATATATATATGAATATAAATATACTCTAACAAATTTGTACATATATGTATAACCAGAATATAAATCATCATATATATATATATGAATATAAATATACTCTAACAAATTTGTACATATATGTCTATATAAGTCTACTAATCTCTACCTATATGCAAGATCTGTACATATGATCATGGATCTATACATATACATATAAACAGAATATATATCATCACATAAATAAACATGAATATGAACATACTCTAACAGATGTATATATATATATGCCTATATAGATCCACGAATCTCTACATGTATACAAGATCTATATATATACTTACGGATCTATACATATATGTACAAGTAGAATATATAAGTCACATAAATAAACATAAATATGAATATACTCTAACAGATCTATACATATATGCCTATATAGATCCACGAATCTCTACATGTATACAAGATCTATATATATATTTACGGATCTATACATATATGTATAAATAGAATATATAAGTCACATAAATAAACATGAATATGAATATACTCTAACAGATCTATACATATATGCCTATATAGATCCACAAATCTCTACATATATACAAGATCTATATATATACCTACGGATCTATACATATATGTATAAATAGAATATATATAAGTCATATATGAACATGATTTACACATACATATACATATATGAAAAATATTATTTAGCAGATTATAGATGCACAAAGTAAAGGCTACGAAATTTTAGTACAAAGAGGAAGAGTAGAACATATGTCTTGCCTGTAATGTAGAGCTGAATCCACCACAAATATAGATCCAAACCAATTCTAAGCTCTCAACCTCTCAACCCTCACAATTTCGGGTATAATTGATGAAGAAGAAAAAGTAGTAGAATAAATGAGATGGGGGCTAGATCTGAAGTTAAGGATGCTTATATAGAAGATGTTAGGGTTAGGGAAATGTCCAAACTAACCTTGTATTATGCATAAATCACCAAACTGCCCAAACACTAATGACAACCTTGCCCCCTTCAGATCACAAAATTTCATTATAACCTACTAGAGTTAAAAAGACTAAGATAGCCTCATTCAATAATTTAAACACCCAATATGCCATCCAAAATAATTAAGGGAATAAATATCCATCCAAAATAATTAAGGGAATAAATATCCATTAAATACGGGGTATTACAGTTGTTAGTTTATACATTCTACTATCTTGGTGTTTTTATACGGTTTATCTTGTTTAGTGTGTTTCAGGTGCATTATGAGGAAAACGAGTTAATTTCGGTGAATTAACTGGAATAGTCATTCGAGATGATTCAAGAGAGGAAATAGCTAAAGAATGGAGTAAACTGAGCCATAAAAATATAAGGAAGATTCCAAAAGTGGACTAGAAGCTAAACAAACAAAAGAGGGCATGCAGATAGACCGAGTCTGCAGTTTTCGCTTATAACTGTCATAACGTCCAAATTCAACAAGAAAACACAGTTTTTCGAGTGGAATTGGGCCAACAAACAAAATCCACTATATAGTGGGCCTAGATGATTTTGGGCCAAAACACTTTGTTTAAGGCCTCAAACCCATGATTTTATTACTATTAGGAAAACTGATTAATACTTCGTGATTTTTATTGGTGACCTATATAAACTCCGACTTGGCTGATATTTTAGGATTAGTTTTATTTGTGAATTAGTATTCTTTTATAATTATTTCGGAATTTTTAAAGTAACTTTATTTTTAGGTTAGTTTTAGTAATTAGATTTATTTTTATTATATCTCCCAAACCATTTAGGAGTGTGACTTAATTCTCTATAAAATGTCACGTATATCATAATATAAGGGGTTTTTTTTTCTCTGCAAATAATTAGGACGTAAAGAAATATCTCTCGAGAGCAGCGAAAAGGGAGAAGAGCGAAGAAGACGGAGGAAAACACCAAGGGGTCCATGGAATCGAGTTTATCATCAACGATGCGATCTCCGACAAACATGTGAACTAAACGGTATCTAGGGTTTCTAGCAAACCCTAGCCCAAGTAATGTAGATTGTGTTTTATTTATTTTTATTGTAAAAGGGGAAGCTAAAGAACACTATCGTGATGATTATGTAGATGAGAGAACGCACTATCATTTTATATAAAGTTTTGCATTTATTATATTTCTTGTCTTAGATTGATGTAATGCTTAATTTTGTCCAACCATGCTTAACCACTACGAGCTACAACTCCGAATGTTAAATTTTAGTTTTCTACATAATGATTCGTAAAACAGGAAGTCTTGATTTGGACAGACCATGCTAAAAAGAGGTGATATAGGCATGTTTTAATTTAATACACCATAAGAGTATAGTAGAGTAATCGCATGCACTAATCACATTCATTCCAAAGATGATTTGTGGCTGAATCCGATTGAATGTATTTATTTGGAGACTAGGCACTAGCTTTTAGCAGTACTAGTCTAATTCACGAGAGTTGTATCTCCCTTTTATAATATAATGGATATAACGTTTATATTACAAAGCTAATGGATGCTAGATACACCCTAGACTTTCTTTATATCGATTTTTCTCAATTTATCTTTAATTGTTTTATTTAGTTTACTTGTTTATTTTATTAATTCATTATAAAAATCCAAACCAAAATATCTAAGCAATTTAAGAATATTATTTTATTTTAATTTAGAATACGAATTAGTCTTTTGGGTTCGATAACCTGTCTCAAGTCATACTATACTATAAAATGATTCGTGCACTTGCGATAGGTAAAACTATGTCATTATAGTCTTATTCTTAATCATATGTTTAACCGACCTAAGACACCGATCACCCAATATGGTTTTTAAAGATCTTGTCGATCAACCACTGATAGGTTGTTCCTGCATTCTTGAGACCGAACGACATGACCTTATAGCAGTATGTCCCTCTTTCAGTTATGAATGATGTTTTATCTTCATCCTTCGGGTCCATCGGGATTTAATTGTAGCCCAAATAAACATCTAAAAAGGTAAGACGATCGAACCCAGTGGTCGCATCGATCATGCAATCTATTTTTGGTAGCGGAAAGCTATCATTCGGGTAAACTTTGTTTAAATTTGTGAAGTCCACACATTCGAAATTTCCCATTTTTCTTCTGAACGACTACAACATTGAACAACCAATCTGGATAGTGTATTTCTCTAATAAAACCAACCTCTAACAATCGATCGACTTCTTCGGATACAAATTTGCCATGTTTTGTCCTGATCCTTCGTGGTCATTGTCGTACTAGCTGTACTCCAAGACGAACACTCAGAGTGTGCCTGATGGTTTGTGGATCAATCCCTGGCATATCGTTATGTTCCCAAGTGAAAACATCTACATTCGCTCTTATCATGGTGACTAGGTCATTCCTTTATCCCAATCTGAGGTTTATTTCGATCCTGGTTGTTCTTCCTTTCTTCCATAGGATCAGGTTCACTGCCACGGTATCTTCCACCGTCTTCTCTTCATCATAAGACTGATCAACAACCTTCGGTAATTGCTATAAGGGTGGTTCGTCCTCTGCACCTTTCAGGTTTTTGGAGATAATGGCATAACATTACTTTGTCACCACCTGATCCCCCTGGATGTCAACAAAACCATTCCTTGAAGGATCAACGCATCGCATTACTTGATGAAGAGTTGAAGGCACTCCCTGCATTCGATGAATCCAACCTCTCCCCATGATTAAGTTGTAGGAAGGTTGCACATCTACCAACACGAAATATTCGATCAAGGTTCGCTTTGTAGTTGTTACTGGTAGAGACAGTACTCCAATTGGGCTGACTCTCCTCCCATCGAAGCCCGACAATGGGTTTGTAGTCGCTCTGATCAATTCTGTGCTTTTGCCAATCTTTTTGAAAGCCGATTTGGTCAGAACGTTCGTGTTACTCCCTAGATCAACAAGGACCCGTTTAACTAAACAATTCGAAATTATGATTGAAATTACCAGTGAGTCCTCGTAGGGAAGATGCACCCGCTTCAGATCCTCTTGGGTGAACGAGATAGTTGGCATTGTTTGGCTACGGATCACGTTCACCTCACCAAATCTTTGGATTTTGTTGGTACTCCTTATCCGGGAATGTTGCACTGAACGACTTTCTTCATCATCCTCGAGTTTCCCATGGATTGTGTCTATGACCTTTACTAGCTGCCCATCCACGACCTTGTTGTTTTTTGGGCGATTGAAAGTTTGCGTTCCCCTGTCAACGTAATTATTCAAATCACCCCTTGTTATTAAAGCTTCAACTTGCTTCCTTAAATTCCCGCATTCGTTAGTTAAATGACCAAAATCGTTATAAAATGCACAATGCTTCGAACGATCTTGCTGTTCTGGTGGCGTTCTCATCGGAAATGGTGTACGAAAGATGCCTTTTGATTTATTCTCGTTGTATAATTTTGACAGTTGTTCTGAGCGGGGTTTCTGGACCTTTAAACCTCGGTCTCTTCTCTTGTTGTCTGTTTGGATTCATTCGGGAACTGCCCGCACCATCGATTTTTTTGATTATCCGATATTTTGATTTGCCTTCCATATTTACCAATGCTGAACGATGTGCCCTTACTTGTTCATCTTTTTCCAATCTTAGGTACCCTTGTGCCCGTGAATTTAACTGACCCATGTTGAGGGGTGTTGACTTCACTAGGGATCTATGAAAGCTGGTTCCTTGTTCGACAGCTACCTTGAAAGCTTCCACTGCTGCTGGTTGATCGCAACCTGGTATCATTCCCATTTCTAAATTGAATCTTGACAGGAAATTCTTCAAACTTTCGCCATTCGCTTGCCTCATTGTTAACAAACTGGATATAGTTCATTTTTGTTTCTGATTGCCAAAGTACTAAGCCAGAAACCGCTCCATCAAAGTTTGGAAGCAATCTACCGAACCACTTGGCAATTGTCGAAACCACAACAGGGCTGGGCCAATCACGCTCGTGGAAAAAGCATTGCACATTAGAGCATCATTAGCCATATCTAACGTCATCATCTACTTTACATGAAAAAGATGTTCAATATGATCTTACGTCCCATCAAACATGATGAATTTCCTTGCTTGTTGGATCTCAACGTTGAATGGTGACTTTATCATTCTCGCAGTCATCTCGACTGCTAGATCTTCCAGTGATTATGTTTTGAGGTCCTTCACCTACTCATCCACGATCTTCTGGAGCCTGGCCACCATGTCGAATGGTACTACCGGTGCTGGATTTTTTGCATTCTGCTTGGTTCCACATTCCATCCGATGGGTTTGTGTGCGATCCGCCGAGCTCCCTTCCTCGTCGTCTTCGGGATCATTCTAATGTCCTCTACGAGTGGTTCACGGCACTTTGATTGATTTAGCCTTTCCCTCAACTCTTGATTTTCCTTTTTGAGAGCTTCCAATCGTTGAAGGATGACATCTGTGTCTCTTTGTCGTGTCTCGGATTCTCCTGCCATTGATCTAATAGCTATTGTTTGGAACTTTCGTTCCCACAGATGGCGCCAAAAAGTGTGAACCCGTTCGTAGTCACCGAACGAATTAACAATTTTTATAAAATTAACAGAATAACAGTGGAAAGAAAAATGGCAAAAGTAAATAATGGATTTTGAAGAATCAGAGATAATTGATAGAATTGGAATGATTTCCTTGATCTTTCGAAGTCTTTTTATACATGAATTGGTTCTACCTTATGAGAAATGATAAATAGAGATTTAATACAACTATAAAGAGCATATAGAAACTACTATACTGTTTTATTTATATTTATTGTCTGTTTTGAAACTGCCTTCCGTTTTGATCTTTAAACCTATACTGGGCTTCATTTTTGTTTTTGGGCTTTGTTCATTGCTGGGTTTGGTGTTTGCTATTTGGGCTTGTATCAAGTTGGGCTATGAGTGCTGTTGATGGACCATGTGAAGAAAATGGGCCTACACTGGCCAAACTAGATTTGCAGCACTCTTTGCTGCATTACCAAGGTCAAAACTCTCTCTCTTGAAGTTGCGTATGATGTTGATTTATATTTAGGGTCACAACTCACAACCCAACTATCTGTGAATCTTAAGAAAATTTAATGATGTGATATTCAGCTATCCTTCGATTTCCTATATTCTTTCCGTACTTTATATTAGATAACAACACAGCCAAAACAATTGTAGTCAAAGTGGAAACAAGAGTTTTACCCTTCAAAGAACAGAATTGCCCATTGAAAGACTGTTAACTCCTGCTGACGGGGTCTGAGTTTGGATCAAGTAGCTCACAAGCCACCCAATATTTCAACCGTTGCCTAAACCTCAAATGTCGCCAGCACAAGGCGCAAACACTGAATGAAATCAATCGAAGATTAGTGACTTTTGGTCATCCCAACTCGTAACACCTGTACTCTTCGATGCATAGTAAAAGGCTGAAATTAACTCTGCAGCATGTTCCACTGACTGCAAGGTTAATGCCAGCAATTCCTTGTGCACCGGAAAGTCGGTGCCTAGCAGAGGATCCTCTACCTTCCATCAACCCATGTACAAGGATGTAATGGAAGCAACAAATGAATTAAAAATGATTGAATGTAATCACAACAGTAGTCCATAATCCATCTGTTCATCTACTACCTAATTACCCATTTTTGCAAAGGTAATTTGAGGAATAAACTGACTTTATTAGCTAATGAGTAGCTGCAGCGCGGTTTTTCCTCAATCTGAGACGTGTAACTCTAATGGATTCCTCCATCTTGGTCTCTTGTGGGGGAGGAGGGTTTGGATTGTCATCAGCTGAAGAAGTTCCGGGTTCAATCTGCATTGCCTCTTTTTCCTTTGAGTTTGAACGGTCGATCATTCCTGGAGGAGGCTGTGTCACAGTTGTTTTTGGTTCACTCAAGCCAGCTGCAGGTGCTGGTGAAGTACCCAACTCCTGTGCCACCTCTTGTTTGTGTTGACTTGAAGATGTACTCGAAGTAGGAGAAGGTGGTTCTTCGCTCTGAGGTTTTGCTGCAGCAGCTGGTTTGCGATTTGGTGCAGGTGCGGGTTGGCGAGCTCTAGTGCCTTGTTGCTGCGGCTGTAATTACAAAGCAATAAACGGCGTAAATGAAACGAGGGAAACATGGCATTGAGTATAGAGTAGGGTCACTTTCAAGATAGTACAACATGAAAGCTAGTACAACATTCAATCAAATGAAGAATCAGCACTACTGTACCAATGAAAGAAAGAAAAATAAGTATGGTCAATCAATACCTATACAAGTGAATGTGTCCTGCCATGTATTCAAACCCCATTTCCTTTATTGTTCTGTTAAGATCAAGATGCTTTCTACAGAATAAAATTTCCAGTGAACATTGAAATTACCGACTACGACATGAAAATACCCCAGCTATACCTAGGATCATCGTACACCATTTAGGATCCGAAAGCAAAATTGGAGACAAGCAAAGAAACAGTCATTTTCTCAGGCCAAATGACTTTTTTCAACTATATAAAGTGCGTCCGGTCAGCAATTCACTATTTATTCTTGTTCCCCAGTGCACAGGAAACCAATGACCACATGATAGGGGCAGCCAATATGACACTAATTTGCTGTGTATTCAGGCATATTACAAGGACAGGTAATAATTCAAAAATTCGGAGGCATGATAACACTAGTAAGACAGTAAAACATCCCTGGTACTTCACATTACATACCTGAGAAGGGCGAGCTCTTGGTGTAGACTGTGAAGCAACATATTGTAGTATCTCAAAAATTCTTGTTTGACCATAGCTCGCGGCCCTTTGCCAATACAAAACTGCAATGTCTCCAGCCCTAGTCCTCAGCTCCAACAAGTTCCGATCAATTTCTGTCTCGTGCTTTGCAACATATGGTTTAAAGAATGAATCGTAAACATATGTGGTTCCCTAAAGGAATCAAAGTAAAAGGGAAAGGATATTATAATAAGATGGAAAGGGGGGAAAACAAAGATGAGACTAAACTTGATTCCTATCTCAGAGGATATTATGCACCTTTGTTTTAGGGTACCAAAGATATATGACGAATGCCAACTTAGCTTCACTGTACATTGGAACCCTGCACAACGAAAACAATATAAATGCAAACTCAAATATGTAAGAGCACAAAAAGATGCCTTCCTTTTCAGGTTGATATTCTTTACCATGAAATGAAAGTGTCACCGATCCTCTCACAAACTGTCAACATGGCAACTAAAATCCTGAAAATTAAAAATCAATACAATTACCTCTCAATTTATTCATATTATTCTTAAAGTCAAGACGTCAGTAGGTAATATACCAATATTGGCACCAAAAGCGAAGTTGCTCAATGTCTGGTTTATTCATTTCCACAGTTTTGAAGCACTCATAAGCTGGATAAGCATAACCAAAAACCATCCTGCAGGAGGATAATTCCGTAAGTTTTTTCACGACAAAATGTGAATCAATTAAAATTCATAACAAAAGAGTATGGGTTATATGGAACATACACAAGTCCTCTGGTAAGAAAGGATCCTATCATTCTGTATGCCTGAAACATACAAAGAAAAACAATTGCTTATTCCAAATAGTGTGTTTCTAAATGAAAATTTGCCTCGGACCGCAGAAACTTAAGAGTAAGTCATATATTCAGAAATCAATCAGTCCTATAATGAACAACACTTCTATATTTTCAGTAAAACTTTGTCAGGCTGCAATTAAACTTGAGACACTTCAGGGAAAGAAAGGAGACAGAAGCAATTTCTGTTCCTTGATTTGTTCGGGAAAAGAGGGAAAAAGTATTTACAAATATGTATTTGCGATCAATAATTAGGTTATTTTCTGGAACCAATTATCCAGTCCTATTATTCATCTCAGTTTCTAACGCAATCAAACAGACCTGAGAACTTGTTTTAAGCCTACTTAGCCTAAAATGTAGACAAAAGCAGCATATAACCTATATCTATATATACATACAGATTATATACAGCATGACACAGACTGAAACCTGATCACCGATCCAAAGGCTCCTAAGTACCAAAAATTAGGGCAAAATCAAGCAAAAACAAAAGCACCATAAATCACCAGATGTGGTCACAAAAAAACAATTACATATAAAAAAATCATACAAAAAACCCTAAATAAACAGCACATTATCAATTACAAAGCCTAGCCAACAGACACTAGAGACGAACCAAATATGCCAGTTATAAATTAAAAAACATATTCCAAAAAAATTAAAAATCCAATACTATCTGATGCAAAACATGATTTGAAACACTTGAAACAGTAGAAAAATTTACAGAAGAAACAAGAAATCAAAAAGGACAGTGAGAAATCAATCAGTACCTTTGTATGCTTATTAGGATATAGAACCAAAAAATATATATATGAACAGCTCAGACGAAAGAAACACAGAGATCGCGGTGGCGGAAAAACTTCAGGAAAATCGAATTACGGCGTACGGTGAAGCGTCGCCGCCGTTTAGCGACGGCGAACCGTTACGTTGTCGGCGTTGAAAGAGTGAAAGGAACAGACTAGAGAGAGAAAGTGAGAAAATGTAGAGAGAGAAAAAGTAAAGAAGTGACAGAAAATAGCGTCGTTTTTCAAATTATCATCTCTCTCTCTTCTCTCTCATATATATATATAGATGTAAATTAAATATATATACATGTACTAATATATTTGTAGTAGCGGATCTGTAATGACGGAGAAGCATCTTGTTGTGCACATTCGGGCTAATCACCGTTGGACATGAAATTTATGCATCTGTGATCCACAATATTTAAAATCTAGACAGGTGTAGCGTATTATTGCTGTACCTAATATTTTCTCCGGTATTTAGTGTTTCATTTTTTATTGGGGTAAAATATTTTTTGAAGGAATGTTTGTATCACTTGCTCGCTTTGGCTTTATATTACCCACCATCTGAGTTTACGATTTGACCCATGGTTAAGAACAAAAGAAACACAATTAGGCCATGTTTGGTAGACGGTCTTATCTTGTCTGGTCTAATTCGATTTAGTTTGGTCCAATTTGTCCAAATCCTGAATTTAAAAATTTATATGGTTTGATGCTTAGGGTCTCACAAATATTGAATCAGATCATAATTGGTAAATCGATTTGATATGATATTTTCGCTTTAAAAAAATAAAATTATTTATTATAATATTTATTTATTATTTTTAAGTATTATTTACTTTATTTTATTTATTATTTATTTATTCATTTATAGATATATTTTATTATTTTATTAATTATATTATTATTTATTCATTTATTATTATTTAATTTACTATTATTTCATTATTTAATTCATTTAATTTCATTATTTATTTTTATTATTAATTTTTTATTATTATTTATTCATTTTAAATTATTTATAAATATATTATATTAATTTATTATTTATTCACATATTTATTATTATAGTTATTAATTTATTCTTTTTTATTATTATTATCTATTATTTAATTCATTTTGTTTATTATTCATTATTTTTATTTTATTTTTAAATATGTTTTATTTAATTTCTCATTTAATTTATTAATTTATTATTATTATTTATTCATTTTAATTATTTATAAATATGTTTTATTAATTATTAATTTATTTATTATTATTTATTCATTTTTATTATTATTATGTATTATTTAATTCATTTTGTTTATTTTATTTTTAAATATTTTTTATTTAAATATTTAAATATTTATTATTATTTATTAATTTATTATTATTTCAAAATATATTTTATTAAATTATTATTATTATTATGTATTATTTAATTCAATTTGTTTATTATTCATTAATTTTATTTTATTTTTAAATATTTTTATTTAATTTATTATTTATAAATATTATTTAATTCATTTATTATTATTTTTATGTATTATTTAATTTATTTTGTATATTATTATTTTTATTCAATTTTTGTTTTTTGTGGTTTTAATCGTTAGTCTCAAAAATCGTATTTTGGTTACCAATACCAGATCAAACCATGTGAAACCACCAAAAAAACTGATTCCAAAAATATTATATTTGGTTCGATTTGATTTGGTTCAAATTTTAAGACCAATCCAAACAAATATGGTCTGACCAAATCATACTAAATGTAACCATAACCATATACCAAAATGGGCCTCAGGCCCTAGGGGGTTAATTTGGTCTATTTGGGGCCCGTTTGGTAAGCGGTCCGGTCTGGTCTTATCTGGGTGGTGTTTAGAAAGTCTGTTTGGTAAAACTGTCTGGTCTTATGGTCTTATTCAAACTGTTTGGTCTTATGTTTGAAAAATAATACAAAAAATAAAAAAATAATATATAAAATTCAAAAAATATATTAAGTATGAAAAATATATAATTTTTTTGAAAATAATATAAGAAATTCAAAAATAATATATATTTCAAATTTTATAAATTATTTCGAATTTTTATATTATTTTTTGAATTTTATATATTATTTTTGATTTTTTCTATTATTTTCAAATTTTTTATATTTTCTCAAAAAAAAAAAAAAATATATATATATATATATCTAATTTTGTATATTATTTTTGAATTTTATATTTTTTTTCAAATTTTATACATTATTTCAAATTTTTTATATTATTTTTCAAAACTTATATATTATTTTTTAAATTATATATATATTTTAAATTTTATATATTAATTTTGATTTTTATATATTTTTTTCGAATTTAATACATTATTTTAAAAAAATTATATTATTTTTCAAACTTTATATATTATTTTCGAATTTTATACATTATTTTTGATTTTTTCTATTATTTTGGAATTTTTTTATTTTCCCAAATTTTAAATATATTTTTTGCATTTTATATATTAATTTTGAATTTTATATATATATTTCAAATTTTATACATTATTTCAAAAAAATTATATTATTTTTTTAATTTTATATATTATTTTCAAATTATATATATATTTTAATTTTATATATATATTTCAAATTTTGTGGTCCCATGTGTTATGACAAATGTATATAAGACCACTTGAGACCATCATTTTTGGTTGTCTCAAATTACCCATTTTGGTCCCAAGTGGTCCTTGATTTTTTGGAACCGTTTTTTTTGGATCCGTGTTGCCAAACAATATCCAATCCCAAAAAAATCATTATGAGACCGGACCACATGGAACCGGATCGCGAACCAAACTAAGCCTTACCGTATGGTGACCTTACTTGGTCACGGCAAGTGATATCACTTGCCAATTGCTGAACAAAGGTATCCTATTCGTTATGGATAACGAGAAAAGTATAATTACCGTGTAACCACACAAAAATCATTATTTATAGAACATCATCGAAGTTTTTCAAAATGACACTTTTCCACTAGGAGTGTTCAAAATGGGTTCGGTTCCGGTTCCGGTTCCAGCCGGAACCGGTTTTTTCAGTTCCTGAAAAATCGGAATTCAAAGAACCGATTTTGGTTCGGTTCCAGTTTCTTCTGTCATTTTTTTACAAAAATAAAAATATCAAATATTAAAATATAATATAATTATAAATTAGAGTATTTTAACTATTATAAACCCCAAATCAAATATATAATTAGTAGAATGAAAATAACTATATCAAACAAAAAAAATATGTATATTTGCTTATATATATAAGGTAAAACTTGTATATACTGAAATCTTTAAATCATATGAATTTTTTTAAATATTTTTAAAGTATGGTCAATTTAGGTTGTGATTTATAGTTTATGAATCTAATGCATTGATCCCACACTATTTATTAAATAATTTTAAAAAATAAAAAATAAAAAATGGTTCGGTTCCGGTTCCGCGGATCTGAAACCGGAACCAAATTGAAAGTTTTGATTCTTGAAATTTTGGAACCGGAACTGGACCTGAACACCCTTATTTTCCACTTGTTCATAATTCATTCATGCCCTCCTAAAAAACTTTTGTCTCTTGTTCGATCTAATTGGGTAGAAATAATCAATTGAACCAAGTTGGTAAATAAAGTTCAAATTTTACCAATATGATAAAGGGGACACTTTGCATTGATCCTAAAATTAGTCCCTGGAAAAATAATTTATATTCTTCGACCCCACCGATGGCCAAACGGATAAAGGGTCTTCTGGAATGTACTTTACATCGAAATTTTTCAGTGATGGAAATACATTCGAATTTAAGTTATGTGTATTTACAAATAATTACAAATGTTTAATATTAACACATCATATAGTGTTATAAATTTGGAGAGTCAAATGGACAGAAGTAAATGACACGATTATTGTAAATTAGTGTTTTTTCCTTTTTAAATTAATGAACCCTATAATTGCTAATTAAAATTGAGCAAAACACAATTAATATAATTGAACACAGTATACGGAAATTAAACTAAACTCCCATCCTGATAAAATAGAGACCTCGAACACCTAACCTCCCTCTTTGGGAAAGAAAGGTTATACCATTATATTACAAGATCTTTGGTGTTGTGAAATTACAATAAGTGTATTGAAAGAAAATCTTGTTTTCATTTAAAAATAAAAGACTAGAAAATGGTAAGTGCTTTAGGAACTAAAGTCCAAACCCACTGATATAAACTACAATCATTCCATGAGTCAATTTTAAGTTAGACACAGTTAATCTAGTGTTTGTGATTTCGAAACATGTAATCCAGTGCTTGTGTTTTCAAAATTTTGCCCATAAAACCATGTCTATAATATATAGATTCACTCAAACACCACTATTGGCGAACAAAATATATTAATTACTGGATGCGAGAAGTAAAAAAGTGTAAATACATTTAAAAAATATATATATAATCATTATTACAGTTGGTGTTAGTGAGTCTTTTTGATAGCTCACTATTTATTAGCACAAATATTGTATATATACACACACTTATAACATTACAGATGGGAGATGGACTAGATAGAAATAGAAGGGGAGAGTTGGGGGACACTTGGGAATAAACATAAAATGCAAAAAAGGAGCCTTGGATTCTACGTTTAGTGAAAAAGTAGTGATGATTCTATTTCATAGAACAAGCCTCCAATTTACATGGGCACTGCCCACCTACTTCAAGGCACATGTGCTTTCTCATTATACTAATTGTTGGCCTGTCACTCTCACTCCCCTTTATCCTCATCAACTCTTTTACCTTCTTACTTTGCGTTTCGGTATCGGTATAACTAACTTAGGTGATATTAATTTTTAAAATAAATATTAATACTAAATAATAATATCAAATTTATTGACATTTTTCTAAAACGTTACGTAATCAACCTCTAAAATAAATATCGGTACTAAATAATAATATCAGACCTATCAACACTTTCCTAAAATGTTACGAACCAAATGATACGTAACAGTTTCGAACGATACGATACGACAAACTAGGCCCAAGAGAGACTCCTCCCCCTCTCTTTTTCTCTCTCTCTAGATATATATATTATGCCATCAAGTTTTTAATTAGTTGGAACAAAAAACTTGGACATCTCGTTTATAAAAAAAAGAAAATAAAAAAATTTGTTAAATAAAAAGACTGAAAACCTAATTCAAACAAAGTTGACCTAGTTTAAAATCATTTGAAATTTAATATTTCAAAAGACATCATGTCTGTTGTTCAAATTTTAGTGGAAAAAATTATTTGTTATAGTCACGGTCATAGACATAGTTACAATTTTCCAATCCTTTTGAAAAATCATAGATTTCGTGTATCAGGACAAAAAGTTCGGATCACCCCGAATAAACTTTAGTGTTAAAAAAGGATTAGTTAATCTATTGAGTTTGTAAAATATTAATTTCAGTTCTACTAAGTTTGTTAAGTACATATTACTCACGTCACGTGTCAACTGATGTTTGTAGGTTAAATAAACTCAATTAGTTGGGTTTAGGTATTTTTTTTATTTTTGAGAAAGGTAGTCGGTGGTTAGTTATTTCATTCTATATTCATTTTGTTTTCTTTCTAATTAGGTAGATTGCATGTTAGGTTTATTTTTGTTTAAGGTACATAGTTGTTAAATATTATTTGTTAAATGTACTAAGCCTGAGCTTTTAAGCTTTTCTGATTTGTATATGTTAGTTGATAATTATAAGACAATTGTCACAAAACTCCCTTCATATTTTTGAAATTGATCATAAAATTTCTAATATAACAAAATCACACCCTACATTTTTCAAATTGCATCAATTAATCATCCTATTTTCGTTAACATAACTATTAAACTACAAAATCAATCTTACTGGAGTATTTGTTATTTTAAAAAACTGTACAAAATTAGTTTCTAGTTTCTAAATTTCAAAGTTCACATTGTTAGTAACCACAATCGGGTTGCTTTGTGCTTCTCAATAATTAAATTAAGAATAGCCTAAAGAACCAAATTTCACGCATTTTTATTCAACCATTGCAAATTTTTAATTTTTTTTTTGGCAACTTTGTACCTCTATCAAAGAAAAAGGGGTGATTTTATCTGATCTAAAATGCAGAGAGTGATTCGTTATATTAGGAGTTTTATGATCAATTTTCAAAAGCAATATTAGAATTTGCCAATTTGGTGATAAAATTCATTGTTAGTTCTACTAAAGCCTGTTAATTCTTTTAAAAAAAAAAGAAAAAAAAACTTGTTAATTGTTGTTAAGTGTCGTTGTTACTTGATAAACTATCTAAGTACATTGACTTTAGTTTGGTTGATGTATTACAACACTTCATAGAGTTAACCGTTGACTTTTTATTACTCATGACTCATGAGTAACGATCACCATTCACTAGACTATCCGTTAGCAACGGCTATTTTATTATTGGGCTTTTTAAAAGGTCATGCCTTGTTTGGGCCTACTGTTGTGGTCTACGATTAGGTCTTATTCAGGTTTTCTTTTTCATGAGTAACCATCACCATTCACTAGACTATCCGTTAGCAACGGCTATTTTATTATTGGGCTTTGTTTGGGCTTTTTAAAAGGTCATGCCTTGTTTGGGCCTACTGTTGTGGTCTACGATTAGGTCTTATTCAGGTTTTGGAGCTTGTTGGGCGTTGCGCTATACATTGTCTGTATGGGCTCAGCCCTTATAACCTTCTGTACCCTCTCTCTCTCTCTATATATATACACACGCATACAGATACACATACATATATATTTTAATCATAACGAATGGTTTTGCGGATTAGTGCATGAAAGACTGCAAAGTGTTGTCTCTGGAAAATTCGAGGGTGGAAGAACACGGGGTGTCAGATTCCCCGGATAATCAGGAGAATCGATAATGATAAAAGGACAACGAATATGGAATATGGTCAGACAATTATGTAGAAGAAGGAATATGAAACCCCTAGTAGAGTTCTTTTTGTGTCGTAATAAAAATGACTTAAAGTGTCAAGGTTGCAAAAGAAAAATGAATTAAAAATGCATGTGGCAAATTCTAAATCGGCTGGGTGGCAGAAAGTAAATAACATAAAGTAAAGTGCTAGAAGAAAGTAAGATTGCAGAATTGAAAGTGTAGGTTGACAGAAAGTACATTACGGTATAAAGTAAATTGTGGCAGAAAGTAAATTGAAGAAAACAAATGGTTGTTGAAATTGAAGTGTTGAAAGATAAATGACTGGAAGAAAATAAATTATTGAAAATTAAGTGCTGGAAGATATGGCAGATGACAAAAAGTAAATGACATAAAATAAAGTGCATGAAGGTAAATGAATTGAAAGGACATGACTTACATTGAAATTACGGGAATTGAAAATACATGGTAAAGTAAATGACAATTTAAGGAAATTGCATTGTTGAGAGTTTGTGTTGTGCCTGGGGGACTTCAAATGTTGTACTAAGTGCTCTGTTTATAGCCTAAGGCCCTGTTTGGTAGGTGGTTCGGTTCCAGCTGGTCTGGTCTGGTCTTGTGTTTTATGGGACCAGACCGTGTTTGGTAGCATTGATCCCAAATTTTTGGTTAGACCAAATCAGACCAAAATGACTTCATTTCAGACAAAAAAAAGGTGGTTCCTGGTGGTCCGGTCTGATCTTATTAATAAAATATATTTATAAATAATTAAATATAATAAATCAATAATAATAATAATAAATTAAATAAAACATATTTTAAAAATAAAATATAAATAATAAATAAATAATAAATGAAATAAATAATACCTAATAATAATAATAAATGAATATAATAATAAATAAATGAATATAATAATAAATAAATGAATAAATAATAAAATATATTTATAAATAATTAAAAATGAATAATTAATAATATAAATAATAAATTAAATAAAACATAATAATAATAAAAAATGAATACAATAATAAAAAATAAATATAATAATAATAAAAAATGGACTAAATAATAAATAATAATAATAAATTAATAAAATAAATAATAATAATAATAATAAATATAATAAAAAATAATAAATAGATATAATAATAAATAATAAGTAAATATAATTATGAATAAATACTTCATAATAATAATAAAAAATGAGTATAATAATAATAAATTAATATTAAATTAATAAAATATATTTTTAAATAATTAAAAATGAATAAATAATTTATAAATAAAATGAATTAAATAATTTATAAATAAAATGAATTAAATAATGAAATAATAATAAATAAATATAATATATTTATAAATTAATATATAAATTAATAAATAATAATTTAATAATATAAATAATAAAATATATTATAAAGTGAAGAAATAATAAATAAAGAAAGAAATAATACATAAATAAATATTATAATAAATAATAAATAAATAGTAAGACCAGACCGCTTACCAAACAGACTTTTTCAGATCAGATTAGACCGGACCGGACCGGACCAGACCAAACCATACCAGAAAGACCGCCTACCAAACATGGCCTAAGTGTGCATGTGGGTATGGTCTTCGGCCTTGCTTCATATTGTGTCAAGTGTCCTTGTAATCACCCACTTTCTTATGAAGTTGCTCCATTCTATCACATGGCCGACGGTTAATTATGTCATCTAACCGCAACGGCTACAACTGTCATGTTTGCCATGTGTCCAGCGGTTACAACTGCCAGAGTTGTCATGATTTCAGTCATATGTTCGGCTGTTACAACTGCCAGATCTGTCAGTTTCTTTGTAACTGTCATGTATGACAGTTCCTTTTGTGAGTTGATTTCTTCCACCTCACAGATTTGTTTATTCCAAATGTGTTATATATAGCCCAATGATAAAATGTAAGGTGGTCATACTCTCTTTTTGTATAATTATTATGGATTAAATAAATAAAAAGGTACAATGGAAACAATTATTTAAATATTTTAGGAGGAAATGTCTCCATCACAGTCTTCAAATATTATAGGACTTAGTAGTACAATTTTCAAATACTCGCTCGTAAAGCCAAATGGAAGCTACTAAGTGCAATGTTGTCCATTAGCAAAAGCGTTAATATTTTCTATTTAACTATTATTATTATTATTATTTTATCGGAATCTTACACTAATCATGCAAGATTTTTCTACTTTAAAATGGAATTATGTAGTCATGTTGCTTTAAGTTTTTATAAATTTAGGTTTTATGAAATTTAAGGGAGATGCAAATGATGCCACAATTAGATTACCTATAGGCCCCTAAAAATGAAGTAAAATAATTAAAATGAAATTCAAGAAAAGACAGAGAGTGAAGAAAAAAGAAATCTATGCAATAGATACATCCATATGGCATAAACACATATTGTTCGCTCCGAAAAATAATATTCATCACCGACCGAATAGCAGAGCCGATAATAATCATTATTTTCTTAGGATTCCGAAAAATAATAATTATCGGCCGAGTAGTAGGGCCGATAATATTTTTTGTATCCGTAGGGTATGTGCATGTCAGAACCGGTGACGGAGTTCAACCGGTTCAAAAGGAACAGATTTTCATCTCTTTTGAACATGTGGAGTAGAATCAGGCGATTTACGAGAGAGATAACTCAACTCTCGTGAAGGGTTCTGATTGCTTCAGCAAAGAGGACTTTTGGGTAACCAAAAGAAATTGCGAAATGAATTGAAAAGTGCAATGACATGGAATTAAAATAAACTGATATTGAAGGAAAGTAAATAAATGATTGGTAATGTAAAAGACGATAAAAGTAAAATATAAAGGAAAACTGCTATTGTAGCAGAAACATTTTTGTATTGGTCGTGGACCTCTGTAACAGAGGTATACATACATTATTTATAACCTGAAACTAACCTAAAGATAAACTAGAAATAAACAAACAAATAAATAAAAGATAAAAACACCTAAATTATAATCATATCTAAACACTTTCACCAACTCAACTAGATCTTTTTTTCAAAAGTGTCAAATACTCCACAAACTTTGTAATCTTCTAGTCGTAATCAACTTTATGATATGACCCATTTTCAACCCATCTTCTAACCCATTTTCGCAGCCCAAAAACAACCCATATTCTAACCCATTTTAGCAGCCCAAAAATAGTCCAATTTCAGCCCAGTTTTGGCCAATTTCTAGCCCATTTCGCAGCCCAATTTCTGCCCAGTTTAAGCCTAAATTCAAGCCCGAAAAACAACCCAGTTTGCAGTCCAATTTCAGCCCAGCTTTGGCTAATTTCTGGCCCATTTCGCAACCCAATTTCTGCCCAGTTTAAGCCCAAATTCCAGCCCAAAAAATAGCCCAGTTTCGGTCCAAAAATAGCCCAAAAATAGCTTAAAAATAGCCCAATTTTGGCCAATTTTTGGCCTAGTTTCGGTCCGCTTCATTGCCATGTGTTGGCTCATTTAGGGTGTCAACAATGCCCCCCAATTCCAACACCATTTTTTGCTCGAAAATATGGTTGTTGGAATTTTCTTTAACCCAAAATGATGTCAACACATACTTGTATCAACCTTCCTTGCCCCCCGAGTCCGCCACTTGGAAAGAAAAATAAAATTGAGTTAGCTTAGTGCTTTATTATTTAGGACCAACAATAATGTGGTCTTTATTCCCCTAATCCTAATTCTAACTAAAAAAAAAATTTAACGTTCATCGACAGTGGATCAATGAACCCATACAAGACCCCAACACTCAAAACTTTAAACTCTTGAAGTAGGGAGAAAATACGATCGGCCGGAATTAAACAATTGTGCAAAGTCATGTTAACCGATCTTACTACCGGTTCCATTCGAAGAACAACACAATACCCATGAAAAATTTTCACGACAACTATTCTTGAAAGTTTATATTTTTTTATAATTTTAGTTGTATTTGCTGAAATTATAAAATACGAAGTTTCGCCTTCAATCAAATTTTCCTCATAGGCCGAAACCCAATTATTTCCGGCCGCTTTCAAGCCAATTTTGGTCACTGGAGGTCTAATATTAGCCATTGCCATTTCGACATCAGCTACTGCCATTTCTGCTGCTGAAAAACCAGTTTCTACCACTGCAATATTGACCAGATTTATTTTTGTATTTTTGGCTAGATTATCTTCACTAGTCGAAACCCTTCCAATTGACTGAGTTTCGGCTATTCTTTTTTTGGCTAGATTGGTGTCAACTATTTTTTGAAACTCTTGCTTTAATTTAGCAATTTCAGCTTGCATAGAGTCAAGCCTTTGAAGCCTCTCTGCTTTTTCCTTAGCAAGATTTGTTTGCACTTGTCGAACGATTTCTTTCAACTGTAGGATTTATTCCGCACGTGCATCCTTTGAACCTTGTGGTGGCATGTTCGCAATATTCTCTCGGCTACCTAGCAAGGTCCCACCGGGCGTGCCAATTGTTTGCTTCGAAAAATAATATTCATCACCGGCCGAATAGCAGAGCCGATAATAATCATTATTTTCGTAGGATTTCGAAAAATAATAATCATCGGCCGAGTAGTAGGGCCGATAATATTCTTCGTATCCGTAGGGTGCAGACGTGCCATAACCGATGACTGAGTTCAACCGGTTCAAAATGAACGAATTTTCATCTCTTTTGAACATGTGGAATAGAATAAGGCGATTTATGAGAGAGATAACTCAACTCTCGTGAAGGGTTCTGATTGCCTCAGCAAAGAGAACTTTTGGGTAACCAAAAGAAATTGCGAAATGAATTGAAAAGTGCAATGACAAGGAATTGAAATAAACTGATATTGAAGGAAAACAAATAAATGACTGGTAATGTAAAGGACGATAAAAGTAAAATATAAAGGAAAACTGCTATTGTAGCAGAAATATTTTTGTATTGGTCGTGGACCTCTGTAACAGAGGTATACGTACATTATTTATAACCTGAAACTATCCTAACGATAAATTATAAATAAATAAATAAATAAAAGATAAAAATAACCTAAATTCTAATTCTATTTAAACACTTTCATCAACTCAACTACATCTCTTTTTCAAAAGTGTCCAATACTCCACAAACTTTGTAATCTTATAGTTTTAATCAACTTCATGATATGACCCATTTTCAACTCATCTTCTAACCCATTTCACAGCCCCAAAAACAGCCCAATTTCCAGCCCACTTCGCAGCCCAATTTCAGCCAATTTCTGGCCCATTCCGCAGCCCAATTTAAGCCTAAATTCTAGGCCGAAAAACAACCCAGTTTAGGCCCGAAAACAACCCGAAACAGTCCAAAAAAGCCTAAAAATAGCTCAGTTTTGGCCAATTTTTGGCCTAGTTTCAAACCGCTTCATTGCCATGTGTTGTATCATTTAGAGCGTCAACACATACACACACAAAAAAAAATACTTTTATTCACTTTTTAAACTTTTTATATCACAAGTGACAAATTTTATACTAGTAATAAATAGTATGAATCTGCACCAGCATATAAATAATACACAGTATACTTTATGATGGATTAATAAGTCACAACAAGATAGGTTTTGTATCATGTAAAGAAAAGATGTGACAATATTAGGAGGTGGTTGTAGACGAATGGTCCCTGTCCGTCACCAAATGTGTGGGTGGCTAGTTAAAAAGTTACCTCTCATTCACTCACTAACTTTTCATTTTTATTAGGTAAAGTGCATTAAATCTCTATGAATTATTTTATTTCTATCAATTAATCTCTTGAACTAATTAATAGTCCCTTGAACTATCAAAAACTTACCATTCACTCAATTCTGTTATAACACTGTTAGTTAAATTAGGATAATATGCACTCACTCAGATTCCCTGAGGTTTCGGTCAATTGCACTCGTCCCCTGAAATTTTATTTTTCTTGCAATGACACCTCCTGAAGGGGAGAAATGACCGGAATGCTCTTGTGTTGTCTCCCTTACTTTATGAGACAAATATCTAGGTGGTGAAATTATCTCCATACCCCAAGATGAAAACCCTATAATATATATATATATATATATATATATATATATATATATAACAACTATTCTAAAATGTGAGGGGTTGAGAATATTTTCAAATATTTTCTTCAAAATAAAAATTAATGAATTAATATGTATTAGTTGAAGTGCAACTCTAAGGAGTATGTCAAAACGATATAAAGTAAAAGAAAAGGGGTTGAAAATATTTCAATACTTTTAAAAAATAATAATAATTAATTAATATGCATTATTTGAAGTGTAACTATAATGAATATTTCAAAAGATATAGAGTAAATATATACGACAAGGGGTTATAAATATTTTCATATTTTAAAAAATAATAATAATTAATATACATTAATTGAAATGTAACTCTAATGGATATTTTATAAGATATAGAATAAAGATATAAGACAAATATATTTTGGCAAAGAAAAATAATATAACTTAAAATACATAAATCTGTATATTTATTTATCTATCTATATACTACTAATAAAAATACAAGAACTGTCTTATATTTCGATTAATTATCACCTTTTACAATATAAAAAATTATAATAAGTAAAGTTTGACATTATTTAAAGTATAAGGATTTAAATTAACTTTACAAAAAAAATAATAAATAATAAACGATTTGTCATATTTTTTAAAAAATATATAAAATTACAATAAGTAAAGTTTGTTATTATTTCATAGTGTAAGGGCTTAAATTAATTTTACACGAAGAATAATAAATTATAAACCATTTGTAACATTTTTATACATTTATCACCTCTTATAATACAACAAAAACTATAATTAAAATGTATTACTAGTTGTTTAAATTGTAGGAGTTGTATATTATTTATTTACAAAATAAATTAAATTATTTGAGCTCACAAATATTTTATACATGTATCACCTTCTAAAATACAAAAAAAATAATAATAATAAATAAAGTGTATTATTATTATTTAATGTAAAAAGTCACAATATTAGTTTTAGGAAAAAATTAAAAAATGATAAATTTTGGGGCCTATATTACAAAAATGACAATTTTAAAAAAATAATTTAAAGAAATGTGATAATATTTCAAAAATCATTGTATCAAAAATACTTGAAAAGTTTTTCAAATTGAGCTTAAGACACAAGAGTTATTTGGTCCATTAATTTAGCCAATATGTATTTTACACTAAAGTAAGGGCACAAAAGTCATTTCATGGGGTCTTCACCTCTTCAGGGGGTGTCATTGCAAGAAAAATGAAATATCAGGGAGCGAGTGCAATTGACGAAACCTCAGGGGATCTGAGTGCAAATTTTCCTAATTTAACTAGCGGTGTTATAACGGAATGAAGTGAATTGTAAAAGTTCGGATAATTTAGGAAGTTTTGTGTAAAAAGTGTAGTCCATGGGGTTAGTTGAGAGAGAGAAAATAGTTCAGGGGATTTAATGCACTTTACCCTTTTTATTATTCATTTATACATATATATATATACATATTTATACATATTTATACATATATACATATTTATACATTTATACATATATATATATATATATATATTCGTCTAAATTTAGTAAAAAAAAAGTAAAAAAAGAGTTAACCGCAATGACCATTTTGACGCAGTCAACTTTCCCACCTATCCGATAATATAGAAGCGCATTGTAAGCAAACCAGATTTATCAATCATATCATAGTAAAATCCAACATACCTCACAGGGGCATTCTCGTCATTTCATATAAAACGGAGAAGTCATTCCTACCGTTTGTCGGTGGTCTCTGTTGTGTCCATTTTTACATACTATACCTGTATCTCTGTATATGCTTCCTCAGGGCCAATTCTCACCACATTGGCCCCAATCTCGTCTCTCCTACAAGTCGTCAATCTTTATTATCCATAAATCATATATATATATATATATATATATACAAGAAAATTACTACATTGATTCACCTGCATTGGTGTTTTTTTGTTGAAGGGTGTTGTTAGATCTTCATTTATTAGCTTATTGAACTCATTTTGGTGGAAACCCATTTGATTTTGGGTGGTGGGTGTGCTTGATTTCTGAGTTGGATCTCAATTTGTGAAAAGATTTCAAATGGGTGAGCGTTCAAAGTCAAGGGGGTGGTGTGGATGGTGTATTGTGCTGGTGATTGGCGCGATTGTGGCGGCTGTGATTGTAATCACCGTTAAAAAGAAGAGTGAGTCTTCCGGCCCTGAATCTGTTCCCGGCAAACCTGGCTCTCCAGACAAGAAATACGCCGACGCTCTCAAACTCTCTACGCAGTTCTTTGATATACAAAAAGGTAAAATTTCTCATTCTCTCTGCAATTACTGTTATCATTTTTAATCTCCTTTGCTACAAATTTAACAATGTATGTGTATTTTGCTACTAATAATGATATGACCCTTTTCAGCATTTTTGGAATTGTATGCTACTAATCATTATTTTTGTGGGCTTTATGCGGATCTGGCTGTATTTGTCTGTCTTGTCACTCTCTATATGTGTGTGTGTTTATTTATTGAGGTTATGATTGGCCCTTAATTTGTGGATCATAATTATTATGGAACATTAGTATTGAATGAACTGTTTTAGTCTTTGTCTTTGTGCTCATTAAATTCTTTTCTTACTAAACATTTGTAACAGAAATGTATGACTGGTTAATGATGAACTTGACGGGAACAAGTTTTTTTTTTTTTTTGACTTGAAATGAGAAATAATAATTATAACAATATTGACTATCAGGCTATGTTAACTCTTAGAATCTCTTTGCATTAATGTACAAAATGTAGGGTTTCTCATTTCCAGTAAATTGAGATTAATTTAACAATGTAGGAGTATTTGCTTACTTTTAAAGATATGACCCTTCTCGGTATTTTGGGAAATGTATGCTAATAATGAACTTGAACTTTGCGAACTTTCCAAGGGCCTGGCTGTATTCGTGCGTCCTATCACTTTTTCTTTTGCCTTTTTTGCTTGGTTACTACAGATTATAATGTGTTCTTAATTATTGGATCATCATGTAACACTAGTATTGAATGAAGTGTTTTAGTCTTTCTCATTTTGTAGCACTGGTGGGCACTAAGGTTTTTCTTGCTAAAGATTTGTGACTAAAATGAATGAACATCACGAGGACATGGTTTTTTTATTTATTTTAGGTTGAAATTAGGGGGCAGTAAACAAGAAATTAGTGCACGTTTGGTACGGTTGAATGGAATGGAATGAAGTGAGAATGGAATGAGAATGAGGATGGAATGGAATAACCATTCTCATTCTATTGTTTGGTTGTAAATATGAAGCACATTGGGAATGGAATGAACTTGAATTTTTTTCTCAAAAATACCCTTCTTAGTATTAAATATAAAAATACTATATTTTAATTTTTTTACAAAAAAAATGGTAAAACGTAACGGGAATAGTAATGATGGACAAAAAAGGTGGCGGCGGTGGTGGTGAAATGGTGGTGGTGGTGGCTTATTTTTTTGAAATATGAGAGAGTTATTTAAGTAATTTTATATTTTAAAAGTATTCTTAAAGAAATGGAATGACCATTCCACAACTTTAGTAATGGAATGAAAATCCATTCCCAAGAATGAAATTTCATTCATTGGGAATGGTCATTCTCATTCATTATGTTGTACCAAACCAAAGAATGGAATGAATGGGCATTCCATTCCATTCCATTCCAACGTACCAAACATGCCACTTGAATTGGGTTTTAAGTTGGCAGTCTAGTTATTATGATTATCTACAAAAATGATATTTTAATTGTGGCTTGAAATGTACTATAATTTTGCAGCTGGTAAATTGGTAAATAACAATATATCTTGGAGAGGGGATTCTGCTCTTGACGATGGAAAACAAGCAAAGTTGGATCTTTCCAAAGGAATGTATGATGCTGGGGATCATATGAAGTTTAATTTTCCAATGGCTTATACTGCTACAGTGCTGGCCTGGGCAATCCTCGAGTACGGGGATCAAATGGAAGTAGTGGGTCAGTTGGAGCCCGCTCGAGGCTCTCTTAAGTGGATCACAGATTACCTAATAAATTGCCATCCTTCAGAGAATGTGCTCTATGTTCAGGTTTGTCTAATATTTTGTTCTTGTAAATTGCTCAGATATGTTTAGGAGCTTCAAAATCAAGGTGCTCATTTACTTGTCCTTTTCTTCTCACATTTCTTGATTCTTAAACACAAGTTGAGTTTTAAATTTACCAACACAATTGCTATAGTACTTGGCTCTATGTAGTTTTATCCTTGATTCTGATCGATTTAAAGTGTGGTATGTCTATAAAGTGGGTATAGTTAACAAGAGAGGTTCAAAATTTTGACTGCTCGTCCTACTTGGACATTTTTTGTTTGACTTTTTGGAACCCTCTAAATGTGTATTCTTCTGTCATTCTAATTCTGGTGCAGGTGGGTGACGCCGAAGCAGATCATAAATGTTGGGATAGGCCAGAAGACATGACTATGAAAAGGCCTCTGACGCAGGTGAATACATCTTCCCCAGGATCAGATGTTGCAGCAGAAACTGCAGCGGCCATGGCATCAGCATCCCTGGTGTTCAAATCTATCAACTCCACATATTCAAGTTCACTTCTTAAGCATGCTCAACAAATTTTTAATTTTGCCGACAAAAACAGAGGTTTTTACAGTGAGAGCATTCCCGATGTCGCGAAGTATTACAATTCGACAGGTTATGGGGATGAACTCTTGTGGGGTGCTAGCTGGCTTTATCATGCAACAGGGGATAAAACATACCTTGATTATGTGACTGGGGACAATGGAAAATCTTTTGCTAAGTGGGGAAGTCCAAGCTGGTTTTCTTGGGATAACAAGCTCGCTGGGACTCAGGTATATATATATATATATATAATATTTCCTTTAAACTGTAGACCTTCCTAATCGTCGTCGTGTAGGAAAAGGTTGGTTATTGAAATTTTGAACTTTGTCGAACCTGGATGCATTTACCATTGAGAATCTGAAGGGCAGATTCTTCAATCCAGAGCTACCTAATTTCTTATGCCATCAATGAGCCCTTTTTGATTGTTTACAAATTTACAACTCCATTTAGGAATAACTCCCAGTTAATGCTGGAAGCTTTAATAACAACAATTAGACATGAAAGAAAAAGCTGAAATTGAGTAAGTTGTGCTGATCTCCCCTTGCCGCTGATCTCTGACATTTATTAGGACCTCTGTGAATTCTCTGGACTTGCATTGCCTTTCCTTTTGGTTTACTGAAATATAACAGATACCGCCTTCTATACAACCTCCATTTTTGCTCTTGATGGATTTGCTGTTTTCATTATGTGAACAACTTAAATGCCAATTTTGTGCTTACTAATGTTCCCAAAAGATTCTGTGGAGACTAATGTCCTCTGCCCAGTGAGTTTTGAAAAAAACATTTTTTTTTTTCCCGAAAAACTGTATGTTCACTCTTTCTCTTGTCTCATCTTCTACCTGTGTGCAAAATATGAATTATAATTAAAAATGATCACATGGAAAGATAGAAGAAGAAGAAAGAGAAGGAATTGCTTAGTATTAAGATTCGTGGTGGTTGAGTGTTCCAGTCCACTAAAGCTCCTTTAGAAAGCTTAACCTAGGCCTTTTTTTTTTTTTTGCTAAATCTGGTAAGTTCAAATGTATAAGAAATTGAGAGGGAGAAGATTTGGACGTGCAATCGAAGAACAAAGGACTTTTATGTTAGCTATTATTTGATTGGTCTGTATTTATAACAGAAGCAATTTAAAGAGAAATTCAAGGTGAAGGGATTAGAGAGAAACTTACTGTGAAAGCATTACAATGGAGCAGCATTACTAAAGGCTTAATGCGCACTAAGGCACTAGAGGTTGTGGTTCTGGACCTTTTGGTCATGGTCGTTCAAGTTGAAACGGTTGTTCAAATTCAATATAAAAGTAGGCAAAGGTTCTTAGATTTGTTATAACAAGTGCTTAGAAGAAAGTTAGGTCAATATGCATGGTTACAGACTTAGAACATGGGAATATTCTACAGTATAAGAACTGAGATTGCAGAACTACGATTAGAATGGGGGCTAGTGTAGCATTCTTAAAGTAAACTAATCATGTAGGAGAGGCAGTGAATTAAGGATACATAATGTTCAGATGCATAATCCTACTAGGTGCAAACAATTCGTTAGGGCCACAATCGCAGATATAGTCCGAGCCTTACTTGATTCGTGTGAGGGGGTCGCTTTGCACGGGTCCCGCGGATTAGTCGAGGAGCGCGTAAGCTGGCCCGGACATCACGGTTATAAAAAAAAATGTTTAGATGCATAATGGTGAGGCAAAAATTGGATCAGAAATGAAACATCCGTGATATGATTGAAGTAGCACCGTGGGGGTAAAGTGATTGGGATTTTTGTCTGCACACAGCAAAACCAATAAATTCGATGTAGGTGACATGGACTCTTAGAAAGTACATGAAGTACCCATGTCACACATGGATCTAGGACAAGGTTATATATGCGTTTGACATTGCTAGCCGTCTTCCTAAAAGTAGTCAAATTTAGTTGATTATAGCTTCAAAATGAGGTAAATGCTCATCTTGGGTGCTTTGTTGTAATTGAATTCCATCTTACCTAGAAACTAAAAGGAAACAATAAAATAAGATGATTTGTCAATTCCAGGTAGAGTAACTCGCTACGGGGGATATTGATAACATACAAAATAGGATTGATGTAGGGAACCCCATACCGTTGGAGAAAATGTTGTATTTGTTTACCTGAGAGATCCAATAAAAGAGCGTAGTGTAATTTCAAAAACCTCAGGAAATTTCTATTTAATTTTGATCACTATGAAAAAATGAATAAACTCTACCGGTGTAAAAGTATAAATTTTATCTGAGTTAGGTAAATGATATTCAATTTTTTTGCAGGTTTTGTTGTCCAGGTTGGTGTTTTTTGGGGCAAAAGATTCAGACTCCGAAGGCCTTCAAAATTACAAGAAAACTGCCGAGGCTGTCGTCTGTGGACTCCTACCGAAATCTCCAACATTGACAGCCAGTAGAACAGAAAGTAATATTCTCTTACAATGCCATGTGTCTTGGATGAAAAATTTTAAATTTTATTTCTCCCTCTCCTCTACGTCTCTTCTCCTTTTTGATTTTTTTAGTGAGATTTACCTGTTACATGTTTAACTCCTTTTGCACTGAAAATACAAACAGAAATTCACGGTCTCATGCAGTTAAAAATTCAAAAAGTGCACTCAATATTAGACATTATGGGACCATTTTGGGGGTCGGACCTTCCTTAGATGATCTCACCATAAGTAATTATCAAGTCCCACACTCATGATATATTTTACAACCATTGCGGAATTACTTACATGTCTAAAGTGTATTATTAATCTTTATATCTAGGTTAGTTGGTGGATTTGGATGATACACATTAGCATGGGAAACACTATATATGCTTCTGAAATCTGCATTGCTTAACGTCATACTCTGTTGCCTGTCGGTGCAGGTGGTTTGATATGGGTCACTGAATGGAATGCTCTGCAGCATCCAGTAGCTTCTTCATTTTTAGCTCTGCTTTACAGCGATTATATGCTTACATCTCAAACTGCAAAGCTTTCCTGCAGTGGAAAATCCTATTCACCATCAGATATCCGGAAATTCGCCATGTCACAGGTACGCTTATCATGTGAAACTGAGGAGGCACGAGATCACAAAGCTGCATTGCATAAAACATGCATTATAGGCAACCGATATCCTTACTATATTCTTTCCTATTTTCCCTTTTTCTTTTTAATAGGCTGATTATGTATTGGGTGACAATCCCATGAAGATGAGTTATCTTGTGGGTTATGGGGATAAGTACCCGAAGCAAGTGCACCATAGAGGAGCCTCGATTCCAGCTGATGAAAAACCTGGCTGTTCCGATGGTTTCAAGTATCTTGCAACAACCGACCCCAATCCCAACGTAGCCGTTGGAGCCATGGTAGGGGGGCCCTTCCAGAATGAGACGTATATCGATTCACGGAATAATTCAATGCAAGGAGAGCCAACTACTTACAACAGTGCTCTCATTGTTGGCCTTCTCTCAGGTCTCGTGACCAAGTCTTCGGTGGTTAAATCTTTCACCTGAGCCAGCCCCGGTTAGTAGCTGTATTCATGATTCGTATCATCCTTTGATATTCTGTAAAATAGTGTTGTTATACTTTATAAACTGCTCAATTGTACCACTGTGCGTTATATAGGTGTAATTTGTTTTGTCCAAGTAAGCCTCAAGTATAATTATTTTCTAGCAGTAATGTGGCCATTGATTGGTAAGTAGGAAAATTGCTTTTAGTCTCTTTGCCAGTAATAGAGAGCATCACCATAACTTGAATGTTTTTTCATTTTTAGGATAATGTGATTTTGTGGTGGCTATATATATATATATATGCTTCATATATAATTCTTATAACACTCATATTACAATATATTTAAGGGGTTGTATTGTACAACATAGGGTTATGACATGGTTCGCCGTAACCGCCCTTACGTAATGGTTTTTTGAGTGGTCGATATCGTTACGGGCCATTACTGCGGTGTTGACCGATTCCCACCTGGTTCGTTACGGTGGCCGTAACCCCAATTCCGACCGGTTCCGAAAATACCGTAACGGTTAACACAGTTGAAGTTTTTTAAAAATTTGGGTTAAAATTTTTTTTGTTATGAATATGATATGATAAATGTTACTCGATTATTGAATTATTGAAAAGTAATTTTTGCAATAATCTTTGCGTAGAAAAGTAAAAAAAAAATGAACTGGTGAAATAATCTTCGCATGTGACCAAAATTAAAATTATATCTTTTGTGATTTCAATTTTTTATTTATTTAAATTTAAAATTAATTTAATAATATCATAAGAAGTATATCATAAATATTGAAATAACGACGATACCATTAGATTTATTAATAACTCATTTTTTTATATTAATTTTTTTAAAAAAAATTAAATAAAATTCACTTAAATCTACCAAAAAATCATATTTATTCATTCATGTTGTCAAAAGTATCCAATTAAAACATTTTGGATAAGATGTGCAAGATTTTAAAAAATTCACGATTGCGATAACCGAATTCCATTACGTAACCCCGATACTGACCCGAGTCCATTACATCAATACCGTTACCGTTACAGTGGCCAATACCGTTACGGTGAACCATGCGTTATGATAATATGTTTAAAATTTCCTCCATCTCTAATTTCTAAGTAGACTAGAAAAGTGTGTGCTCTTTATGCTTATTCTATAAAAAGTTTTGTATATGAAGTTTAGTTTTCCAGGTTCAGAAAAAGATGAAATATTGCATTATAGTTGCAGAATGTGTCACTGTTATCTGACCTTTACACTTGGACCATGAAGCTTGGGAAATAAAAAATGTATATCATGTGTATTGTGCTGACACTTTCGTGCAACAAAATGGAGTATAGTGAATATATGAGAAAAGTACAAATTAAGGACTATATATGATTGACCATATAGATATAGGTAGGCAGCAGAACACAACAGCACACATGGCTTGAACAATAGCCAAGTAGAGTGACCATGTAAGCTCATGAACAATATGAAATGTGATGCTGATCCAAAATCAGAAACCACATTCCAAAAAAAGATGAAGTAATATAAACAACTCAAAAGCAAAATGGGTACAGGAAATAAGGTACATTAAATAATTCTTTGTGTTGGGGCACATTGTATGATACTAGTCTTAAAAGTGAGTAGACCATAAGCATCCGTGGTGCATAAAAGTATCGGGACTTTTTGAAGATGTTACGAATCTAGCAATAAAATATCGAATACTTTCAATACGTAAAATGTTGGATACTTTTAATTTTTTAATACATTAAGGAAAAATGGAAGTATATAAAAAAAATCTGAAAGTTAGAGAACTCACCAAAATAACACAAAACTTTTCACCAGAAATACAAACCAAGTAGGCCTTAAATATTTGTACTTCTCACCAGAGTAACACAAAACTTTTGATTTTTTTTTTCTTTTCTCAAGTATTATGTTCCAAATAGTTTCTCAAAATACCTGAGAAAAGAAAAGAAAAATCAAAAGTTTTGTGTTACTCTGGTGAGAAGTACAAATATTTAAGGCCTATTTAGTTTGTATTTCTGGTGAAAAGATAGTTTCCTCTTTGGTTACGCACATTCAAAAAAAATAAAAAAATAAAATAATAAATGGAATTACCAACCCAAATACAGTACCTTTCATAGACAAATATAAAAACAGAATTGAAGAAACCAGTTACTAAACAGAATCAAATTTCAATTTTAATTAGTTGAAACAATACTTTGACAAACCTATCAATTACAGAGAAGATAAGATAATATACATTAACAATAATCACAAACGACAATGGAGGATTTGGAAGTCATTTCCTCTCTTTAATCCAATACACAAGTTAAAATTCTCGAAAAAACATATATATATATATATATATATATATATTTATAGTACATACAAAATACAAAAACCAGTATATGATGATCCACAGTGACATAAAACAAACTGTGGGGGTGAGAGATTCTACGGTGGTGATGCCTACGTGGGTGACTCATATGCCTGTATTGTTGATTAAAGTAGCTAGAATCTACGGTCAAGAATGGTCTGAAGCTGAGTAGTGGTTAGATCTGAGTCAACGAGCAATGTCTGACTTTGTGATGTAGCCCAATTGTTGCTCCATCTCCCAGCTCAGCTTTGACGCCACACCAGAGTGCTTCGGAACGTAATCCTACACACACACAGAGTCACTCACAAAGTATATATATGTATATATATAGAAATACAGCATTGATTGTGTGCCACGTGTCAGGAGATTGTTTGGTACCTCAAGCTTGGACATGAGTTCAAGGGCAGTTTGGGCAGAGACAATAATGTGACGGGCAGAGGTTGATATGAAGCCTTCATCAACGGCTTTGTCAATGAAAGACAAGAGTGAGTTATAGTAGCCATCCACGTTCAACAAACCCACCTACAAACTCCAAATTCAATTTTACTTATTAATATCAATTATAAGCATTAACATTTTTTATAAAGAAGCCACACTACTTTCTAGTGTGTGACGGATTCAAACTCTTTTTACCATATATATATATGTGCGTGTATATATATATATATATATATATTGTGATGGTGGTGAGGCTATGAGTAATGGTTACCGGCTTATCATGGATTCCCAGCTGAGCCCATGTGATGACTTCTAGGAGTTCCTCCAATGTCCCATAGCCACCTGAGTTTCAAAATTACCTCCTTAATTAAATATGCATTAGAAGAAGAGAAAAAAAATTAGTAGATTTTACTAAATTTTTTTACCGAAAATTGCCAATATTTTAAGCTCTTGTCGATGTTTAATATTTTCGCTAACCATTAATACACGTGTTATCTTATTCCTGTATTTAGAGGGACAAAATTATATTTTATTTTTATTTCTATTGCTGATGTCAGCATATTCTATTTGTCTCGTCACCGTGTAAGTTGAATTAGTAAGAAATCTTAATATTATTTAAAACAGTTATAAGTAAGTGGAATTTCAGAACAAGAACTCTGTAATTATTTATTAGAAATTACCAGGAAGTGCTATAAAAGCATCAGCTTGCCGGGCCATTTCAGCCTTTCTTTGGTGCATATCAGATACAGCTCTAACTTCTCCAACCGTCTCTCCAGTAATCTGAATTATTAATCATAAAAATTAATCACATCTTGTCACACTAGTCCAAGTAAGTGAAGCTAAAGATAAATTTACTCATTATTTATTTTAAATACTATAGTCTTTGAATATATATATATATATATAGAAATATATTTACATGGTAATTTAGTTCATTGCAATTGATGGTCTATTTTAAGTGTTTGTTGTGTGTTTTCTACTGTGATTAGTAAAGTAGGTAACAATTAAGATATAAAGTGAAGTATTAAATAAATCTATTTAAAATCAATAAGAATCCACATATATGGTTGACCTTAGCTACATCAGATTCACCACAAATGAAAACTAAAAAATGATTAAAATAGTGAGATGGGTGGATGTAGTAATTACCTCTCTTGGCATAAGTGTTTTTGGAATGATTCTGCAGACAAAAAAGGTGTATAATGAAAATAATGAGTCAACAAAACAAATCATACATAACATAACACGCAGAGAAAGATACACACACAACATATATATATATATAGATATTAGTAGTGGGGTGGGTACCCTAACACGTGGCGTCCACCATCAAAGACAGCTTGGGAAACAAGACCCATCAACCCAACACTGCCGCCTCCATATACTAGATCAATCTTCCTCTCAACCTGCCATTAATTCATTAAATCAAAAACTCCCTCAATTTTACATTTTAAAAACACTTTCAATAAAGGACCTCAATTATACATATATGCTCATATTTTTATTCCATGGCACAAATTAATCAAACCCGAAAATCCCATCCATGAATACAAACATCTTAATTTGATCTGTCTCCAAGCTATATAGCCATAAATTCATTTACTACCTTGTTAATATAACGACAAAATACATTTCTAAGAGAACATATTATCAATAAATAAAATATTTTTAATACAGTTTTACAAAAAATCACTTTTTTGTTATGTTTTTAGAAAACTAAATCAAATAGACTAAAAAGGCTCACGTTAATTTATTCTTTCACGAGAAATTTAGTTAAGGAAAGGCTTTTATCTCTAGCTATATAGGAGTTGTATATCTTTCTTAATTATTAGAAGCAGAATTAATACTAGTGGAAATTAAGAAATGATTTGAAAGAATTTATCTCCTCTACTCCATGTGTTTGTGCCTATAATACTGTGTATATATGTGTGTGTGTGTGTATATATATAGTACCAATTGGTTTCCAAGTTGAATAGCAGCAAGCTGGTAGCTGGGGCTCTTGCCGGGGCTGCTACCACAGAAAACACAAATACGCTTGAATCTTGACTTGAGTGGAGAAGCTTGGTGGTGGTAGTTGTTGTTTGCCATAAGAGAGAGAGAGGCTAGCTTCACCTACTAATGGTGTAAGAAGCCAAAGGATGTTTGTATATGTATATGTATATGTATGTGTGTGTGTAATATCTAGTAGTAGTAGTAGTAGTGAAGAGTTGTGTGTGATTGGTCCCTTTTTATATCCATTTCTCTCCTCCCATACCTTGGAATTGAATTGAAGGAGGTGTCACTTTCCATCTAAAGATCAAAAGTTTAGTGACCCATTTGCTATGAGATAAACATCTTTGTGGAATTGCTTGATCATATTCCAAAACAAATATATAATAGGGTTAATTTCAGTAAACATTCAGATTAATTAATTAATTCATGTGTCCACTTTGTTCCTTATATTATTCAATTTTATCAAATTGTCCCCTCACTTCTCAAAATGCCTAAACTACCCTCAATAGTATAAGGGGGTTTAGTGAAATTAATAGTATAAGGGGTTTACTGAATTATTTTGGAAAAAATAATATATATTTTTTTCAAAAAAAAAAATTTCGAAAAAAAATCATATTTTGTTCCAAAATATGATTTTTTTTTTTCAAAAAATATTTTTTTTTGCGAAAAAGTATATATTATGTTCCAAAATATGAATTTTTTTTTCGAAAAATAATTTTTTTGCAAAAAATATATATTATGTTCCAAAATATGATTTTTTTCTGAAAAATATTTTTTTGCGAAAAATATATATTATGTTCCAAAATATGATTTTTTTTCCAAAAAATATTTTTTTTGCGAAAAAGTATATATTATGTTCCAAAATATGAATTTTGTTTTCAAAAAATAATATTTTGGAACAAAAATGTATATATTATGTTCCAAAATATGAATTTTTTTTTCGAAAAATAATTTTCAGAAAAAAAATCATATTTTGGAACATAATATATACATTTTTCGCAAAAATTTATTTTTCGAAAAAAAATTTATATTTTGGAACATAATATATACTTTTTCGCAAAAAAAATATTTTTCGGAAAAAAATAATATTTTGGAACATAATATATATTTTTCGCAAAAAATTATTTTTAAGAAAAAAATCATATTTTGGAACATAATATATATTTTTTGCAAAAAAATTATTTTTTCAGAAAAAAATCATATTTTGGAAAAATAAATCATATTTTGGAACATAATATATACTTTTTTGCAAAAAAAATATTTTTCGAAAAAAAAATCATATTTTGGAACATAATATATACTTTTTTGCAAAAAAAATATTTTTCGAAAAAAAAATTCATATTTTGGAACATAATATATACTTTTTTGCAAAAAAAAATTTTCGAATTTTTTTTTCATATTTTGGAACATAATATATACTTTTTCGCAAAAAAAATATTTTTTGAAAAAAAAATTCATATTTTGGAACAAAATATGATTTTTTTTCGAAATTTTTTTTGTTTGCAAAAAGTATATATTATTTTTTCCGAAATAATTCACTAAACCCCCTTATACTATTGAGGGTAGTTTAGGCATTTTGAGAAGTGATTGGGCAATTTGATGAAATTGAATAGTAAAGGGGTTAGTTGATTAATCTGGATAGTATAGGGGGGTTTACTGAAATTAACCCTATATAATATATTATAAAGTAAAATATAAATGTAAAAATAATATAAAAATGGAAATGCTCATTTTAAAGGAAGCTTCCAAGAAAAAATGAGAATGAAAGAGAAACGGTTACTTCACCTTTATACTTTTTTTATAGGATAATACTTATATTGACCAAACGGAATTATTTAACAAAACGATATAACTATAAACAAAACACAAAAACCCCTTAGGACGAACCCTTTCAACATTTTTTTTTTCTTTTCTTTTTCCTTTACTTGATTCAATTTTTTAAAACAAGTTTATTTATTTTACTTAATATATAAGTAAAATATTAGAACTGTCTCATATAAAATTACTAAAAACTCCTTAACTTTGCCCCCTCTTACAATATTAAAATCCTTTTTTAAAAGAAATAAAATAAAAATATTGCTATTTTTTTTTCTTTTTCCACGTGAGAAATGTTGAGAATGAAAAATGAAAGTGGTACAAATCTTAGAGCATTAACGGGAGGATAGCAAATTGCGCTTCTCTATCAAACCCTAATGGTCATGAAAATGGTCCCCACTTGTATAATGATGGGGATTAGTTCTACGACGGTGTTAAGGATAGCATTTGGCCCCACCCTAGGGGAGCCATATTTAGGTCTTTTGGGCATTAATTATTAAAACTCATTAGAGATTTTAGGAAGACCTTAAAGTACATAAAAATTCACTTTATTTGTTAATTTTATTTTTTTAGCTCACATTACTCTTAATAAAATGAAATTAGGAATTATGATAAAAAATTTAAAAAAAAACTCAAGTTAGGAATATATCGAAAACAAAAGTAGGTTAGTTTTTGTGTATTTATTATAGGATAATGCTTGGGTCCTCACCGGTGAGGACCAACTTGGCCATCACCTCTTATTTGAACCAATAAAATTAAGACACATGTCCAATATCAATTAAAAAATAAGATTAATTTCATTTATATCATTTTGAACCCCAAGATTTGCGTAATTACATTTACATTCCTTACTTAAGAAAAAATAACTCACTTATACCCCCTGACCACTTTTGGTATCTTTTCACACCTAACATAATTTTGAATACCTAAACTACCGTTACTATATCCCTATTTTAATATATCAATTTGACCCCTCAGTTTAAAAAAAACTATATTGTTCAAAATTCAGACGGTGTAAATGAAATTAACAAAAACAATTTATTTACATATTTAAGTAACACAAGTATTTGCATTTATATTTATCAAACTTGTAAACTAACACAAGATTTCATTATTTATATTTACATTTATTTTTTAATTTAAAATATTTATATTTATCAAACTTGTAAACTAACATAAGTTTTTATTATTTATATTTACATTTAATTTTTTTGAAAAATATTTATATTCATATTTATATTTATCAAACTTGTAAACTAACACAAGTTTTCATTGTTTATTTTAATTTTGAAACATATTTCCAATAATATTCGACACACTTCACAAAATAAAATAAAAATATTTTATTTTAAATTAAAATAAAATAAAAATAAAAAATATTTGAATTCACCCAAAAAAATATTAAATTACACACATATTTGAATATTGAAAAACATATAATAATATATTATATATTACCCATGTCCAGAATAGTATTTGTGATATGGTGAGTCTTTCAACCGAGTTATTCTTAAACTTGGCACTAGTAACCACTCTCATCCGCCACTCTCCACCGCCATTTGTATTATTGTATTATCATAAAGAATTGCTATTTATGTGTGTAATTTAATATTTTTTTGGGTGAATTCAAATATTTTGTATTTTATTTTATTTTGTGAAGTGTGTCTAATATTATTGGAAATATGTTTCAAAATTAAAATAAACAACGAAAACTTGTGTTAGTTTACAAGTTTGATAAATATAAATATAAATATAAATATTTTTCAAAAACAATAAATGTAAATATAAATAATAAAAACTTATATTAGTTTACAAGTTTGATAAATATAAATATGAATATAAATATTTTTTTTAAAAAATAAATGTAAATATAAATAATAAAAACTTATGTTAGTTTACAAGTTTGATAAATATAAATATAAATATAAATATTTTAAAGTAAAAAATAAATGTAAATATAAATAATGAAATCTTGTGTTAGTTTACAAGTTTGATAAATATAAATGTAAATATTTTAAATGTAAATACTTGTGTTAGTTAAATATGTAAATAATTTTTTTGGTTAATTTCATTTACACCGTCTGAATTTTGAACAATATAGTCTTTTTTAAACTGAGGGGTCAAATTGATATATTAAAATAGGGATATGGCAAGGGTAGTTTAGGTATTCAAAATTATGTTAGGTGTGAAAAGATACCAAAAGTGATCAGGGTGTAAGTGAGTTATTTTTCCTTAAGTAAGGAGTGTAAATGCAATTATGCAAATTTTGGGGTTCAAAATGATGTAAATGAAATTAATCTTATTTTTTAATTGATATTGGACATGTGTCTTAATTTTATTGGCCCAAATAAGAGGTGAGGACCAAGTTAGTCCTCACTGGTGAGGACTGAAGTATTGTCCTTTATTGTAAAAGAGTAGTTTTGTAATAATTCATGTGAATTCTATCTACATGATGAATGATTCGCTACTATCTAAATAATTTAGTAATTTACCCAAATCCTATGCTAACTCGTAAGGAAAGAAAAAAAAGAGTAAAAGGAATAGATGCAATTCACGGGAGTAAAACAAAGATAATAATAACTATAATGAATGATGTGTGACATATAATTATTTGAATTTGTTATTACTATTAGCCTAACCTAAATGAATTTTCTTTTTCAAAAGTACGAAAATTGTGGTACCTCTAGCTAGTTGATAAACAATAATGAAAATTTCAAATTATATACTAATTCTCTAGACATTGTTGATCACACTCTTGATTCATCTAGTAATTTCTCATGTCATGACCTTCACTTTTTCTTGATTCTAACTAAGAGCATATACTCTATAAAGCTACTTACTAGAAGTTCCATAAAAGTTACGTACATAGATGGTTGAAGTCAAAGTTGATAGAGACTCTGCGGAAGGATTTTCTGGCGATATAATCTCTCTCATTCCAATAAAAAAATGTGAGGGGTTCGAATTTTTTTGAGATAAAATGTGTCTGTGTGAAAAAAAGCAAAACAATTTCCATATAAAAAAAAAAAAAAAGTTGATAGAGACTCCATGAAAATAATGGAAAAAGGGTACCGACTTGGTTGCATTTTTGTGGGAGAATTCAAACTCATTAACCGTGAAATTTGGGATATGTTTCCTGCCGCCAAAGGTAACCCCAACTAGTAGCAATTTACATCATTTCATGGGGGATTCTCACAATATTCCTCCCAGCAACTTCCCTTTTTCAAATCGAAGTTCACATGCATTGTAACATTTTCATGATATCACAAATAGTGATCTTCAAATTTACGCCAATAATCAGAAGAAAAATAAACAGCCATATTCAACTGTTATTTTAACTATTGTGGAACAACAAATTAATTGTGATTTTATATTTATGTGTGTATATATATATTTCAATTTTTGGGTATAGATTTTATAGTATATAGTCATATAGATGTATGTATAATTGGTGTCACAGCAAGGGCTGCACACGGTCTGGTTCGGTCCCGGTTCTGACCGGAACCGGGACCGAACCATTATTTTCGGTTCCTTAAAAATGAAAACCGTAACCGAATCATTAATACAAGGAACCGAACCAAACCAAACCATCTTTTTCGGTTCGGTTCCAGTTCTTATTATTACTTTTAAAAAACATAAAAAAATTCAAAACAAAACATAATTATAAACCAAATCAAAGAGAGTTAGAGATAATATATCATGGAATAGTGTTCTTTTAATTATTATAAAAAATAAGTATAAAATTCCATCCCACCAGGAAAGAAAATGTAAGTTTAAATTATGAAAATCGGAAATTTGGCCTAAATAGATAGATTTGATTATACTATCATTTAATGTCTAAATTAGAGTAAGCTAAAAGATACAATTTCTTTACGCAATCGGCAATAATAACACAGCAACAATACCAAATCTAAAAAGTTCTTTTGGTTTATTACCTTGACTGAAGAAGATGATGAATCCCATGAACTCATAGTTGGAAATATAGAGAGAGATATATAGAGAAAAAGAGATAGAGAGAGAAATAACATGCGAAGCAAACCAATGAACCGGATCTGCTTTGAGAAGTAGTGAGAAGGGGAATGGTGTGTGCAATTAATGAGAATGGGAAAGATAGTGAGAAAGGGAGGCGTCTGATACATTGATATCACTAGGTTAATAATCAAAATTATCATAAAATAGAAATGGGCCAAAAGCCAACAAATAATGAGAAAAATATATGGGGTTTTCATAATTAAAGCCCAAGTTACTAGGAGTTTTGACTCAAAAATGTCATTCACATGTTACTTATATTAGTGAATCAGTGATACATTTATACATATCATTTTAAAATTATACATTATTTATCTAATAATAACTTTTAAATATATGTATATATAACCGGTTCCGGTCCAAATCTATGTGGTTAAGGACTGGAACCGAACCTAAAAAATTGGTTCTTTAATTTTGAGAACCGGAACCGAACTGAACAACCTTAAAACCGAACCAAACCATCAATTTCGGTTCAGTTCTTCAATTTTTTTGATTTTATGTGCAGTCCTAGTCACAGCTAACAATGATATGCATATTACATACGCATATATATGTATGTATATATATATATATATAATTATATATGTACATTGCCATGGACCTCTAATTAATTTGAAGTTGGCATTGAATAGGACAAGGTCCACTTGTGGCAGTATATATGTGCTGTTCTTAGAAGATATGGCTTTCTCAGCTCAGCCAACCTTGTTTTTGTTTTGTATTTTATTTTTTGGTAGCGTTAAAAAAAATAGAATATGTTTGGCAACCCTTTTTACTGTTTGTTATGTTCTCAATTTGGAAACTATTTTCGTGAATAATAGAAAAAACAAGGGAACAACAAAAACTTGTTTTTTTGTTCTTTTTGGGATTTTTCAAAAAAAAAATTGGTGGTAGAGAGGAAAAATTGTGTGAGAATATATGTGTTTTTTTGCCCCAAATATATTTTTTGTTCTTGTTCTTTTGGATAAGAAAATAAGAACAAGAACAAGAACAAGAATTGTTCTTGTTTCTTGATTCTCAAAACAAAAATTAATAGTTCCCAAACCGGCCTTCACCATTACCATATTTTTATTTTTATTTTTTTGCTAGTTGTATCGGGCATAAAAATTACACTCCTAAAGTAGAAGAATTTGATTTTCATGAGCTGAAAGCGATGCTCCCACTTCCAAAAACAACCACAACACACACACACTCTATATATATATATATATATATGGAAAATTACACAAACTATCCTGAACTATAACATAATTGCATGTGGTACTCTTTACGTTTCAATAATATCATAAACTACTCTTAAAACCACCTCCGTTGTAACACTTAGCCCCTTCCGTTAAAAGTCAACCCCTTCCGTTAAAAGTCAACAACGGAAAATATGAATTTTGGTCAATAAAGCCTATTTTTGGAGTGCACTTCCAATTTTGCCCTTATATATGCATGTTCCAATTTAACCCTAACTTTTTTTACCAAATTGCCCTCACAATTTCATTTAAAAAAAATATTTTTTTGTGAAAAATACATATTATATTCCAAAATATGATATTTTTTGCGAAAAAGTATATATTATGTTCCAAAATATGATTTTTTTCCGAAAAATAATTTTTTTGCAAAAATTATATATTATGTTCCAAAATATGAATTTTTCGGAAATTTTTTTTATATTTTGGAACATAATAAATATTTTTTTGAAAAAAACTATTTTTCAGAAAAAAATCATATTTTGGAACATAATATTTATTTTTCGCAAAAAAAATATTTTTCGAATTTTTTTTTCATATTTTGGAACATAATATATAATTTTTTCAAAAAAACTATTTTTCGAAAAAAATTAATATTTTGGAACATAATATATACTTTTTTGCAAAACAAATTCATATTTTGGAACATAATATATATTTTTCACAAAAAAATATTTTTCGTAAAAAATCATACTTTGGAACATAATATATATTTTTCGCAAAAAAATTATTTTTCGGAAAAAATCATATTTTCCGAAATATATATATATTTTGACCTTTATAATTTTTTTGCGAAAAATATATATTATGTTCCAAAATATAATTTTTTTATGAAAAATATATATTATGTTCCAAAATATGAATTTGTTTTGCAAAAAATTATATATTATGTTCCAAAATATGAATTTTTTTTTCAAAAAATAATTTTTTTGCGAAAAATATATATTATGTTCCAAAATATGATTTGTTTTTCTGAAAATAGTTTTTTGCAAAAAAATATTTATTATGTTCCAAAATATAAAAAAAAATTCCGAAAAATTCATATTTTGGAACATAATATATAATTTTTGCAAAAAAATTATTTTTCGGAAAAAATTCATATTTTGGAACATAATATATACTTTTTCGCAAAAACAAAATTCATATTTTGGAACATAATATGTATTTTTCACAAAAAAAATATTTTTATATTTTTTTAAATGAAATTGTGAGGGCAATTTGGTAAAAAAAAGTTAGGGTTAAATTGGAACATGCATATATAAGGGCAAAATTGGAAGTTCACTCCAAAAATAGGCTTTATTGACCAAAATTCATATTTCCCGTCCTTGACTTTTAACGAAAATGGTTGACTTTTAACGGAAGGGGCTAAGTGTTACAACAGAGGTGGTTTTAAGGGTAATTTATGATATTATTGAAACGTAAGGGGCACCGCGTGCAATTATGTCATAGTTCAGGGGTAGTTTGTCCAAAATATGAATTTTTTTTTTGTGAAAAAGTATATATTATGTTCCAAAATATGAATGTTTTCCGAAAAATAATTTTTTTGCAAAAATTATATATTATGTTCCAAAATATGAATTTTTCGGAAATTTTTTTTATATTTTGGAACATAATAAATATTTTTTTGCAAAAACTATTTTTCAGAAAAACAAATCATATTTTGGAACATAATATATATTTTTCGCAAAAAAAATATTTTTCGAATTTTTTTTTCATATTTTGGAACATAATATATAATTTTTTGCAAAACAAATTCATATTTTGGAACATAATATATATTTTTCGTAAAAAAATTATATTTTGGAACATAATATATATTTTTCGCAAAAAAATTATAAAGGTCAAAATATATATATATTTCGGAAAATATGATTTTTTCCGAAAAATAATTTTTTTGCGAAAAATATATATTATGTTCCAAAATATGATTTTTTTACGAAAAATATTTTTTTTGTGAAAAATATATATTATGTTCCAAAATATGAATTTTTTTCGAAAAATAATTTTTTTGCAAAAATTATATATTATGTTCCAAAATATGAATTTTTTTTTCGAAAAATATTTTTTTTTGCGAAAAATAAATATTATGTTCCAAAATATGATTTTTTTCTGAAAAATAGTTTTTTGCAAAAAAATATTTATTATGTTCCAAAATATAAAAAAAAATTCCGAAAAATTCATATTTTGGAACATAATATATAATTTTTGTAAAAAAATTATTTTCGGAAAAAAATCATATTTTGGAACATAATATATGCTTTTTCGCAAAAAAATTCATATTTTGGAACATAATATGTTTTTTTCACAAAAAAAATATTAAAATATTTTTTAAAATGAAATTGTGAGGGCAATTTGGTAAAAAAAGTTAGGGTTAAATTGGAATATGCATATATAAGGGCAAAATTGGAAGTTCACTCCAAAAATAGGCTTTATTGACCAAAATTCATATTTTCCGTCGTTGACCTTTAACGGAAGGGGCTAAGTGTTACAACGGAGGTGGTTTTAGGTGTAGTTTATGATATTATTGAAACGTAAGGGGTATCGCGTGCAATTATATCATAGTTCAGGGATAGTTTGTGTAATTTTCCCTAAATAATAATAATAATTAATTAATATGCATTATTTGAAGTGTAACTCTAATGAATATTTCAAAAGATATAGAGTAAAGATATACGACAAGGGGTTATAAATATTTTCATATTTTTTAAATAAAAAATTAATTAATTAATATACATTAATTGAAATATAACTCTAATGGATATTTCATAAGATATAGAGTAAATATATAAGACAAATATATGTCGATAAAGAAAAATAATATAACTTAAAATACATAAATTTGTATATTTATCTATCTATCTATATACTACTAATAAAAACACAAGGACTGTCTAATATTTCGATTCATTATCATATTTTACAATATAAAAAGTAAAGTTGTACATTATTTAAAGTGTAAGGGCTTAAATTAACTTTACAAAAAAATTAATAAATAATAAACCATTTGTTATATTTTTATAAAAATATAAAAAATTACAATAAGTAAAGTTTGTTATTATTTTATAGTGTAAGGGCTTAAATTAATTTTACACAAAAAACAATAAATTATAAACCATTTGTAACATTTTTATACATTTATCACATCTTACAATACAACAAAAACTATAATTAAAATGTATTACTACTTGTTTAAATTGTAGGAGTTGTATATTATTTATTTACAAAATAAATTATATTATATGAACTCACAAATATTTTATACATGTATCACCTTCTAAAATACAAAAAAATAAATATATAATCATAAATAAAGTGTATTATTATTATTTAATGTAAAATGTCACAATATTAGTTTTAGAGAAAAATTAAAAAATGATAACTTTTGGGGTCTATATTACAAAAACGACAATTTAAAAAAATTAATTTAAAGAAATGTGATAATATTTCAAAAATCATTGTATCCAAAGTACTTGAAAAGTTTTTCAAATTGAGCTTAAAACACAAGGGTTGTTTGGTCCATTAATTTAGCCAACATGTCTTTTACACTATAGCAATGGCACAAAAGTCATTTCATGGGGGTCTTCACCCCTTCAGGGGGTGTCATTGCAAGGAAAATGAAATTTCAGGGGCGAGTGCAATTGACCGAAACTTCAGGGGATCTGAGTACAAATTATTATAATTTAACTAACGGTGTTATAACGGAATTGAGTGAATTGTAAAAGTTGGAATATTTTAGGAAATTTGGTGTAAAAAGTGTAGTTCATGGGGGTTAGTTGAGAGAGAAAAAATAATCCAGGGAGGTTTAATGCACTTTACCCTATATATATATAGGGGCGGAAGGAGGGGGAAGCTGGGCCATGGTCCCCCAAAATTTTAATATTTTTTTTAATTTATATATACAAGTCTAAGGATAAATATAAGAAATAGATTAATTGGCCTCCCCTCACAAAATATAGAAAAGGCCCAAAATAATTTACTAAATAAAAGACTTTTTGATGCCCTAATTAAGAATTATCAATTTATAAAAAAAGAATCTTTAAAACTCTTGTGTAGGTGCGAACATAACAACATTATTTATCACTTAAATTATATATTCTCATTATTCAATGTAATTACAACTCAAATCGTTTATCTTTAAAAATTATAATTTTATGACATTACACGCACATACATTAATTACTTGAGTGATTATTACTTAATTAAATTTTATTATCTATAAAATTATGACAGTACATATTCACAATTTCTCTTTAGTTGTTGAACGGGGTTATGAATAATTATCACTGCTGACATTAACATAGGCATATTATTGTTTTAGGTGTGAATTTACTTAATTCTCAATAATTATTTTAAGTACAATTCAAATGGTGCATTATAGTTCATTCAAACTTAAAAATAACATTTACCAAAAAAAAACTTAAAAATAATTATTTTAATTTTATATAATTCTTACAAATTATTTAAGTATCATTATTAAAATAAATTATTTGTATTTTAATTAATTCTATAAAAGATGATCATTAATCTTTGAAAAATCGTCGAGCTTAATTTTCCTTTAATTATTGGGTTATTTGAGTTCAAATTTTGTAATAACTATCGTGTTTTGGTCTTTTTTTTTTCTTTCCCTTTTTATAATGATTATTATAGATAATATTTTATTTCGGTATACGTAAATACATCAAAGCTTAGCTAAATATTTTTTTATATACATATTTGAAATTTTTTATTTCGGCCCCCCTACCTTCAAATCTTGGCTCTGCCCCTGTGTATATATATATATATATACCGACACCTGGAAAAAAATTGGAGCAAAAGAGACTATTTTTTGTTCAAATTTATTGGACGAAAAACCATGAGAACTCCATTTCCGTCTAGTTTTAGGGCTTGTTTACTAACAGGAAACGTTTCCTGAAGAAGTAGAATCACGATTTTGATTTCTTTAAAAGAAACAGAAAGTAAAATCTTGTTTACTAAATTTTGATTTTTTTCAGAAACAAAAATAAAAAACAGAAATTATGTTTACTAAAAAAATTTTGTTCTTACTTTTTATTTATTTATTATATGTATTTATTTTTATTTTTTATTTTTATTTATTAATTATCATAAGTTTTATTTATTAATTATTAATTTTGTATATTATTTAATTTCTTATTTATTATTTATATTATTTATTATTTTTATTTAATTTACAAATATATTTTGTTTTATTAATTATTTATTATATTTTTATTTAATTTATTATTTATTATATTTTTATTTAATTTATTAAAATATTTAATTTATTTATTATTTGTATTTCTTATTATTTTTATTTATTTATTATTATTTTTATCTATTATTTAATCTATTTTATTATTGTTTATTAGTATTTATTTTTATTTAATTTATAAATATATTTTTATTTATTATATATATTTTTAATTTATAAAAATATTTAATTAATTTATTATTTATATATAGTATTTAAATTTATTAATGCAAAAGACATGAAAGCCTTAATTTTACAACTTTGAAATTTGGTCATTTTGAAGGCGAGATGAACAAAAAGAGGAAGTACCATTTTTTTTTGTTTCTTCTTTTCTTTACAACTAGAGGAAACGTTTCCTTAAGGGCAAAAATATAAATAAATTGAGAAACAAGATTTTACTTTACTTCTTCATTTCAGAAAATAAAAACATGAAACATGAAACGTTTCTTGTTAGTAAACAGACCCTAAGTCCCTGAACTCAATTCTAATAAGAGTGTTAATTTTATGAAACAACAAATTAATAAGATATTAACATTTTAATGTTGAGTAATAATTATTAATTAAGATTGCTTTAAATTATCACTTTTCACAAATTTCAAACATATATATTGGGTTGTGTTGTTGGTGATAAAACAAGAGAAAAAAGAAGTTCGAGACTCTTGTTAAATAAAGTGTAATACTTGTGAGAAATAAACACGACACTTTCTAGCTTGTTCCTACTCCAAACCTGCAGATTAATTTGACACTCCAGGAAATGGATGCAAAAATAAATAAATAAAAACCAAAATCAGAAAACCAATTTATATATATATATATATATATATGATTCAATTGAACTGTTCTTATCCAATTAAAAAAGGTTATCTAACATGGCTGGTTGTTGTCTCGTGTTTCGCCACAGGTCTTACCAAAGTGGTTATTAAATCCCAAGTTGGGCCATGCATTAGCTGTTTCTCTCTCAATTTCTTTTCAATAAATATATATATATATTTTCCTTCATTCACTACTCTCAACTCAACTTGATCATATAAATGCCTTTCTGTGGCCAAAAGTCATGCACATAACCAACCATCAACCCTATCACTCTCTTACATATATATAATATCATTTTCAATGTCCTCCAATCATAATTTAAATTTTATATTTTATATTTTTTCCCAATAAAAAGTGGGTTTAGACTCTTTTGACTAATGTTATTATTTAAAATGAGACAAAGTCACTATATTAATGATTAATGATCAAGATACATGATTTAACCCTAATAACACCTCTCCAATTAAAAGATGATGAACCTAATCCTTTGTGAAAGAAAGAGTAGGATTTTGTTGATTTTAGAATCGTTTGGTAGTTGAAGTGGTGAGGTCGGTTAGGGAAAAAGTTATTTTGGAATTTGTATGACCTTTTTCAAAGTCTATAATCTCATTCATTTTTCACATCTTTGTAAAAAGATAGATATATATATATATACAATGTATTGTCCATTTCAAAATTAAATATTTTGTTTAGGGTAAAGTACAAAAAAAAACTCTCTACTATCGCCTAGAGCAAAACCCCCTCAATTATCAAATGAGTGCAATGTATCTCCATTCGTAAATGACACATTTATCCCTAAATTAAATTTTGAAAAAGTATATAAAATTCAAAAAAAAATATTAATTCTGAAAATATGTATATAATTCGAAAAAAATATATAAAATTTGAAATATATATATAAAATTCAAAAAATATATATAAAATTCAAAAAAAAGTATATAAATTTCGAAAAAAATATAAAATTCAAAAAATATATATAAATTTTGAAAACATATATAAAATTCGAAAAAAATATATAAATTTTGAAAAGAATATATAAATTTTGAAAAACATATATAAAATTCGAAAACAATATATAAATTTCAAAAAATAAAATTTGAAAAAATATATATATTGGTAGAATGTCATATCTTTTCTAATGAAGTAAATCAAATTACTTACCACCAACATCAATTAGTGGTCTTCTTTTATATATTTTTTTCCAAAATTTAAATATTTGTTTCAATATATATATATATATATTTGTTTCAAATTTTATATTTTTTTGAATTTTATATATTATTTTCGGATTTTATATATTTTTTCAAAATTTATATTTTTTTTCAAATTTTATATATATCTTTGAATTTTATATTTTTCATTCGAAATTTAATATATTGTTTTCGAATTTTCTATATTTTTTTTCGAATTTTCTATATTTGTTTCGAATTTTAATTTTTTTTCAAAATTTAATAAATTGTTTTTGAATTTTATATATTTTTTAAAATTTTATATATATTAATTAACCCTTAAAATAATTTATTTTATTTTTATAAGAGTAAAATTATAATTTTACAGTGGGGATAAGGTAAATTGCACCGAATTGGCAATAGTTGTGGGGTTTATTCACTTTACCCTTTTATTTATATTATGACTGGGTCAACAGACACCACGTGGCACCGCATTCGAAATTAGGGAGAAATTGGTACACTTCACTTAAAAAGAGGATGGCATGTGAAATTATCTATCTTAAAATGAGATTTGTCTTTTCTATTTGTTTTCATTTTTCTATACATAATATCACAAAAGATGGTTTCTTCCACCTTCTTTTGCATATTCCTGTCGTGAATAATGGGTCCACAAAATAAAGTAAATAATCCTTTACAAGCATTATATAAATAGTTTATTATTTATTTAATATTTTTTTGGAGACAATGACACAAGAAATAATCAACTCACTATGGTGCCTTCACCCTCTAGTAATTTTTGCTTATTTTCCTAGTTACAATAAGTCCTATAACTAAGGGAAAATAAATGTCTTATTACTTTTGGATCCCCTTTGATAATCTTGAAATTTAAGTTGAATTTTTTTAAGAGCTAAAACTTGAAACAATAATTATAAACCTATAACTTTATATATATATGTTTAACTTTTAGGTGATTAAACACTGATAAATGAAGTATTTAAGTGTATCACAATAAAGTACTTACGTGTATCATTAATCATAAAAAGTATTTACTCGAGTCTACTTGATTATTTGAAATTAAGTGTTATCATTCAGACACTAAGATTTATTGAATTAGATTTTAATAAAATTATACGCAATAATTCCTTAATCACAAATAAATTGCTTGCAAATTAATGTTGCATTATAAGCACGGATTACAAGTTCTAATCCCCTTTAACATAATAATACCATGCATCAATATATCATTGGCTGATGTCAATACTTATTGCATACGAATTTATTCCATTTTTTTCACACATTTATATATATATATATACACACATTAATAACTATTGTTCTATTTTAATTGTTTTTTACTAAACTACTAGTTAAGAAGTTTCTAAGGGCCGTTTGAGAACTTGGTTTTGGTCTTGGTTTTGGTTTTAGTTTTGGTTTTGGTTTTGGTCTTAGTTTTGGTCTTGGGTGATTTTAGGTAAATCTAAAACCAATATATATAGTGTTTGGTAAGGAGTTGGTTTTGGTTTTGGTTTTGGTTTTGGTCTTGGTCTTGGTATAATTATATATATATATATACTAATATATATTAAAAATATATATAAAAAAAATTGGAAAATAATTAATTTTCGGAAAAAAAAAAAATTAATTTTTTCCGAAAAATTAATTTTTTCAAAAAAATAAATTTTTCGAAAAAATATGATTTTTTTCCAAAAATTTATTTTTTGACGAAAAAATAAATTTTTCCGAAAAAATAATTATTGTCGAAAAAATATTTTTTTTCCGAAAATTAATTTTTTCTCAAAAATATGATTTTTTTCCAAAAAATTATTTTTTGACGAAAAAATAAATATTTTCCGGAAAATAATTTTTTTCCGAAAATTAATTTTTTTTCCGAAAAATTAATTTTTTTCCGAAAAAAATTATTATTTTCCAAAAAATAAATATTTTCGAAAAAATAATTTTTTGGAGAAAATTAATTTTTGTCCGAAAATAATATTTTTTCCCGAAAATTAATTTTTTTCCGAAATTTTTTTTTTTCCCAAAAATTTATTTTTTCCCGAAAAAGATAATTATTTTCGAAAAAATATTTTTTTCCCTGAAATTAATTTTTTTCCGAAAAATATAAAAAAAAATTCAAAATAATTCATATTTTCAGCCATATAGAGAGAGAGAGAGAGAGAGAAAAGTCAAAAATAGTGGGCCAAAATCAGGTTTTAGTGGTTGGTTTTAGGGTGTCCAAAACCAAGTCAAAAACCGGCCAACCAAACATGGTCTTGGTCTTGAAATCAAAGACCAAGACCAAAACCAGATTGCCAAACGGAGCCTAAAGAAAAATTGATGGTTGGATATAGTTATAAAATAGTATTACTTTTGTCCCATATTAGTTGTTCACTATTGTAATTTTACTTGTCCCAAAATATTTGTCCAGTTTGAATTCCAATGCAATTTAACCTCTCACTTTCCCCAAATACCCTTCTTCCACTAACTTTAAACAAATACCGGATCCCACCATAATATTATATCATTAAGGATAAAATTAAAAATTGCACAAATCAACCTAAATCAATAAAATATTAAAAAATTCAAATTGAACATCTATTGGGGGTATCTATTGGGGTGACGGAGGAATACTACTTATTAAAGAACTTGTCTCGGTCAAGTTCACAAGTTTGTTCATAGCTGACATGAGCATAAAAGAGAAACTTGACTTAATGTACATGCCTTACTAGTTAGGTATCTAAACATTCCTATTAATTAATATAACATGATTAGCTTTTGTAGAACCATCTATTTATAGAATGTGTGGCGCATATTATGGAAACTGATAGGTCCTTAATTATATATGCTTACTTCAATTAATCTAGAACCCGGTCGCGTCATTGGTGACATCATATGTGTTTTCTAACTCCAAATTAATGCAGTTTATTAAAATTTAAACACTTCTACAAATGTTCAAATTATATTTTAGTCCCAAATCCAATAATTTTTCGATAAATATAGTGTCAAGTAGGAGTTTGAATTCAAGATGATAGTTTTATTTCATAATTAGGTGTAATTTTGAGGTGCAAATTTAATAATTTTTTTATTAAATTTGCACCTCATTTTAATTTATCATATAGTTATTAAAGTATTTGTACCAAATTCATTAATTTATGACAACACAAATTAATCCATCAAGAAACTTCTACATAGCTCTGACTTATTATATACGAAGAATCTCATTTTCATAAGATGTATTCTATGTAGGAATGAGTTTTTTTAAAGTGTACTTATTAATTAAGAAACTTCTACATTGCTCTGACTTATTACCTTTCATTATGCGACCTGTTTTACGTTGAGTGTGAAAGGTTTAATATATATATATATATATTATTGCTTTGCCTCTCCCACTCGGATTTTAATTGTGATTTTGGTTTTGCATAAACTCGTGTTGGTCTTTGTTCCTTTCTTTTAATACAATAAGTTTATTTAAGCGACATGAATCTTCTAAATTAATTTTTTTTATTCGTTTGCTTTTTCTTTTCTTTGTCCATCCTAAAGCTTGAACGTCTGTGTCAAATTCAACTTAAAATATGGATATATAAGCAAACATAGAAAAATAATGTAATTAAAAATTGTTGAAATACTTTTATTTCTTATTTCATTCAATTTCAAATAGTTAATAGTATTATTTTAAATATACATTCAACAATTCAACTTGAGAAAGAAAAAAAATGAATTGAGAAGTTATCGCGATTTTCTTCCTAAAAACATATATAGCTCGTGTTATGTTTGACAATCAATTTCTCTTTAGCTAACATTTTTTCTTAAATGTATTATTTATTACTGTCTCGATAAAAGAAAGAGTTCAATATATAAAAAGTGAGTTAAATATACTAATATATATATATGTCGGGGAACTATATATGAACTTGGATTTAAATCTTTTTTCAAATATCCATCAATTTCAATCTAAGAATTTAATGTATGTTACAATTACAAATATGTCTATAGTTAAAATGTGATGGAGGTAATTTTTTTTAATGAAATGAATATTTCATACACCGCTATATTGAGGTTTATGAATATTTAAAGATAGATTTAATTGGAGAAGTCGTATATATATTGCAATGACATTAGGAATTTTGTATACATTTTCTCCAGGCTAACGTAATCAGAGCCCCTTTATCCGTTGCCTATATGCGTACATGTCTCTCTCTCTCTCTCTCTATATATATAGATATATGTTGGAAGTGGACAGTTCACCAAACAAAGCCACACGTGTGAGTAACTTGCCGACTGAGTCTTATGATGTGTGAACAGAGGGCAATGCACAATACATTCCAAGATTGAAGGGAAGACTATCAATCAAAGTCACACCTCTTTAATCCACTCCAATATTGAAGGGGCGGAGTATCAAAATCAAAGTCATACTCAAATCTCTATAAAATTATTTTATTTATCTATATCAATGTAAAATACTTTAACTATTTAGAAGTTGTTTTTTACTTTTTTGAAGAAAAATACTGTTTTGAATGGTGTTGGGTAAAAAATTTAAAAGAGTATATGGGTCTTGGAAGAGTATTTAGAAAGAAGTTAAAAAATACTAACTTCTCAAAACGATTTTTATTTCTCTTTTTCTTTTGAAAAAAATCATGAACAAAAACTCTGCCAAACATGATTTATGTGTTATATACGAGAACAATTATGATTAGTGGTATTTAAATACTTTTAGCTTGAATTTACTGAACAATTTCATGATTACAAAATAAATGACTATATATATATATTTAAATACTCGCATATTAGAATTTCAACAATGAGCCTTCATTTCCAGAGGAAGAAGCTGCGAGAAAAGAAAAAAATAGACACTAATATTCATAGTTATAATAGCTAGGAGTATAATATTTTGAATTCTAGTAGAAAATTTACATTATGTTTTATATTCATATATTATACTCTACTAATAATAGTAACAGGAATGATAATAATAAGAGAAGATAATTGGAATCTACTAGAAAATTGACACTTGTATTCTAAATTCATGTACCATGAATCGGTGATTGACACTTCACCTATATCCTACTTCCTTTTTCTTTTCTATTTTTCTAAATTAAATTTGACATTGTTTGGGAATTTCATTCGCACATACCAATGGCTTTAAATCGTCTTAAGTGCGGTCCATCATCATTCAATTCAATGGTAATGGATTCACCTATCACTTGTCTATATATTTGCATTTTTAGATGGATGAATACACATTATTGAAAAAAAAATACACATCATTGAATGGGTACGGGACACTCCTCACTTAGCGTCAAGTATTTAAGACGATTTTTTCCCCATCGGGGGCTTTAATAAAATGCATAGGGGTATTTCCTTGAATAATAAAATACTATTATATCTTTAAAATACCCCCTATGCATTTTAAAGGTTGCAAAATACATTTCTATGCTTTTTTTGTCCCATTTTATTACCCTCATTTTTTTAAAACAAGCAAACTACCCCATTTACACCACTATATGCCCAAATTACCCCCAAAGTTTCATTTTATCATTATCATTTATATTAAAATTTAAACAAAATATATAAAATTAAAAAATATATATATTAAATTTTGATTTTTTTTATAAAATTAGAAAATAATATATAAATTTTAAAAAAACATATAAAATTTGTAAAAATTATATAAAATTCAAAAATATATATATTAAAAGTTGATTTTTTTTATAAAATTCGAAACAAAAATATATATTAAATTTTAAAAAAAAATTATAAATTTAAAAAATATATATATTAAATTTTGATTTTTTTTATAAAATTTGAAAATAAATATAAAATTTGAAAAAATATATAAAATTCGAAATAAAAATAATGTACCTAAAAATATTAGAAATTATATTGATGTATGTTGTACCTAAAAATGATGTAAGTTGGCATATTGATTCTACTCTGAAGAGACAAAAATGTGAAGAACAAACCCATAAAAATCATGTTTTAATATTAATTTTCTCTCTTATCTAGTGACTCATGATTTACAGTTCTCCCAAAGGTTCTGAGTGAATCTCCATATCTAATAAAATAATCCATTTTGATTGTCTTATTGGGATCACAAAACACCTCCTATGACATATAAAATTCAAAAAATATATATTAAATTTTGAAAAAGTATAAAATTTGAAAACAAATTTGAAAAAATATATAAAATTTGAAATATATATATATAAAATTTAAAAAACATATAGAAATTTCAAATATATATATATATATAATTCAAAAAAATATATAAATTCGAAAAATTTGTTCGTCAAATTTTATATATTTTTTCCTAATTATATATATATATTTACGAATTTTATATGTTTTTTTCAAAATTTATATTTATTTTCGAATTTTATATATTTGTTTTGAATTTTATATGTTTTATCGAAATTTATATATTATTTTCAAATTTTATAAAAAAAAATTCAAAATTTAATATATATATTTTTGAATTTTATATATTTTGTTTAAATTTTAATATAGATGATAATGATAAAATGAAACTTTGGGGGTAATTTTGGCATATAGTAGTGTAAAGGGGGTAGTTTACTTGTTTTAAAAAGATGAGAGTAGTTAAATAAGGCAAAAAAAATTATAGGGGGTATTTTGCAATCCTTAGAAAGCCTAGGGGTTTTATGTTATTTTGCCTACTATTGAAGAATAAAGATTTGATATGTTGAAAATTCTTAATATTAAAATTATATATATATAAAAAAAGGTTATGAAGTTGTAATCAAATATACATAAAATCAATATATATTTATATATATTATAACTTCCCTACCATCCGACCAGAGTAGTAGGCGGTGACCAAGATGCACACGCTTGGTGTTTGGTCCCATCAAAAAGGAAATTTATTCCTTTTTGACTATCAACAAAGCAAAATGCTACATTGAATGGGATCCGGATCCGAATGAATGAACCTCACCGTTCTTTTGTCGTTTTTGTGAGATTTCTTGCGTTTTGGTTTCGTGGAAAAAGAAGGGTGGTTGCAAATAGTGCACAAAAAAGCTGTATATATATATATAATTTATATATAAATATAATATTTTCCAGATTTGAAGTTAGAATTTTTGGATAATCTATTTTGTGTGTGGATAGAACCTACCAACCAAAAAGTGTTTACGGTAAATTTTGACTTATCAGATTCTCATGGAAGGAGATTCAGGGTACAGATTTTACTAAAATACTAAAGAAAGAGTTCAACTAACAAGAGATCCCCATCCCCAGTTACTACCATTGGAATAGACTTTGATTAAAAAAAAAATCTATATATTTAAAAAAAATATAGCATCCACAAGCACAGTAGAGAGTGATAGAGAAGTTGAATTTCAAAGTAATTGTGTGATTTTAAAAGGTAAAAATAATGCTTCATAGTTTCCTTTATTCATTTCAGATTAAAATCAGACATTGTTCAATTATCAGCTACCATAATCTCTAAAAATTGGTATGCTACTTTCATTGTAACAGTAGAAAAAACTATTTCATTCATTGAGGATGACAAACAAAACTCAAAATTGCCTCAAATTATAGTAGAAAAAACATGCATTAAACATCCTAACCATCATTTGTAGCTAAAAATTGGATATAGAACTCCTTTTGAAGCATAATATATCACCACATAACTCACTCTTATCAAATTGTTATATTGCATTTGCACCTCTTCTTGTCTCAAAAATTATACATTCTGCAGTTTATTATACAATACAGAAGAACCAAATGAATAAGACCTACATTAGCAAAGTGTGTAGTGAAAATTTTAAGGTAAAGACAACATTATCAAGATTTGGAAAAACAATTGAACAATATATCAACTATTGTACAACATTTGGTCTACCGTTCATAACCACGCGATGGTGGCCTTCTACCTCCTCCCCTACTTAAAGCGGAGAACTGGTTTCCTCTCCCTTGAGGACGACTATACCCTGCACTGACACTCTGGTTTGCCTGAGGGGGCTGGGGATTACCCCACTGTTGATGGCCTGGAGCTCCATACGATTGGTAGCTCCCAAAGCCGTTGTGAGCCTGACCTGCATGCGGTGGAGGAGGGCCACGTGAAGGGTACCTATTAGTACCATTTTGCTGGAATCCTGGTGGAGGGGCATGCAAAGGATACTCTCTACCCTGGGCCGAATATCGGTCATTTCTTTCGTACTGACGATGTTGCCTACTGTGCGGATCATGGGCGGAGGAGGATGCATACTGTTGACCAGGAATATGTTTAAATTGATTCTGAACATTATTGGGATTTGATGACCAGTATTGACCTCGTGCGTTTTGAGAAGGGTAGCCTGTCCCCTGCTGAACCATTCTGTAGTGTTCCTGGCCATGGTATGTGTTATTCTGGTAAGAGGGAAAAGGTGGTCCTCGTGCAGTAGCGGCATAGGATGGGGGTGGAGTGTACATCTGATCACCATACCCATTCCGATCTGGCCTTATCTGTAAGCTGTTAGCCACAAATCGATGTGCAGCCTCCCCGAGTTGCCGGCCAGGACCATTTCTATGGGGGTTTTGCCTGAGGAGAGAAATCCAAGGACACAATACCTTAAACAAACTTCATAAAAATAAAGGAGGGCAAAGACAATGACACACAATGAAGGATTGGAACAGCATACTACAATAAGTCGATGGACCAAATGTTAAAAAACTATACCTTCCATTTTCCCAAGGCTTCCTCCCATTATCCTCATGCCATAAAGTAGGTTCAGGTTTTACATCCCCAATGGTAACACACTGTAAGCATTTCATAAGGTATGAGTTAATATAGCAAAAGTCAGTCGGTTAGCATATCAATGCTGCCCTGCCCCACAAATAACCTCATAAAGCCATTCCAAATTTCCAATGGATCAACCAAAACAAACCAGTTTGAATTGATTACAGGAAAAGGATGATAAAGAAAAATGAATGTGACAAAGACGCACTACAAGGCCGCATTTAGATTGATGAATTCGCAGGGAACAGATTTGGAATTCTATGTGATGCCATATCCTCACTAATCTTAGAACATAAGAGTTTTTCTCAAATGAGGATGAGAGATAGGTAGGGATGAACAACTATCCTCACCATCCCTTTGAGCATGGATCGAGTCAATTTCACGATCCACTAGAATTAGCAATTAGCATGCTTGCAAAATGAGAGTAAATAGGGTGCATATAACGAAAGATAATAAATTTAGACATGTTTACATTTGAAAAAAATATACTTAAGATGGTTGTGCTATAAACAAAAATGACCAACAGCTACACCAATGTGGGGGATAGATCAAATTAAATGCGACGCATCCTCAACTAGAGATTATGCAGTGGTAACTAAGCAGACAATGTTCATTAAAACAAGGGTTAGAAACAAATCCAATAACCCAACCTAAGCGATGAATTGAATTCCAGAAAACAAATTAACCATTCTGTAAGAAATGAAATTAGGCACAAAATACCTTCTTCGGGAATACAACTCCTGCAGGTGGCCGAGTGATATGTTTATGAGCATCTGGAAGTATGTATATAGCACATCTGAAGAACAAAAGGGCAACAGGTGAAATACTAACATAACACGTATAATAACAGGTTATGATGCATTAGGAGTTTAGAATATAAATCTGATGGTTTGAAAACATACATGACTTGATTGTCCATGATGTCTTCCATTCCCTCAACAGGAGATCTAAAAACTGGTGGGCAAGGATCTCCAGCACAAAGGGATATATAACCATTCATTCCACCACTGCATGTAGCCATATAAATAAAATCAGATTATTGTCCAAACAATCAGAGATATTCATGCATTGAATTACTTTTATCATCAACATGGGATTGCAGTAAGGTCCTTGGGTAGTTGGGCTATATATTGTTAGGCCGGCGGTTTCTTATAGTGGAATCCAAGGCATACCAGAGTCGGGCATAAGAAAAAGGCTTATTAAGTAAATTTTTCATTCTAAAAGATCTAGCTTCAGATAATTGTACCCGCTTTATCGGGCTGTTTAGTTGGGCCTCACATTCGCGTTATTTGGGGGTGGGGGGTTGGCCCCCCTTTGTCTTTGGTGGTGTCTTTGGCATGCGCTCTTCAAGGGGATCGAGTCCCCGGTAGGCACTATTAAGGGTGTTTTTATCTCTACTGTCTTCTATGGGGTGGAGGGTAGATATTGTAAATCTATAGAGGAAAAGCTTGACTTTCTGGGTTCGCTTGCTCCTTAGAGCAAGGCTTTTTGTACTAAGGGACGCACTCCCGTTTTGAGTGCCCTTTTATACAATTATTTCTTACCAAAAAGAAAACTGTACCGATATTGTACTCTTCAAGAGCACTTGTGGCATTTCTACCCTATGTTTTTTCTAAAGGCAATTCTTGGGTTTCCTCTTATTCTTCTTCTTCTTCCTTTTCCTCATCTTAATTTTATTGACCATTTTAAGTTTAATCACCCCCACAAGTAGATATACTTTTCCGGTACTACAGTTGAATATTCTAAAAGACCTAGCTTCAGTTTACTTTAATTTGTTTTCCATTTATATCAATTCTGTTTTAAGTAGTGAGAAACAAATATATTTAATTTTAAGAGGTTCAAGCACAAGTATTGGATGGAAGTACAGTTTCTTGACCTCAGAAAGGCACAATATCGACAAATGGAAAAAAATAAAAGAAATCCTTACTGAAATTTGAAAGATTACATTCTTCAATGAAATAACCAAACCTAGCATTACAACACAAACCTGGCCCTTGGATCCAGTTTCTCCTTAACCTCAGTTCGTTCTTTGTCAGTCAGATGTTTACAACGATCATTGAGAGAGAACACGTATGGAGACAGGGTATGAGATAATGCAACAAAAAGCATGTCAGACATCACACTATTTCTCCGCGCTTCTTCCTCCTACATAAAATTGACTGCATTTAATAAGAAAGAAGTATATTTGTTTGGCAAAAGAACCCAGGAGCAAAGTATTCTCAAAAGCTGACATCACAAAACCATACCGTTAATGTATGCTCAATCTTCTCAACCTCTGCAAGAAGGCGAGCTTCCTCAATAAAAGGCAATTTGGCAATACCCTTCAAGATGATTAGCGGACAGAATAAAAGTCATATTTCCATGAAAATAGAACAGCAACTCCCAGAAGCCACCATGTTGATAGAATAAAATCAAGATGCTATACATATAAGACAAACCTGCCAAGAGTACCTCTTCCCATTCATGTCCACTTCAAAATCTGAGAAGCAGAACAAAAGTATATGGTATAAAATATTGTGAACTCAAATAAAATAAGCATAATCAACTTGGAAAAGCATTACACGTACCACTTGGATAAAAATCGATAATAGGTGAGTTGGGATTTGTCATCAATTTCCTGTAGTGCTCAGGAAGTGCATGGGAACTGCAAATAGACACAGTCAGAACCCCTCATGAAATCAACATTTCAAAAGAAAGAAAAAGTTGCCAGAGCGACCTTGCAGCTGGGAAAACCCCCAAGAGCTGATTGAAGGGTTTGAATGGACTACCAAGTTCAAAGTTAATATTCATCTGTCCAAGATCCTTGAGATCGGAAGCAAACGGTGCATAGTGATAAGGATAAAACCTGTAACACAGAATTCATGTTCATGAAGTGCCCAAAAATATGTAAGCCAAAACAATTCACATTTTGAGTACAAAAGCCTTTTTGGGTAGATGAAATTATACACATGTAAATATCAAGAGGCTCTAAGGTTGTACCAAAACCGTCAAACCATCATGAGAAGGAGTCATGCAACTATGCACGTGCACAAAGTGAATATGGAAGTATTTAAGCAAAGGTGGACTAGGGTATGTAATTAATGGAAGAAACATAAGAGCATTGTAAGATAATCCTTGGAGGCTCAAATTCAATGGATGCCAAATACTGAAGTTTTAAGTGTTTAGATATCCTGGGCAGAGACAAACATTGGGGGGGGGGGGGGGGGGGGGGGGGGGGGGGGGGGTATTGAGAAAGAGTTTAATAGCAATTAATAAGGAGAAAAGAAATACCATTGCCAGGAACAAACCCCTTCATAGTAGTAATGCATAACCCAGCATAAGCCTTCTGTGTACCTCAAAACCTACCACGAGAAAAGATCGAAAATTTTGTGACCTATTATAGCTAAATATGTGTGGCCCCAATTCAAGATGAATCAGAAGGGCATTCAAACAGACAAAATGGAAACAGTAACTAAAAAGTATCACTATAAAGCACTGGCCATGTTAGATATAAGAATCTCCTAAACTGCTAATATATACAATCAGCCGCAACCAAAATTTCTTTCAAGTAACATTAACAGGTCTAATCCCAACCATCTAATTCCCAAATAACACCTGCATGTTGGAAAAAATAATAAGTAATTCAAGATAAATTAGAAGGGCATTCAAACAAACAAAATGGAAGCAGTCACTAAAAAGAATCACTATAAAACATCGGCCATGTTAGATATTAGAATCTCCTAAACTGCTAATACATACAATCAGCCTGCAACCAAAATTATCTTTAAAGCAACATTAACAGGTCTATTCCCAAACATGTTTTGCCACAATAAAAAGGGAGTTGATATAGATGGAATGGAGAAAAAGCTGAAAATTTATTTTGAAAAATAAAATGCAAAAAGTAGTTATTCGATCTGAGTAACCGGACTTCCTACCACAAAGTAGTAGTGTTCACGCAAAAATGGGAGAAAACTAATGAACATAAATCCCAATAAAGAAGCCAAGGCCCAATTGGTTGGGATTAAAAATTCTCGCTGGAAAGTCCGGAGCTTAGAAAGACAAAAATGGATGAAAAGTGGAATGATGGAAGGAATAAGTTGTTAAAAGAAAATGGCAAAGTTTGATCAATGAAGTCGGAGAAGAGGAATTGAAATACCATGGTAGAATGTTCACATAAACACGGAGGGTTGTCTAGATTGGAAGTAGAGGGTAACGAAGTCATTCACTTTAATGAGAATCATTCATGACACAAAGCTCAAGATAGTTATTGTTCGGTAGTGAGTGAGAGTATTTGAATCTATATTATCTTATACATTGCATCATGACTTGGTTAATGTGTGTGTGAACTCATGATTGCGTGATTACAGAGAATGGAAAAGTTGTGGGTAGTATATCCAACCCTCACGAGACTTCACTCGTCCACTCGGTGTTGCCGAGGGGTTTAAAAGGCTTGTTACACGTGCTAAGTGTAATCGTCGACCCTCACGAAAGCATATGAGTAGTATAGGTTAGCATAGAGTAGCTTGGGATAATTAGGATAAAAATCATCACAGGGTAGGTTTGGACAGTTTTCTTGAGTTTATTGCTAAGGGACTAGCAATATGTAAGTTTAGGGGTGTGATAGATGTTTAATATTGTCCATTTTAAGCCTCTATCTTGCTATTTGTATGTCTTTTCATTCCGTTATTTGGTATTTTTATGTCATTCGTGTATTTAAGCGTGTTTCAGGAGTTTAATGAAGAAAAAGAGCTAACTTTAGTGAATTAACTAAAGACATGCTTATTTCTATCCAAGAGGAGAGCTTAAGAGGTGTTTTCAAGAGAAAAGTGGTTTCCGCAGGGCAGAAACGTCATTTTTTCAAGCCGCAACTTCAAGAATCATGACAAGCGAGTCGAGAGGGTTCAAATGACACTATTCTCAAGAAAAGTTGGTTTTCTACGCATCCCAAATTAAATACGCAAATGCCTACAGTTGTTTTAGATTGTAATCCTAATTTACTGCAAACAGGTGGGGGCAACTCCAATGAGCTCATTCAGTCTCACATTAAGGCCCTGTTTGGATTGGGTTTTCAAACGTTGTTTTTGGCTTTCTTGAGATAAAAGCTGTTTTGAAGTGTGTTTGACAAAATTTTTAGAAGAGTTTTTGGGCCTTAGAAGAGCGTTTTAAAGAAGCTAGGGGTACCAGCTTCTCAAAACAGCTTCTACTTCTCTTTTTCTTCTGCGGGAAGCCAGAAGCAGAAGCTATGCCAAACAGGACCTAAGAGATGTTGGTCAAAGTAAGACAAAAAGGTGATGAAACACAAAGAATTGACCCAAACCAGCCCCATGCAATAACAATGTTGTTCTTTTCTAAATTAATCAATGGCAGTGTAGTTAAAATAACTTACAACATCTTTCCGTATTCTTTCAAGTTCCTCTAGGGTTTTTGCAGGGAACTTTTCTTCATAATATCGCTCTTTCCACCCTGGTTCTCCCAATTTGACCTAACAAAAAAAAAAACAGGATAACGTACACCCACTATGAATCATATAAGCAACATGAAATCTATAATTTGGCACATTTTTAGTAGTCATAAATTCTAAAGATCTATTTCAAAAGCAAAAGTTCGATGTGATAAGCAATAATGCAAGGCTGAATTATTAATTGAATTCATTGTGCTAAACTCATCCGCAAGATTGTACATATCTCAACAAAACCAAGTTGAGCGCCAATTTTCCATTAGTCCCAACTCTTTAATAAAGTAAAAAGATATATACTTTCCTCATACAAGTGTTTAATCATGTAAAGAGTAGACAGACCATTTCTTGTTGATCTATATAAAAATTCTAATGAACGTCTAGCAGTACGAAAATACAAGTTTATAACAATAGAACTATCGCATTTTGACTGATTCACTTACTCTTTCCTTTAGCCACCCTTCAATTATCAGGAACTTTAATTCAGGGACACATAATTTGACATCAATAATTATTACTAAATAGATCTAAGATACCATTATAAACCTACAAGAGGAATATTACTAAACACCACAGCAAGCAGGACAAAGAAAATTTTTAGTTCTGCATTGGTTTGCACAGACCTTATCTTCCTCTGGGTTCTCAGAGTTAAAAGCATCAGACTTCTCACGAAGTAACTCCTTTAGCTTTGCTTTCATTTCTTCTTTGTTTTCACGTTCTTCGGACTGCAACCAGAGAGAGAGAACAAAACACTTAATAAAAGAAAAAAAATATAGGTGAAAAAAAATCCTCAAGAACTACTTATAATGATAATCGGTATTAAATAGTATTATTGTACGATAAATGCACTGCAGAACTCATAGAAGTCTAGTATTAGCCACACAGAGAGAGAGTCCTAAAGAACGCCTAGTGTAGGCAGAATAGCATTAAAGTGCCTTTCCTGAAGAGGGAAACATACTTCTTTTTCAAGACTATTCTCTGCTTCAACAATGGCAGCACCAATTGTCGCCCCAGAGGACAACCGTGCAGCCTTTTTAGCCCGGCCATGGGGCATTCTACCATCAGATGTCCCAGACTGCTGTTGATAAGGTGAAGGTGTAGGAGCCGAAGCAAGACGAGAACCATGATACTGAGAAACAGGAACAAGAGATTCAGGTATCTGTTGAGGTTCTACATCATCCCCTCGTTTTATTTGTCCCTTTCCACGCTTGATTCTTTCAGCTTGTCTCTGAATACCAATGAAAAACATTATGGTGACTATGGCATTGGCTATGAATATATAGGCATATTGTTATGAAACCATAATATGCTGGCCACAAGTAACACATTGGTCTCCACCAACATTCAGGGGCCAAAGAATTTTAATTTTCCTAGAACCATTCTGCACCAGGCAAAAGTTGATACATATAGAAATAACACCGATTTAAAAAATCTAGATCATATTTCACTATTTCACCTCCACAAAAAGGGGTGGTCGAATCATAGTAATCTTCAATTAGAAATGAAGCATCCTATTGATAAAAAGAAAAACGTAAAAAAGCCAAATGAAATCCCACTAGAGAAAAACGTACACCTACATTATTTCCGACAAAATATAAAGGAAGCACTTTACTCTACATTACCGAAAAACAGTAAAAGATGGCGGCGGAAGAAAACAGCAAACAGAAGACAATAAATTAATTATGACCATAAATGCACAGATAATTATGAACAGCATGACATATATGATGCAGTGATATTCCCAACCAATATAGCTCTCAGTAATAAACTTTTGTGGTAGGAAGACGGGGAGAGGTATTATTAAAGCTCTCATTAATACACTTTCCCGGAAGGAAAACGGGGAGAAGTATTCATAGTTGAATATAAAATTCAAAAATCCTATAAAATCTAACCAATCTATACTCCATGATGACGCTTACGCAACCAACAGAATGAACTCATTCCACAAAAAAATTCAAGTTCAATAACTATTGCCTTGTCAGAAATAGCTTCCAAGGCAGCTCAAATTAACCCATTGCACAATATAATTTGCTTGGAGTTCAAAAGATTCAGCTAGACTATCCCCAGGAAACTCATATATACTGTATTATGGTAATTTCAAGGATATAGAAGGCCACCGGGCACAAGGGAAAAATAGGAAACATGCATTCTAGAGAAGTTCAGAACATTCATCAATTCAGTAAAACCACGGACATCCAGTGAATATAAAATAGAGGAAGATAACCATGTAGATGATGAAATAAAGTGGACCTGATGTAATCGAGCTCTTTTCATGAATATTTTGTCTTCATAAGATCCCACAGCCTGAATGAAATGCTCGACCCTGCTCAGATTTGGCTGGCAAATAGAAAGAGAGATAGTAATATAAATTAAGAACAACACTTTAAAAGTAGTCATCAAAGAACCCAAACATACTGGAGTAATACCTTGCATGAATCACTCAAGTATCCGCCTAAAGCCTTGAATTCCTTCTTATATATAGCAAGCAGCAAGTTAATGGCACCCTGAAAACCAATCAAATTAAACAGCTATATCTATCTATCAATATATATGTGCACAAAAATCCAAAAAAAAAAAAAAAACTAACATTGAAGTGATAAATTCGTATTTCAAGACAGAAGTACAAGGAAAAATGACATTTTTAAGTACCCTCTCACAACATATAATAACATTGGCAGTGTATTGAGATAAACAGTGCTGCAAGTGCTCTAAAGGACAATTGATATGTTGGATATCCATCCCCATACCAACTTTCATGCCATTCCAGTATATCTTGATATAAATTGCTATATTAAAAGCCTCAAAGTTTTTTTTTGATAACCGTGACATTCGGGCTAGCTTACGCGCGCACCTCGACTAATTCACAGGATTCGTGCAAAACAACCCCCCCCCCCCCCCCCCCCGAATCGGCCATGGCCCTAACAAATTGTTTGCACCGAGTAGAAATCGAACATGAGACCTCATGCTTCTTAAGGCACCAAGTCCCAAATCTTTTCCAACTAGGTCAACCCGTTCGAGTTAAAAGCCTCAAAGTTTTGATGAACATCAAGCACACATCAACCGGCAAAAATATCTTATCGATAGAGATATGTCCGGTGATATATATTACTTTACTTGATCAATGTCACCTTTAAAAGCTATACTTACATGCCAAACAATGTTACATGTCCGCAAGCAATCTCATTGGATCATATGCAAAATGTCGAGATTAATGCTCAGTTTGGTTGGAGTGATTGAATAATGATGGAATGGAGGAAGGGAGGGATGGATGAATGGGAGGTATAGCAAAAATCATGGATGTGTGGCACCTTTTTTATTTTCTTTTTTTGTTGGAGGGAAGGAGATTTTTTATAACCTTACACCAAGGTACTCTCTTTATACAAAATTATCAGAAACAATAATGGCTAACTTATTTATGATAAATACATATGGCAGGAGGCCGCTTTCCGATCCTCTTTCAAATTGTGTTGAACAGATCCTCCACAGTAACGGATAACTAACGACTACGTAGGATATTCAATTTGTGATCTTCTTACAAGATTGGAAAGTTGCGGATTTTCTTCAGTTCTGGTCCTGTTCAGAAGTCAGTCGGGCAGAAAGAGAATTAATGTGTGGATTAGGTTACCAGCTTCTCACATAAGAATTGTCGTTCGCATCTTCGGTAGGGTACCTAATAATTCCTACCCTCAGAAGGCCATCTAGAAAACAAAAGCCCCACTTTTATGGGTTTCGATGTTTAGGATGTGTTGGTTATGTCGTCTTTCACGAGGAGCATGCTTGATGCTTGAGGATGCAGAATGGGGAAGCAAGCTAGAGATACAAGGAGGGGTGCCCTCTTTGCTTATGATGGGGTCTTTGGAGGGAGAGGAACAAGAGAACTTTTGGCAGGGTGGAACCCTTGATTGATTCTCAAACTCTAAATTCTCTTATGTTGTGTCTGGTACGTTGGAATGGAATAGAATGCTCATTTCAATCATTCTCTTGTTTGGTAGGTATTATAGAGTGGGAATGGTCATTATCTTGGAATGAAAAATCATTATTGATAATGAAAATTCATTCTACTACTAAACCTATGGAATGGACATTCCATCCTTTAAGGAATGTTTTTAAAACATCAAATTACTAAATAACCCTTGCACATTTTAAATAAACAAATCACCATCTCCTCCTCCACCTCCACCACCACCACCTTCTTTACCTTCCACCACCACCATCACCATTTACATTCACCATCATTTCCACTTCCAATGTCTTCTACCAACACACCACCATCACCGGACCACCACCATTGTCTTCCATCATCATCACCCACCCCCCTCCTCCACCATCACCACCTTCCACCACCACGTCACCACTTTCCACCATCATCACTTTTTACTACCACCACATCCATTATCCGTCACAACTATTCTCATTATCTTTTATTAGTTTTTAATAAAAATAATTAAAAAATAATATCATATAATTATAATAATATATTTGTTACTAAAAGGGGTAATTTTGGAAAAATTTCATTTTAAGTTCATTCCATTACTAATATAGTTCCTTTTGCAACCAAACAATAGAATGAGAATGGTCATTCCATTCCATTCTCATTCCATTCCTACCTTCATTTCATTCCATTCATGCGTACCAAACGTAGCCATAGCACTTTGTTCTTTTGGAGTCATGGCTGACACTGTAAATCTATGCCTGATCTAATGTGTTTTTTCTATATGATAGATTGATATCATAATTATATTTGGGCCTTCTGCAGTTGGATATGGGATGTGCTCCACTTTTGAGCGCTTTTCAATATATTTATATATAAAATAAGTAGCAGGAAAAAAGTTCATCTAAGTGTCTTCCACTGATATTTTTCACTCATACTCCAAATATAAATATATGCATTGGAAACTTCCTTCCTGAAATGCTAATCTATGCAAATCTATCCTTGCTCAAAGCTAGAATAAGTATCCACTCAAATTCTGCAGAAAATCTAGAGCTATTAACCATAGACACATCAGAATATATTAATGGCAAAAAAATAACCAACTGAACTTTAACAGGTATATCAAATCTACTGTGTGTCATCCGATGATCTACGGATTAAATCTTACTCCCATATCAAACGTATTTCAGACTTCAAATGTCATAAGAGAGAACAGTTAGACAAACCTCACGGATCTCCAATGTAGGCATATGCGGTAGAAAATCATTGCCAACAAAGAAGCACATGAAGATGAAGTCATCAACAATGCACTCAAAATCAATCTCAAATGGAGGGTTCGGAATTCTCATCTCATACTCCAAATATTCTCTAAGAGTCCAAATGTTGAGAAACTGCACCATGTGACCACATTAGCAAATCAAGGGCTAAAAATCAGAGGGCACTATCAAAAAAGAAATCACTGGCTGCACCTATTACTTATAAATAAAATACTAGGGATCGAAACAAACCTGGTAAGGCTTCTTGACCACCTCAACACCACCTTTCTCATCAAAGTCCCCAGCCTTTCTCTTTGCCTTCCCTTCACAATTTGCCGCTAAATGACCAATTTGACCACATACGAAACATTTGTCTTGTTGTCCAGGGGTAAATACAACCTGGCAAGTAAATTTTGCAAGGCTTATTTATGTTACTTCACCAAATTGCAGAGAACAACAAATAATGCCAAGTAAGCACTAAATTTTTAATTGCTTTGATAAAAAAGCTCTCAATAATTTCATCTGACAATAGCTTGAAAAAAATAATTCTACAAGTTCCTTATTTTTTTGCATTTGTAAATTTGACTTCTTTTGCAACTCAAAAAGTCAATAACCATATAATACTACGAAAATATATATGAAGCACCATGAAATTTCTGTATACAAACCTCCCTAAGTATTGAAAAATGAACTTCGTGGGTAGCCAAAGCCAACATAATTAGATCTGCATCCTGTTGTGTAATACCAGTTAAAATCCAAAATTACATTCCATGAAAGAAAGAACAAAGCAGAGGAACCAGAAGTAGTTCCTTTCTATACAATCACAGGTCTTGTTGAAGAAGGAGGCATACCAGACCATAAAGGCAATGCCGCGTATTTGGATCATAAGCAGGAAGATTTCTTTGAAGACGAACATACGACATAATTTTATGTTCCCCTTCACCAGGAGCATTTGCATCAGAAAGGATAACCTTCAAAAGAATCAAAAGATAAACAAAACTTTTTCTTGTGGCCCCAACACAACACCAAAAAGAAGTACACCATTAAAACCCAAAAGAAATGAAACAGAGACAATACCTTAACAGATTTCCACCCAGGGTCATTATTTAATCTGAGATGGATATAATACTGAAGAGCAATTGACAAAACAGACATAAATTCAGTTCCCGGAGTGATAACATTAGAATCACAAGTCTGTGATTCATTTTTTGGGGGAAGTTTTCTGCCTTCCCTCTCAAACTCCTCTCTTAACCTTTCTTCTTCAGCTGCCTTTAAAATAAAAGTCACCAATAAATAGAAAGAGTTGTCATAGAATTTAGAATGTTATTAGGAGATACAGAATGTAGAGGAGGGCAACATACTGCATCTGCTGCATCTTTGGCTGCTCTAAAACGCCTTGACCGCTGCTGATTCATTTTAGCCCTTGGAGCAACACCATCTACCATGTTCTCCCAGATAATCAGTATAAGATAATGCAAAAAAATATTCAATTTACAGTTGCGTAGATAATTCAACCTTAACACCCACCAATAGCCATGTACAGCAGCTTGCGGGGTCGCACCATTACAAAAAGTCTATCTATATAGTCAAACATGCACTGAAACACCTCATTAAAAGTGGTGGGAGAAGGCTGCATGCAAACAAATAGTGTCAGACATGTTTATCTAATAGTATAGAATATGGTTGTCTAGTATGATATTTAAAAACAGTATTCAAATGCACAAAAATAATACACTAAGATGTAGATTCAACAATATGCATCACGAATCTTTAATTTTTTTGATAAGTATGATTTCACTAATGGCCTTCAAAAAGTAGTGCTTCAAAATCACGAGACGTCAAAGGCAATACCATAATTTCAATCTATCCCCAAAATCCAATAGAGGAGCTGGGCTCTGCACTATACACCCTCTTAGAGCCACAATTATGTCTACCGAGGATCCAACAGAAGCCCGAAAAATGCCAAATATCCCTCGTCATTAAGCAATTAAGGAGGCGATTAACCATTTCCTCCGTCTTCTTACACATGCAGCACCAATTTACCAAAATCTGTCTTCTCTTTCACAGATTGTAGAGAGTAAGAATGCTTCAAAGGGCAACTGACAAAGAGAAAAAGGCACCTTCACGGGGGCTTTCGACCTCTAAATTGCTTTAGCAACGAAGTTGGGACCAGGGGTCTCTGTCATATTCTGATAGAAAACAAAGCCTCAAAAACCACCTCTCTGGGTACCCACCCACGTCATCCGTCATCTATTCCTTCCCTCTTCCTCCACCACCAACCTGGTTGTAGAGCAAAAAAGCTACTAACTCAATGACCTCTGCGAGTTCCCAATCATCAAACTCTCAAAATTTTGACGCTCCAAGACGTCCTCCCCTTATCAAAGAGATGACAATCTGCAACAAGAGCATATCTAACTCGCAGAAAACCTCAAAAGCTGGGAAACCTGCATGCCAAAACAATGTCCCTGCAACAGGGCTCCACCCAAAACTGGGCATACCATCCATCCTGATGTCTAACCCGAATGCATTGAAAAACGCAAAACACCCTTTCTCCATAACTACGCACCTAAGCCTACTAAAAATCTCACCTCCCTAGACAACCAACCTCCATCACCCTCTCCACAACAAGAAGCAAAATTCCCTGTCTATCAAATACAAATCAATGCTATTTACTCTAGGCTGTGTGAGTTGCTTAACTTTCAAAAAAATGCTACTTCCTCTATGTACCACTAGTCTACGCAGCCACCTAAACCCCATGCAACGCCTTAAGCAGACGAAGTTCTGGGGAAAATTACAGAATCGCACACATAAGAGCACCTTCTATATATATATATATATATATATATATATATATAACAAGGGGCAAAACGAATTAGCACTTTACTCTTTTAAGACTTAGGCTGCAACATTGAATAACCATATAAATAAAATAAATTCACCGCATTCCACGGCGTTATATACAACAAACGGCATCACTGAAACAAATATAAACCTATACAGTATCAAATTCTAACTGGTAACAACAAGTATAATGAAAAAGAGGGGCGAATTGGTTACCCGGTCTTCGGGATGGAAACAAGGATGAATAATCCCATTCATGTCGAGATAGAGATTGTCGTATTCGAGATTGTTAGGGTTAGGTTTACTGCTATCCACCGGAATTTTAACCCCCTCGATTTCGACCGCTTCTTCCTCAATAACATCCACCACTACCATCGGATACTTCTCCGCTAACCACCGGTAGAATGCCGGAACACCCATCGCGCTCCAAACTCACAATAGATTAACACACACAAATATATATAGATATATAGATATCTATACCTACATGTATAGAGAGTAGCGAGAGAGGCCAAAGTCCTTAAACCCTAATTGAAACTGGGAGGAGGAAAGAGAATATGCGAGATGCGAAGATATGAGTTTTGCTTGTAACTAGTTCCTGGTGCGTGACGCAAATTAGGGCGCCGAAATAATTAGTGGGACCGATATCACCCTCGAGTATGACTACTATTTCTAGGTCTCACTGATTTTAGTACTATTTATTATAATTTTTAAATATATATCTCTGTAAAATTTAAATAAAATAATTTATTTTATGAAAACATTTTTATTTTATTTTTAATTTTAAATATATATATTACTTAATTCTCAAAAAGTATTTACTTACCTGAGGTATAATTTATCCCTTTTGTGACTAATTATAAATTCTTTAATTATCTAATTTTATTTATAAGTTCTAATTTTTTAATTATGTGTATATATATATATATATTTTAGAATCACTTTTAAAATGACAATAATTTACGATTAAACATACAAAAATTTTCATTGTTTAAAGTTAAAAGAATAATACATACATACATATATATATATATATGTTTTTTAACATTATTTTATTTTATAAAATTAATTACATACCGAATTCTATTATCTTTATAATTACTTATTAATTCTAGTTTGATGTAATAATTTAGTTTTCTTTTCTTTTCATTACTAATATATTTATTTTGATGAAAGGCGTGAATTCCAAACAACCTTGATATAATATATGATTCAAAATTTTTGTTAAGTGGTTATATGATCATAACATTATTGTTTCAAGTTTTTTTATTTTTTTTATTTTATCTAAATTGATTATACAAACAGCTTAAATTAGTTTGAATTCATAATTCAAAATCTTAATTCTACAAACCTAAATGAAACTTAAATTAATGAAATTTAAAAATGAATCACAATTAAATTTTGTATATATCAAGAACAACTCTAATTACAATTTTACCTCTCGAGATATGATATATTACAACTGCACTCTCTGTCGTTTGGATAATTACAGTTTTACTTCTTCTAATCCATCTACGTTTAATTCAGGTGACCGTAACTGTAAAATAACTCATATACTCATAGTTATTTTTCATGTCTTTGCATCTAGTTGAGAATATTTTAGACATTTCACATTTGAAAAGGTGATGACGTAAGCGGTGAGTGAGTTTGACTAAGCCGGAAGTTCAACTGAGGGGGTATTTGTACAACTTACAAATCTAAGAGGTTCTAGCTGTAATTATCCAAATAACAGGGAGTGCGAGTGTAATAGATAATATCTCGAGGGGGTAACTATAATATATCCTCTCTCTTTTTTATCATACTCTAACAACAACAAAATTTAAAAAAAAAAAAAACTTAAAGAAATGGAAAAGGAAAAAAATAAGTATATAAAAAATAAATAAAAGTAGCCTTAAAAAGGCCACCTCCATGATCATAAAGTTGGAATAAAACTCTTTCAATTTGAAGAAATCTACTCTATGTTATTCCTTCTCACAAAAATGATGCCCATCAAATCTAGAGGTGTACAATCCCCAAATTTGGCAAAACTCAATTATTCTAGGAAAAAAAAAAAAAAATTTATTCTATTCCAAAATTAAAACCATTCCCAGCAGTAGTAACTACCCTAACAAGCTATCACAAATGTCCCTCACAAATTCACAATCAAACTCCACATCACTACCACCAGTACCCATCTCAACCTCACCTCTCAAACCACACTCCACCCAAGAAAGCTTTCACCCAAACTCACCCATCGCTCAAACCCACTAACCCAACTTGTGTTTGATCACAAAATGTCCACCAAAACACATTCTTCAACCACAATCAAGAGCTCTCTGATTGACCCAGATGGTGGGTCACTGGTGGATCGTGTGGTGCCGGAGACCCAGAGGGCTCTCAAGGCCTCCGAGGCCGAATCGTTGCCGGTGGTGAGCCTAACCAAGGTTGATCTTGAATGGGTTCATGTGATCAGTGAGGGTTGGGCTAGCCCTTTGAAGGGATTCATGAGGGAGGATCAGTATTTGCAGACTCTGCATTTCAATTGTTTGAGAATGGAAGATGGGTCTGTGGTGAACATGTCATTGCCAATTGTTTTGGCCATTGATGATGAGGTTAAAGAAGGAATTGGGTCGTCCCCAAATGTTGCTTTGGTTGGGCCTAATGGTGATATGGTGGGTATTCTAAGAAGGTTAGTCTTCTTTCAATTTTCAATTTTTTTTTTTTTTTCAAATGATTGTGAAATGTTGAAATTGCCCAATATATTTATTTTCATAGATATTTGATGTGACACATGAAAACGAATTAGGTTAAACAAAAACTTTTATAGGAGATTTCTATAGGGATAAAACAAGAGAAAGTAGACTCAGTGCGGTATGGTCATATTAATTAGTAATTTTTTTTGATAAAATTAAATATAATTGGAAACATGGTTTGTGATAGAAATGAATGGGAAAAGAGCTCGCCCGAATTCATATGAAACAAAGACAACGATGTTGCTGTGATATTTGATCTTGTAATGTGTTGAGACTAGCAACATAAACAGTGTTGGACATGGCTAGTTGTTTTATATGGACTGTTTTGGTTTAGCTGAACCTTTTACCCTATGAATGTATCATTCCATTAGAGTTACTGATCATATTTATGTGGAATGGAGTCAAATCTGATTCTCTTGGGGATTCAAGAAGATATGACAATTCCCTAATAGACTGGTAGCCAGAAATTGATGAATTTCTACACGTGCTTTTCGATCACGAGGCTTCGAGTTTTCTAGATGAGCTCTGAAGAGAGATAGCGATCGTAATTGGCAATTCTGTAAGGTAGTGCCGCAGTGCCATGGAGTGTAGAATAATTTGCTAGTCTAACACAACAGAGCCATTTCCAAATTTTTAAGGACTTTTACATTTTCGGAGATAAACAAACCTGCTCAGACGTTACTGAATTGTTCTACTGATAACTCTTAAAGTTTGATGAAAACTTCAATATTGATTACTTTCTTTTTAGTAGTGTTATAAAATTCATTCCCGACTGCCTCTTTAAATTCTTATCGAGTACTCTGAGTTGTAAAAACCGTGCCTGATACTGTCTGGCTGATCATCATATTATGCTCATGTCTTCTTTGAGAAACCACACTTTGTTAAAACTAAAAGCTGTCTGTGACTGGCACATGTTAGGGCAACCAACGGAAATTGGGGGTTGAATGTAGTGCACTTTGCCAGGGTTCCTCTCAAAGTCTTAAAACATATTCACTTATCTACTGTCACTCAGTGGGTGTACATTAATGTTCGTCTGTGTGGCCACATGCATCCGCATAATTTTTGGATGTGTGTTTGCACCTTGTTTGATTTTAGTTCATTGAATAGATTCTTTTTTAGCCAATCGGTAGTTAATTTTCAAGTTAAATGTGCTTGTATTGTAAAGGGCAGGACTGATGTGTTTGCATTATTGGAAATACTTGTGTCAGTGCCGTAGAATTTAGACTACAAGTTGGATGCCAATTCAATTTCTTCAGCTATATGATTGCTGTTGCCATATCTTCGGAATATACCTTGATTTTGAAATTATTTGCAGTGTTGAAATATACAAGCATAACAAAGAAGAAAGAATAGCTAGAACATGGGGAACTACTGCTCCAGGATTACCTTATGTTGAGGAGGTAATTACTCCGGCAGGAAATTGGCTCATTGGTGGAGATCTGGAAGTGTTAAATCATATCAAGTATAATGATGGTCTTGACAACTACAGGCTTTCTCCCCAACAACTTCGGAAAGAATTTGACAAGCGCCAGGCTGATGCAGTTTTTGCTTTCCAGCTACGGAACCCTGTGCATAATGGGCATGCTTTGTTAATGAATGACACACGCAGGAGGCTTCTGAAAATGGGATACAAGAATCCAGTTCTTTTGCTTCATCCTTTGGGAGGTTTCACAAAGGCTGACGATGTGCCACTGGATGTTCGTATGGAACAACATAGCAAGGTTATTCTCACCAATTCTTTATACTGAACTCTTTCTAATGTCATGTTTGGTATGGTGGAATGGAATGAAATGCTCTTTCATTCCATTCCTTTATTTGGTATGTTTGTTAGAATGAGAATGAGCATTCCCTGGGAATGAAATTTCATTCCATTAGTAAACTTATGGAATGGTCATTCAATTCCTTGAGGAATGCTTTCAAAACATAAAATTACTAAAATAACACTTTCACATTTCAAAAAAACAAACCACCATCATCACCGTGTAACCAACTTCTGCCACCGCCACCGCCATCGCCTTCCGCCGCTTCCACTACCATCATCACCTCCATTGTTCACCACTACTAATTCCATTACCTTTCACCAATTTTTTGTAAAAAAATTACGAAATAATATTATTTGATTAAAATCATATATTTATCACTAAGAGGGGTATTTTTGATAAATTTTCTTTTAAGTTCATTCAATTCCTAAAGTGCTTCATATTTACAACCAAATAATAGAATGAGAATAGTTATTCCATTCCATTACCACTTGCATTACATTTCATTCACGCGTACCAAATATAGTCTAAGTCTGCTCTAAGATGCACTTATACAAATGAGACTGGATTTTTAGGCCATAGGGAATCTAAACTTTTATTCTAAATAGTTGTAAAATTAGTCAGTCACCCCCCTTGAATCCTAGTGCATTTTACTGGAATCTACTGTCATTCTCAACACAAACCGATATATGTTCTATGATTACAGAAGTGGAATCTTTTGTTTATTTTAAGTTAAAGGGCAATTATCAGAAACCCCCCCCTATGGTTTCAAAATTGTTCAAAAAAATCATGTAGTTTGACCCCCCCAAATGATTTCACATTTGATCAACTTGCCCCCTTCCCTCCAATTTAAGACAAAACTACCCCTGAAACCAGAGGGGGGTTTACTGAAAATTAAAAAAAAAAAATTAAAATAATAATCTAATTCTTAGTTCAAATTTTTTTATTTATTTCAGACTTAAATTATTTTATATTTTACCCTAATTGGTAGTTCGAAAATAAAATATTTCGGCGTTAATTTTTTATTTCGGCATAAATTATTATTTTTTTTCGTTTATAGTAAAATATAAAAAACAAAATTTAAATTCGAAAAAAATAATCTAATTAGAAGTTCGAAATATTTTTTTATCTTTCGGGCTTAATTTTTTTTATATTTTACCCTAATTGGTACTTCAAAAATAAATATTTCGGCATTAATTTTTTATTTCAGCATAATAAATAAAAAATTGTTTATAGTAAAATATTTATAAAAAATAAAAACGAAAAAAAAATCTAATTTGTAGTTCGAAATATTTTTTATATTTTGGACTTAATTTTTTTATATTTTACCCTAATTGGTAGTTCGAAAAAAATAAATTCGGTATTAATTTTTTATTTCAGCATAAATAAATAAATAAATCGTTTATTGTAAAATATATATAAAACAATTCGTATGATTGGAGGGAAAATGATTTTTTTTTGCTTTAATTTATTTTATTTTATATTTTACTACTGGCATTTTTTTTTGTTGTTTTTAATTTATTTATTTTTTAAAATTAGTATACCCCCCTCTGGTTTCTGGGGCAGTTTTGTCTTAAATTGAAGGGAATGAGGCAAGTTGATCAAATGTGAAACCATAGGGGGGTTTCAAATTACAGGTTTTTTTTTTAATAATTTTGAAACTACGGGAGGGTTCCTGATAATAGCCCTAAGTTACATTATTCCTGTGGCCATGAACTCACTTTGAATATGAACTTGTACCGTCAGTCATACTGAAATCAAAATAGAAGAATTTATTTTCCATAACAAATATTTATTCTAAGAATTTCATTCTTGCTCAGGTTCTAGAGGATGGAGTCCTCGACCCTGAGACTACTATTGTGGCCATATTTCCATCACCCATGCATTATGCAGGACCGACTGAAGTACAATGGCATGCCAAGGCACGAATTAATGCAGGTGCAAATTTCTACATTGTTGGTCGTGATCCTGCTGGCATGGGTCACCCTACAGAGAAGAGGGATTTATATGATCCTGATCATGGTAAAAAGGTGCTAAGCATGGCTCCTGGCTTGGAGAAACTGAACATCTTGCCATTCAGGGTAGGTGTCTTACCTTGCTCTTTGCCTTGACGGTGAAAGCTCTCTTGCAGTTTTTCTACCTTCTTGAAACAGACATGGTTACTCACAAAGTGCTCCATGTTGTATTCAAGGAAATATGTCTAATCTACGGATAATAATTCCCATGAGTTGCATATAGCAGATCATATTTGGTTACTTTCTTCAAGTAAATGCATGAACTTATGAAAATGTTCCATGTTTGTATAGCTTACTAACGATTGGATTTGTACTATGCAACTTTAATGTGAAAAACCTCAAGTTGACTTGGAATAGATCGATGTAAAATTTTATACCGAAATTAGCATACAAATTCCTTAGCTCTTCTGGTTTTATTTACAGTAATTATTTGCACTATTGGTTTGATATCCGAGAGGTGAAAGGGTTTGAAGTTAATTTGGGTGGATATTATGGGCGAAGTAAATAGCAGCAGTTTATCCTTGTAATGGTTTTCAAGCATCAGAGATTTTAGTAATGTTAACACTCATTTTTATTGTCCTATTATTTTTTCCCTTCCTCTAATGTTGACAATCCATTTTCTTACTTTTATTTGCTGCTTCACATGTTTATTTGAATTTTTATAAAATATATATTACACTGAGTCTGCTATTTTTGTTATAATTTCCAGGTGGCAGCATATGACTTGGTTGAAAAGAAGATGGCATATTTTGATCCTTCACGTGCTAAAGATTTTCTCTTCATCTCTGGAACTAAGGTAAGAACAGAATTTCAATTTTCTTATTTGAAAAAAGGCTTAGGTCTGATGCACCTTTGCAAAAATTCTGAACAACAATTTTTAAGCAGATCTCCAAATTTTAAGATAGACATAGTTAACTTTGGGAAGTTTTCAGAATTCCAGGAGAAGAAGGCTTTGATTTTTTCAGTTGACTTTTTGAACAGGACAGTTAATTTAGGAGTCATTTCTATATGCTTCTGTGTAGGGAGGTGTTGGGTTCCCTTTACCAGGCCCTTATACTGCAAGTTGAAAGTTCATACTGTATGTGTTTTTTGCACTTTGTGGTTGTGCGATAAATGTGTGAGAAACAAACAGAAAGGGTACAACCATCTACTTAAAACTGTCAAAGAGGGTATGACTTGAATATTTATATCCTCTAACACCGTTCCACTCATTCGGCCTTCTTTTTGGTTCAACACACGTTTTTCAAATTTTTATTAGGGTAATGGTATGGTTATTTCGACTTTTATTAGGATGATGGCGAAGTTTGAAGTTGAGACTTTTGGCTTTAATATCATGTTAAACAATCATCTACTCTAAAACGCTCGAGTTGTTAGAGATGGTGTAACTTTTCAATATCTGGAATTGTCTATCTTGTACAAGTTACAACAGTGCAAGGATTAGCCCTAACAAAATGCTGATAAAAGATATTAGACTAAATTTCCGATATGAAGTCCAAAACAAAACATACAAAGGTAAAATACAAAAGTACCCAATAATATAGTAGTCTCTAACACCCCCTCAACCTCGTGATGTGACAGTGAGAAGCATCAAGAGTTATCCAGAGGAACACGAAAACTGTGGAACTTCGTGAAGAAAATGGCTGACTCCATAGTGTTGCATACATTTGGTAGAGAAATAGTGCTGAACAGAGGATGATGGTGTACAAAGCGACAATCCATCTATATATATAATAGTTTGAGACAAAAACCCATTAGTGCAGGAAGAAGATGACCAACTGAGTAGTGTAATGGTAGAGAAATAGTGACAAACAGAATTTCCCTTTTGTTTGCTCCATTCTAATATGCCCATGAATTTAAAATGACAAGTTCTCCCGAAACAAGTTTGATAAACTACTAATGGCCTTGTGGTCTGATGGTATTTCCATTCCTCTCCAAATTGGGCGAGATCTGGGGTCAAGCTCTATAGGGCTCATGTGGGTGTGTGTGAGTTCCTTAACATTCAAAAAGAAAAAAAGCTTGATAAACTACTTATCTTCTCAAAACCTTGTATGGAGTAGAAAACTGGACCGTTGGTTTGAACGTTTTATTTTTCTGGTCAAGTATGAGAATCTGACCCTCAAACCCATATTTTCTTCAAGATGCCAGGCTGATCTTATTAGCGACAGTGCTACCAATGGTCTTGGCAAAGCTAGAATAATTTGAAGCCCCTATGTTTAAGCACAAGAGACAAGAATATTATACTTTATTTAATTTATCAAACCTTCCAAAATTAGAAACTACTTCAGATAATGTAAACAAAAAACTGAGAGTGAAAGAGTAATTTGCAATCTCCAAGTCCAAGGACTTCTTTTCATGAATGTTGAGGATGATATGTTTTTGTTTGCAATTTGATTGGTTGCAGATGCGGACTTATGCAAGAACCGGTGAGAACCCTCCTGATGGTTTTATGTGTCCTGGGGGATGGGAAGTACTGGTCAAGTATTATGAGAGATTGCAAGCTGAGGAGGCTACACAGAAACCAGCTGTTTTATCAGCTTAGACTTATTACCTTTTTTAGCCAGAGTTTGCCATATACATATATATATATATATAGTTTCAGACTGGATGATTGTGTATAAAATTATTATTTCCGCTAATAGATTGGTATTGAGCATGAAAAAATTTAGTTGTATGTTTATTTTCTTTCATTATTGGAGGCTCATTTGTTGAATCAAGTTGTTTCTAGGTTGCTTGTTACATATTAATATATATTTGTTGTTCCTTGAATGAGAGAATCAATTATATCCTAGATTAACATCTCAAGACTTCTTGTGATGACTAAATGATGTTTCAAATTGATCCCAGGGATGTTTGCCCTCAACGCTTTCTTTCATTCTTTCATCCCACATTGAATGAGTATCTTTTCGTAATTCCCTACCTTACCCAGGAAATTCTTAGTCTAGTTTGCCCAGGAAATTCTTAAGTCTAGTTTGTTTATAGTTTATCATGGTTATAACTTATACAATGTATTTATTTATTTATTTTTCATTATAATATTAGGACTATTCTAATTAATGGTATGAAATATCTTTTTTGGTAATTATATTTAATCTTTCAAATAAAATTATATTGATTTGGACCGCACTTTATACACGAAAAATTCTTTAACAGAATCAATTTGCCCCAAATTCCATCCACCTCCACCACACCATTAGCAGCCCCAAACGGGTTGATCTATTCCGGAGAAGGGAGCATAGCAAGAGCAGGAACCGACCCTCGCCCTTGGGGGTCTGCTTTTATTATACGATATAAAATGATTTAAAGTGGACCTTAGTCTAGTGTGGAGGTTTTTATTATTTTACTAGGTTGTCTCTAATGCGAATGAGGAATGCAAGATAACAATGTAATTTCCACCCAAAGCCTCGCTAAAGTATCTCTTTGAAAAGCCGACCCTTATTGGCAATATAACAAAGTGGCAGATGTAACTCTCATAGTTCAATATTGTGTATGTCACCCAGAAGCCCTAAATGAGTAAGGCAAGGGGCAGGGAATAGCAGACCACATGCGGATCATCCCGTGCCTGACTATGAGCTTTAATAAATTGGATAGATTTTTCGCTTGCCTCCCATAAGTAAGTTTCAACATCATAACCTTCTACCTTTAACTATGTTTGGGATATAAAAGTTTGTTGCACATGTTATTCAATCTCTCAGCGGCTTCTTGAGCCGAAGCTCAATCTTTGTTCTGCTCTATTCAATTGGTTGTGTAAGAACATTTATAGTATTATTTATGTTTGGCATGTTCTATACAACAACCATGTTGAGTGAATTATGGAGTCGGATAGGTTTAATAGGCATCGACAAGCTTCGTCAAATTCAAATCAAGCCTAAAGAAGTAATTAATACAAGAGAATTGAAGAGGAAGCAAGTTTGAGTAAAAAGTGTTTCCCGGATGGCAGAAACGTCATTTTTTCGAGTCGCAACTTCAAGAATCATGACAAGCGAGTCGAGGGGGTTCAAGTGGTACAATTATCAAGAAAAGTTGGTTCCAAGTATTTTGTTACACTTGACCTACACCCATAACAACAAAAAATGGCTAGAAAGTGTCATTTCTACACCTGGAACACATGCAGCATAAACAGGCCTATGCCCTAGGCATAGGGTCTAGCGATTTTAATGATGGAAAATTCTCGTTTTGCCCCAATTTGTTCTCCTTTGTGGCGGCTGCGACTTTACACCTTGATACTCGTGCCATACACATAATATACATCAGAACATAGGATTTTACTTGGTTCGGTGTGAAATTACGAAAAAGGGAAATGTTAGGGTTTTTCCTTGACTTTGTCTATAAATACCAAGGTATACAACAGAGGAGGTAGAGCCTTTGTGAGATCTCTGCAAGTCTTCTACAATTCATATTCTTCTACATATATGGAGATAGATAGAGAAAATCATTGAGTGATTCTATATCTTCTAGTTATCTCTTGTTTAGAGTTTGTTCAATTGTGCTTCTACATTGATGATCTTATGCACAATTGAATGACCTAGATTCTGAAAAATCTACACACCACCTTGTGCAACGTGGTTGCTTAGATCTGTTTGAGAAACGGAGCCGTCTGCGTGCGGAGATCGGAGCAGGAGGCTTCGTGGTTCATTGATCCGTTGAGAAGTGGAGCCGTCAGAGTATGGAGCGGAGCGAGAGTTTCGTAGAGCGCAAGTGATTCAAGGTTGTTAGACGTCGAGTGGAGAAAGACATATCTAGAGGGATTTGTAAGTCTAAAACTTCATAGAGTCTGTATATCTCTTGATTCATAGTGCATCGATACCCGAGTGTATCCGTGATTTTTACTTGGAGTCTTTCCAAGATTTTCCACGTAAAAATATCGCGTGTCTCTATTACTTTATTTTCTGTACGTAGATTAATTTTTTCATGATTTATCTTGTTAGAGAATTGGATTAATATTGACTTTTCCGCAATTAATTTTAATTTGTCATTAAATCCACAAAAAACCTATTCAACCCCCCCCCCCCCCCCCCCCCCCCCCCCCCCCTTTCTAGGCTATTTTCATTGTTCGTCTAGGTAATTTCATATTGAAATATAATTTATTAAGAAAAGAATAAAATAGGAGATTGTATCCACCACTCCTGCTCATGTTCTTCTATTTATTACCTGAGAGCTTGTTGAGGGGAAGAGGGGGCAGCCCTCGGCCGATCACCAATTTGCTCCAACAGACAAGCATGGTTCTGTAGTCAAAGCAACTTCGTCACTTTCATGTACCTATCGGATGGCAATCCTTTCGGGATCATCCAATTTGCTCCAATAGACAGGCATGGTTCTGTAATCAAAGCAACTTCGTCACTTTCGTGTACCTATCGGATGACAATCCTTTTGGGGGTTCCTTAGGGACCCATTCACTCTACATATTTTGAGTTGAAGTGGGATTTTTTTATTATTATTTGTTTGGTTTTGGTGATAAAAACAACTACTATTATTGGGTAAATGTTGAGAAATGAGGATATTGCAAATTTGGACCGTGACCAACCCTACTCATTTTTTAAAAAATAAACATTAAAAAATTCAATACGCGATTATAACTAATTTGAAAATCTTTTACTAATTTTTTTTACACATCTTTCCAAAGAATGTGATGAGAAGTCGAATAGACATTACTTTTAGTATATCCTTTGATTGGGAAAAGGTGATTGAAGATATTACTCCCACAACAACACATTCAATCAATATACCAATCCCTATAATCTGTAAAAAAAGACATGAATAATGAGTAAGCTAATCCCTATTAAAACAAGGAGATCAACATGAAATTGAAGTTACCTTTCTAGTTTTTGCATTTCCATACATAGCCAGAATTTCCAGGTAAAATAACTGTAAGTTCATTCCAACAGCATTAACAAGCAGTATTAACCATAATGTCAGTACATGCTTCTATATAACTCGTATAGGTTATGATATAACTATTTTTCTTATCAGTTAATTTTTAAACTACTAACCATAATTTTATTAATGATACGGGTTGATCTCAAGCTACATACATTGCTACGTTAGTTTTAACATGCAATCTTTTGGCCATTTATAGTTCCATTTTAATGCTTCAAGTGTTTTTTAGACATTGTTTCACTCTCAGTTCTATATCTAGAGATTTTAGGATCATACTTCTAGATTTTTTTTCTTTCTTTCTTTTCTGAAATTCTTTCGCAAAGTTTATAAAAGTTCAGTAATCATCATCGATATGGTGCCTATTTGGGAAGATATTTGATTAAACTGGTGTTAGTCAAATATTTCAAAAAAGAAAGAGGATAAAGTAAATTGTTCTTAGACAAATTTCAGGGATCATACACAATTTTATTATTTTTATCTCTAAATGTATCTGCCAACCGTCAAAAAATAATTTATTTTGAGATCCCAATAAAAATGAAATTTAAAGCCATTGATAACCGGGAGACTAGAAGAAAGATTTTTTATTATTATTTATTAATCCATGTGAATATATGTAATATGGAGTTTTACTTTTATTTTTGTAAACTCCAAAAACATAAAAATCGGATTATAGAAATTAAAAAGTAAACCTATTCACTTTCTCTTTATTCTTGTTTACAATATTTCAAACCATTTCACAAACAGGGAAATTTTAACTAAGAGGAATCTTAACTAATTATTCATTATTTTAGTAAAGGGGACTCAAACTCCTGGTCTCTCATCATGAGAAAATAATTTAGCAATGATATAATTAAAAGTAAATCACTCTTATCTCCTTTTCACCCTGGTAACTAATCTGATAAATGCACTTCAAAAAAATTAGTGGTTAATTTCAATAGTAAGAGAAAAAAAATAAAAATTTGAAGGTAAATTTAGGTACCCCAGTATGTACTCTGCCCAAAAGTTCTTGCTTAGTTATTGTACATAATATCTCTTTTCGTTTAGTAGTTATTATATTTAATTGGAGTAACATCTATTGAATTAATAGCCAGCAACTTTTATTGACATTTTGTGTTGTGGATGTACCAAACCCATTGTGCAATTTATTTCACACCCATCATTTTCAGCTCTGAACCCGTACGTACGTAACGTATGTACTCTTATATTGTGAATTTGTGACCCACATAAACAACTCATCCACTCTGGCATTAGAAGATGCTTGTAATTAATCTATTTTCTTGAAATATATATATATATATACACAAAAATAGATAGGGCCAAACAGTCCCTATTCTCTTATCTATCTCTCTGGTTGTTACAGAAATTAATTTCATGATTATGGTTTGTGCAGTCGGTGAGGAGGCCCTCAAACATCATGTTAATTGCTGTCTATCTTTCTGGTCTGATTGCTTTATTGTGTATTACATATTGGTGTAATGCTGTTACGTTTGTACATTTATGTGTGTATATATATATATATATATATAGATATAGATATAATGTCATAATCTCCTTTGAAATAAAGGCTCTACTAGGGCTGCAAATGAATCAAGTCGAACCGAGCTTTAGAATATTCAAGTTCGGTTCATTTGCTAAACGATCCTAGAAAATGTGTTCAAGCTCGGCTCATTTGCTTAACGAACGAGCCCGAGCTGAACGCCAGATTTAACGAGCCGAGCCCGAGCTTGTTCACGAACGACTCGTTTCAGTGCAACATATATTAATCTTCATAATAGTTGTTTGGATTGAGTTGTTGCATGTTTGTTTTAACATATTTTCACTAGTATAATTTTTTATGAATGAATTTTATGTTATGACCGCCTAATTTCTATAATTTTTTTACAATAATCTTCATAATTTGTTCAATTTGAACACTTTCTCTTTGTCAAATATGATATAATTTTACTATTTAACTTAGAGGAACCTGTTCACGAGCTTGGCGAGCCGAGCTTAGTAATATTCAAGTTCGGCTCGTTTACTAAACGAACCTAAAAATTGTGCTCAGGCTCGGTTCGTTTACTAAACAAACGAGCACGAACCGAGCTCTTAACGAGCCGAACCCGAGTCTGCTCACGAACGACTCGGATCATTTGCAGTCCTAGGCTCTACCATACTTTCCTATAAAAGATTACAAGTCTAATCCCTACCAAATGCCCTAGTTAGGTACCATCCATTATCCCATTTCATTAGGGATAATGTCCTAGCATGAGTTTATGATCACAGAAAAAAGAAAAGAAAAAAAGGACGAGTAAATAAAAATAAAATACACATACAGGTAAAGAATCTAAAGATTTCTTATTTTCTGAATTTTATTTTAGTAAGTATCAAAAAGTTATTATGGTTGATGAATTTCATGCTATCTTTTGAGTAACAAAGTAATATTTTAGGTAACTACATGTTTTATATCTAATATCAATAAATTATCTTCACGGCTGAACAAAATGTCATTATATATATATATAGAAGAACGGAGTTTTCATATGACTTAGAAGGACGCAATAATATTTTAGGTAAATACATGTTTTATATCTAATATCAATGACAATAAATTATCTTCACGGGTGAACAAAATGTCATTATATATATATACTAATAAATAATACATGCGCTGCACGTGGGTAAATTTTAGTTTAAAACAATTTTACAAATATGTTTAAATAACTAATTTTAACATAAAAAATAATATAAAAATTAGATTTGACCATAACACAATACCAAAAAGAGAGAATAAACTCAAAATATGAATAGTTGATACATTTATATGTAAAACTCATACAAAGTGAGAAAATATAATAGAAAATTAGTACATAGTAATAACCTATATTATGGATAGAAAAATAATAATTTATTTTTAAATATAGAGAGTAAATTAGTACCTTAATAAGTGTGTAACAAAAATAAAAGCTTATTAATCTAGTTAGATGAGTATAATTTAAAGAGAATAAAGGTAGAAAGATAGTATAATCACAATAATGGAAATTAGACTTGTAAAATTTAGTGTTTAATAAAAGAATTATTCATTTTGCTTAAGCATTAAAGAATTTGGTTTGAAGAGATAAAACAAGTTGCCTTTTACAATTATAATACAATACTTCTTTTTTGTTGTTAAAACTTGTAATAATACAATAAAAGTATTTGAAACAAAAAAATTATAATGACAAAATATTTATAAACACTATGTTATCTATAGTTTTAAATTGTTAAGTTGTATGCATAATATGAAACTCTTAAGAATATGAATTTTATAAAAGAAATGAAAATTAAAAAATTAAAAAATAAACGTTGATATAGTTAACACATGTAAGTAAACAACGGAAGTCTTATAATTTAGGAGTCTTTAAACATAATAGTTTAAAATTAATAATTAAGTCCTTGTAAGAGTCCAAAAATGGCAATATATATAATCACATGAAGATGATTATAGGATAGATAAGAGTGATATATTTTAGAAATCCACTATCTAAAAAATTAATGGAAAGTGTTTTTTTTTAATGATAAGAAATGCACACACACCCACATGAGCTCTATCAGGCTTGAACCCCTAACCTCCCATTTTGGGAGGTAAGGTGATACCATCATGCTACAAGACCTTTGGTAAAAGTGTTTTATATAAAATAGTGTTGTGATTCAATTAGAATAGGGTAAATACCATTGACACCCCCTCAAAGATACCCTAATCCCACACAGACCCCTCGATATTCACTATTCCCACTCGAACCCCCTCAAAATTGAATTTTGTCCCACAAAGACCCCCTCCGTCTCCACGCCGTTAACCACCCTGTGAATTGTCTATTTTGCCCTCAAAATGATATAAAATGACCTGCATATCCTTCTTCTTCTTCAATTTGGGCATCTCAAAAACCTAACCCTAATTTATATATAGAGAGAGATTGAAAGTGAAAAATTGGGAGAGAGATTGAAGATGGAAATTATATATTTTGCATACCCATATATACATATATATATATAGCTGCTATATATATACTCGTATATATATATATAATCCGTATATATATATATATATATATATATATACCCGTATAGATATGTGTGTGTATATATATATGTATAGAGAGAGAGAGAGAGAGAGATTTAAATATTTTTTTAATTTTATATTTATTTTCGAATTTAGTATTTTTTTTGAAATTTAATATATATATTTTCAATTTTATATTTATTTTCAAACTTTATAAATTTTTATGTTTTTTTCGAATTTTATAATTATTTTTGAAATTTAATATATATTTTTAAATTTTTATGTTTTTTGCGATTTTTATATTTATTTTCGAAATTTAATATGTTTTTTTGAATTTTTTTTTCGAAATTTATATATATTTAATATTATATTTATTTTCGAATTTATAATATTTTTCAAATTTTAAAATATATTTTTTCGAATTTTATATATATTTTGAAAATTTAATACAATTTTTTTTTAATTTTAAATATTTCTTTCAAATTTTATATATTATTTTTGAACTTTATAATTTAGGTATGTTTATTGAAATTTAAATATTTTTTTGAATCTATATATTTTTCCCCTTTTTATATATTTTTTTCTAAATTTTTATATATTTTCAAATTTTAATATAATTTTTCAAAATTTTATATTTTTTTTGCATTTTCAGATTTTATATAATTTTTTTGAATTTTATATATTATTTTTGAAATTTATAATTTATATATTTTTTATAATATATATATATATATATTTATATATTTTTGTAATATATATATATATTTTCGTAATATATATATATATATTTTGGGCGTATGGGTAATTTCATACTTTATATATTATCCTAATGTAGTGAAATTTTAGGGGGTGCTACTGCAATTTACCCTTTTTTGAAATATATATCGGAGGGCAAATTAGTAATTTCATAATAAAAATGTCAATAAATCTAACGACCGTCTGTCAGAGGGGTCTGTATAAAAATACTCAATATCAAAAGGGTTCGTGTGGAATTATAATCCCTTTGAGAGGGTGTCGGTGGGAATAACGCATTAGAATATACACCATGTATATCATGGAGAGAAAGACATACCCTGTGTTTGTTTTTGTCAAAATTGTGAGTGGAGAGTTTTGTACTTTGTGTACGGGAAGGGATTGGACAAAAGTTGCATCATTACCATGGTAGTATTTATCTTTATACTGAAGTGCTACCTAATTGAAAAAGACACAAGGAAACGACATGTCTCTAATCATGTAGAAATAGAAAGTTGCATTGTAAAATAATTAAATAAATATACATAAAAAAACACGTATTTATCTATATATACCGAAGTGCTAGGACAAGAAAACAATGTGTCTCTTTTGCAAGAGGTATCTAGAAATTAAAATTTCCAAAACAATTAAATAAATATAATCGAAAAGGCACGTAGATTACGTAATAAATATGCATAGTTTTTAAATAAAAAATGTTTAGAAATATTACGAGTCCTTTGTATTTTTATAAGTAGTATATATATATATATATAGAAGAACAAAGTTTTCATATGACTTAGGCTCTGTTTGGCATAAATCTGCTTCTGGCTTTTCACAAAAGAAAAATATAAGTAGAAGTTGTTTTGATAAACTGGTACCCTCAGCTTCTTTAAAACGTTATTTCAAGATTCAGAAACTCTTTTAAAATTTTTGTTAAATATCATTTAAAATAATTTTTTCTTCCAAAAAATCAAAAATAATATTTGAAAAGTGAATCCAAAACCTTAGAAGGAGGCAATATACACACATTGTACAAGAGCGAAATTTTGATAAATTATGATAACTTTAAAGATATAGAACCAAATAAAATTAAGAACCCATTCCAACAAAAGTCAATATATTCAACAGTATTTTATAGAATCAGTAAAATATTTCAGTGGGCTACAAATAGAATTAGATAAAAATCGGCAATAATAGATTTGAGAATCAATTTTACATGAGAAATCTCTAAACTTTGGTACTTGAGGTTTGGAAAAAAAAAAAAAAGGGCAATCTTAAAATAGTTAAATAAAATAGGTGGGTTTAGAAATGAGTCAAATGACAACACATGTCCTTACTATTGGCCTTTGTTTAATAAGACTAACGGATGGGGTCATTTTCGACCCATGAAAATTGGTGGCGTTGAATTAGCAAATTGTACTTACTTGGCCTCTGAACAGAGGGCCCACCATTCCTATTTCCTCTGTTTATATCCACTATTCACCGGCCAATACCATTCACAGAACATGGGTTTGCATGGCCTTTTAAAGACTAGTCTTGAAGAAATTTAGCTGTCACTGCATGAGTTGTGGAAGTAAAGATCACTTGGATTAAATTGTTATTTTCAATTTTCATTTTACTGTATCGTTTTTAATCGAAATATTTTTTAAAAATATCTATATTATTATGCAATATTGATACTCGACCAATATTATCTAAATACATTATTATATTATTAGTTGTGACACTTAAATCACCCATTCATGTAATAGTAAATAATTAAATTGACATAATTAATGTGACGGTCACTTAATCATGTAATTAGGAGAATGACAAATTGATGATTTGTACGTTTATAAAATTTTAGCATTGAGTTGAGTCAACAAAGTGCTACGACTATTTCTTTTGACTTTGGGGACGGGCACATGCACCGATGTACATAAATAGGACTCGCAAGTACTCGCAATTTAGAGACGGAATGTACTTGTTGACATGAGAAAAATAGATATTGAATGATTACACAAACAATATATATATAGATATATATATTTATATATAGGTTTTGCTTCAAGCAATCTCATATATTATTCAATTTAACCAATTAATTTATATTGTGTCCACTTTACCCCTTATACTATCCAATTTCATCATTACGTCTCCTCTTTCTTACATTTATATATATATCAGAAAAATAGATATTGAATGATTACACAAACAATATATATATATAGGGTTTACTTCAAGCAACCTAGATGTTATTCAATTTAACCAACTAACTCATACTCATACTTTGTCCATTTTACCCCTTATATTATCCAATTTCATCACTATGTCATCTCCTTCTTACATTTTGAGTCAAAATGTCTAAACTACCCTTCCTTAATAGTATAAGGGGGTTTAGTGAAATCAACCATTAAAAAAATTATTTTTTGAAAATAAATTATATTTTTCGTAAAAACTATAAATTTCAAAAAATATATATATTTCGGAAAATATGATTTTTTCTGAAAAATAATTTTTTTGCGAAAAATATATATTATGTTACAAAAAATATTTTTTTTGCAAAAAATATATATTATGTTCCAAAATATAATTTTTTTTCCGAAAAATAATTTTTTGCGAAAAAGTATATATTATGTTCCAAAACATGAATTTTCTCCGAAATTTTTTTTTTTGTGAAAAATATATATTATGTTCCAAAATATGATTTTTTTCTGAAAAATATTTTTTTCCAAAATATGATTTTTTTTCGAAAAATATATATTATGTTCCAAAATATGATTTTTTTCTGAAAAATATTTTTATTGCAAAAAAGTATTTATTATGTTCCAAAATATGATTTTTTTTCCGAAAAATATATATTATGTTCCAAAATATGATCTTTTCCGAAAAATATTTTTTTTGCAAAAATTATATACTATTATATTTCAAAATATGATTTTTTTTTTTGCAAAAAATATATATTATTTTTTTCGAAATAATTCATATTTTGGGAAATAATATATTCCCTCCAAAAAATATTTTTTTTGCGAAAAAAAAAAAATATATATATATATATATTTTTTAATTTATAATTTTTGTGAAAAATATAATTGATTTTCGAAAAATAAATTTTTTAAATGGTTTATTTCACTAAACTCCCTTATACTATTGAGGGTAATTTAGGTATTTTGACTCAAAATGTGAGATGAGGGGACATAATAATGAAATTGAATAGTATATGAGACAAAATAAACACAGTAAAAATTAATTGATTAAACTGAATAGTATAAAAAATTTCTTGATATTAACCCATATATATATATATAACGCGCAGTCCACACATACACATATAGACCACGCCAATATGAAGACTTGGTCATTTTAATTGCAATTCCTCCAATTTTTTCTGTGCAATATTCTTTTCCACTGTATTTTTTTTGTGTTTTTCCTCTTTTATTTTCTTATATATTTCTGAACTAAATAATATAATCCAAACTGTAGCATATTATTTTGTGACAAAGGAACTTATAGATTGAGATCCAATTTTGATCGTTTGTATATGTATATGGAATGAGAACATGACTTGCATTAAGTGGTAATTGTTAATTCTCCAACAGTTAAAAAAAAGGAAGTACGATATAAATAATATTAACAGTCACTGGTTGGTGTTCATGAATTCGAGTATGAGAACAATTATTTTTCAATGAAATTATGGTTTATTTTATGGTTGATGTTGCGGTGCGGTCTAAATGGAGCATTTGAACTCAATATTTTACTTTTTAGGATAATTTAATTCTTTTGAACACATTTATTTTTTCTTCATTCACTTATTTCTCCCTTAGGGTGCGTTTGGAAAGCCTGTTTTTTGTATTTGTTTTCTGTCTTCAAATATAAAAACTGTTTTTGTATTTGTCTTTGTTTTTTCAGGAAAAAACTAAAAATAAAAAAGCGTTTGGATGAAGGTGTTTTCACCACTTTTATTTGGTGAAAATTGTATTTTATGAATTTGGTGTTTTCATTGTTTTTACCACCTAAACAGTGAAAAAACTCAAAAAACAACTAAAAGTTGTATTTGGTGTTTTCATCACTTTTACACACTATTCACAGAAAACAGTTTTCTTGGGGAAAAAACAGTGAACAGTAAACGCGTTTGCCAAACGTGTTTTTTTTTTTAGTCTTGTGAACAGTAAAAAAATAAAAACAAAAAATAGGGTATCCAAACATACCCTTAATTTTATAATATTTGTTGCAATTGGAGTTCTGCAACATGTTACTCTAAATACGCACATCTATATCAATACTGCTATACTAGCCTTCCTATTGCCAAAATTAGAAGATGTCATGACTTCCTCCTTATTAAAACAGACATACTACTGATTCATATTGTTAATTTACTCTTTCCTAAGGGTCGGTTTGGATACTCTGTTTTTTGTTTTTGTTTTTTTACTGTTCACAAGACTAAAAAAAAAAACACGTTTGGCAAACGCGTTTACTGTTCACTGTTTTTTTCCCAAGAAAACTGTTTTCTGTGAATAGTGTGTAAAAGTGATGAAAACACCAAATACAACTTTTAGTTGTTTTTTGAGTTTTTTCACTGTTTAGGTGGTAAAAACAATGAAAACACCAAATTCATAAAATACAATTTTCACCAAATAAAAGTGGTGAAAACACCTTCATCCAAACGTTTTTTTGTTTTTAGTTTTTTCCTGAAAAAACAAAGACAAATACAAAAACAGTTTTTATATTTGAAGACAGAAAACAAATACAAAAAACAAGCTTTCCAAACGCACCCTAAGGGTTGAGGGAACCTTTGGTATGCGTTTTGTTTTTGACATTTTGATTTTATCCGAAACAAAATAAATATTTTTGTTATAGGATATTTTTAGTTAAAATCAAAATCATATTTGATAATTTAAATTTGAATCTGTTTTAAATTTGACCAAAATATATTTTAGTTATCAAATTGATGTTTCTATTTTTTTTTTAAACAATTTAACTATTCATGTTATTGTACAAAACAAAACATGCCAAACATGATTTACTTCAAAAAGTGAAAACAAAAATATTTAAAACAAAACACTTGCCAAACAGACTAATAATAATAATTTTCAATGTCACTCCACATCAAGTGCAACACCAACATTTTGATTATGCTAGTTTTAGAAACAAAAAATTTGTTAACCGACAAAAGAAAATGAAGAAACATTAGGTATATATATAAATATATATATGTAGCCATTGCATTGATCAAAATAGTTGTACCAAACTACCAGTGTGATATTTATCATAGGGCAATAATATTGAAGAAATAAATTTAAAATAATAATAATAATATTGAAGAAATAAATTTAAAAGGTAAAAGTAGTCGAAAAGGGTATGGGCCTAAAAGCTGAAACAAACAGAAAAATACATTAGTGTGTAAAGACACCCCCAAAATGAGGAGGACAAATCAAGCAGAATGTGATGAGTGACTTTCCGAAGTATGAAATTAATAACAATTGGGGCTAAAGGCCTGAGAAAGTTGGTGCACCATTAAAAATTGTACCATAAACATTTGTTACTCACTCCCACTACTTGAAATAATATTTTTTTTACAAGTACTGTTCTTCACCATATCAACATTTGTTCCTAAAACAAATATAAATAGGTCTAAGAACTTGATCATCCAAGTAAGAGTATGATTGGTTCACAATTTTGAAAATAATTTCATGTTTTCACATAATTATTAATTGTCACTTGGTTCAATTTTTTGAAACTCAGTTATAAAGATTTTATCTAGTCTAGCTTTATATTTTTTGAATTTCAAATAATCATTTTTAGAATTACAAACTAAGCAAGTCTTAATTTAATTTTATTTTTAATACTCAATCATGCATGTTTTTCTTAGGCCCCTTAACAAGTGTAAGAGGGCGAATAACTACTCTCCAAATTATTAAATTGTTCATTTTGAAAAATTCATTTTTAACCATTGATATGTATTCACATATTATCAAGATAACATTTATTATATATATTTACAAGGTATTTATATAAGATGCATTTGTCTCATTTGATAAACTATAATACTCAATAAATTGAATCAAAATTTATCCTGTAAATATATTTTGATGTCCTCAAAGCATCTATAATCATTTTTCCCTTCAAAAGAATATATTGTTAGAAAGTGATTGGGTTAGTGAAATAGGGTGCAGATAATTTACTAGAATGAATATACTTTACTAATATTAGCTAAACAATTTATTTTTTAAATTCAAATAGAACAAGTATTTTGGGAAAGTCAAAAAAAAAAAAAAAAGTTACACACACAAAAACACACTAAAATTTAACTGCTAAAAGGTGTTTGGAAATTGGAAGGAAGCTTCTCAATAAATCTGAAAGGTGACAACACATAGAAGAAAGAAATCAAATCTCAAGAGTGACAAAAAATAGAGGGACCATGATGTCCATAGCAAGGTCAACAATGGTTTATATTTCCAATGGTTTTAGTTCCCTACATGTTTTGAGCTCACACGTTTCCCAAAACACCCTTGGTCTCTCCTCTGCCTCTCTCACTTTAAATACAAACACAAACACTTGTATGTAAATATTCAATCTCTCACCACCATTACAAACCTTTTTTTCATTCTCTCTCAAAATGGGCACTAAGAAATCAAACAAAGTGTCACAAATTGTGAAGAGGTGCTCTAGACACTGGTACGATGAACAAGGGCTTCCATTGGATGTCCCAAAAGGTCATTTCGTAGTGTACGTTGGTGTGAATAGAAGAAGACACATTGTGCCCATCTCTTTCTTGAGTCATCCTGAGTTCCAGAGACTCCTCCAACGTGCTGAGGAAGAATTTGGCTTCAATCACCACATGGGTCTCACCATTCCTTGCGAAGAAGTTGTTTTTCAATCTCTCACCTCAATGCTCAAATAATTCAGAGAGATTGGTTTGTCGTATCGTTTGATACATTACGTATCATTCGGTTCATTTCAAAAGTTACACAGTTACCACAATCGTGACTAAAATCGATACTACCACGGCGAAGCATGACTGTCACTTGTTTGTTTGGAGAGAATTGGAGAAGATCATGAAGCTGCTACTCTGCTTCTGTCTTTTCAATTTTCTTTGTTTTTTTTTTTTTTTGGGTTATTACTTGGAAATTAATCTAACCCAATTGGCCAATACCCAAGAATGTACACATTTAGTTTGTCACTGTGAGAGAACTAATATATATATATATATATTAAGGGTAGTTCCCTTTTTTAATTTATTTTTATTTTTTGGTCTCTTTGTATTGATCTCCACTACGAAGCATAATACAAAAGGTATATTATAAATTTCAAGTTCAATAATAATTAGATGCGGTTATGTAAATGTATATATAAAAGGAGTCTAAGGGAAATTGTGTGGAAGAGAAAAATAATGATAATGGAGGTGAAGTTTTGAAGCTTTGTTGATCACGGAAATATGTGTTCGCTTGCTTTAAATCTTTGCCAAGGAAATGAATGGTTCTTGTTGCATGAGCTATACGCACAGATTTTAAAACTACTTCTCAAGTGATGATCATACATTTACAAGTGTATGTATATACATATATCTCACTATTATACCATTGTACCAAATCATGCATAATATTTATGACACTTGTTGAAATGAACTTGCCGTGATCAAGGAGGGAGGAGCATGAATTTTTTTTTATTGGGATCAATCCATGACATTAGAAATAATTAAAGGCAATAAGCATAACTTTTTCAAATTTTAATGGAGTCAAATCTCATTTTTTACTTATATTTTCTTCAAAATATTTAAATTAGCATTAAGGCAATGTCCCTCCGTGCCTAACTGTGATTAAGGCAAACGACTGTTCTGTAATATCTAAGACGAATTTTCCCTTCATTTTATGAAGAGAAATGATAAACATCATGAAAAGAATTTCATGATGTAATCATAAATGATGTAGATTCATACATGAACTGATAAGTAAAGATTAAGCTGATGTTAAAAATTAGAATTGAAAAATTAAAATAGAAACTATTTCATATTAAACCTTACCATTTTATTAAATCATGTTATTATCTTGAAACTATTTTCATGTGTAGCATTACTCTTTTAGGAGAGTTATATATTTCCGTATTTTGTTCAAACTTCAAAGGCAGAGTGAATAAAATCATTTTTGTAACTAAAGTTCATTTGAATTATACTGGCATCGAGTTATCGGTTCATAGTCCAAAGGGCCGGTGGGTTATATATATATATATCTATATATATTTTAGGCAAAAGCGTAAAATACCCTCTATATTATAAAAGTGAGTAAACTAATTCCTTAAGTTTTCAAAATTGAATAAATTGCGTGAATCCACTTTTTGAATGTTAAATTACAATCGTACCCATATATTAACATTTTATAAAATATAAAAATAAAGATTAATTTCATTCACACCCCTGAGATTTGTTTTATCTTCAATTAAACCCCCTAGAGTTTGACAAAATTATTTAAATCTCTTATTTTTTCAAACTCACATCATTTACATCTCCTAATTCCACTTAATACCTAAACTACCCTCAATGGTGAGATAGGTGGTGTTTGAAAACAAGGATTGAATTTCTTTAGTACTGTCAAATTTTATTATCTCTATCTAACATTTTTCCACTTTTAACATTATTATCTAGTTATAGAGATAATTATATATATATATATATATATATATATATATTTGACTATAAATGAGTTTATTTTTTAATATATGCTGAAATAAAAATAAATACCAATTTTTTTTTCAAACTATCAATTAGGGTATATTATTTTCCATTTTTTTAACATTATTATCTAGTTATATAAATTATTATATATATATATATTACTATAAACAAATTTTTTTATGGCGAAATAAAAAATTAATGCCGAAATTTGACCAAAAGATTGGTTTTGTCTATTGACTGAAATTTGACCAAAAAATTAATGCCAAAATTAATGGTAGTTCGAAAACAAAAAGTTGGTTTTGTCTATTGACCAAAATATTTCCCCAATTGTCACTTAAAATTTGATTATTTTAAAACACATTTCTTGTGTTTAGTGGTAAGGACTCAAATTGTCAAACGACATAGTAGTGACTTCATATACTGTGAATAGCCCATTTAGACATAAAGAAATAAAAAAAATATAAAACATCAGCATTAACTTTTTATTTTGGCATAAAAAATCGTTTATAGTAAAATCTATATAACAAATAATTTATATAACTAAATAATAATGTTAAACTTGAGGGGTTCTAATTGAAGATAAAATAAATCTCAGGGGTATAAAAAAAATTAATTATTATTTTTATATTTTACAGAAGATTAATATATAAGTATAATGGTAATTTGACATTCAAAAAGTGATTTACGAGGGTAATTTGCAAAATTTTAAAAACTTGAGAGACTAATTATGATTCCTACAAAATTGTAGTATTTGAATTTAGTGGATCATTCCAGTTTCATAGTGTTAGTGGACTCCCACCTTAAGTCCAAGTTCCTATGTAGAGTTCTTTATAAATTTATCTTTAAACTTTCAATAAAAGAATAACAAAATAACTAAGATAGTCATTGGCTACTCTTCTCCGCAAAATGACCTTTATGCGTTTTTTTTTTTCCAGAAAAATAATAGTGAAGTTCTGTTAATGAAAATGAGGCCATTAATTACCTGGAAAAAATGAGGCCATTTAATTCAGTAATGACCTCATTCTATTGGAGCGTTATGGTCAATTTTGAAAGTAGAAGTAGTTTTGTGATAACAAGTTTTTTTTTTTTTGGGAAATTAAGTATTTTATTGCCAAACCATGTAACTTACAATAGAGTGAAAAGTGAATAATGGAAAGCCTACTAACAGAGTATTTAGTTGGCAATCCATCATACAACCTAATAAGAGATCAATTCAAATATAATCCAGAATAGTACAATATAAGTGAGCTCACTTATAACTAAGTTTATGACTAGAGCAGGTATCATGCATCATCCAAAATTTTAGTCGAGAGATCTTGGAGGTGGTCTAATGACTGAATCATCAATGTCCTATGAATGCATAACTTGTCTTGCAATAATGAGATTGCAAGCTTATTCCAATTGTGTCATGGATTGAGTTCACAATTCTAGTACGAGTACATCTTCATTTATGAATTGATCGATTATTACGCTTTATTCAAATTTTGTTGATAGTGACAGTGCAAGTTTCTTCACTGATCGATAACAAGTTAGTGGTGGTAAAGACTGTAAAATTTGAAATTTTATGGACATAGTTTGTTGTAATTCAGTTTTAAAGTGCAGAGAATGACCATCTTTAGTCCTTTTTTGTTTTCCTTTCCTTTTCTTTTTTCGTTTTCAATAATGATCAAAGCAACTTTTATTATATAGGGGTATTAAGCGAGGTTGTCAGAATCGGGAGTTTAGGTAGAATCGGAATCGTAGAATCATATGATTTTACTTAAACGTATTAATTTTTTTTTAAAATATATTAAATATTAAATATTTAATTTAAAAGTCTAAATCATATTAGAATTTTCAAAATATTCTAATACATTGGGTCTTCAAATGTATTATGATAAATTTAGGTCATATATTAGGATATTGGACTAAATCATTGCTTTTGGGTATTTCATATAGAGGGTTTAACCGGACAACCATTATTTTAACGTAGTAGAATCATGGTAAAATTATAAAATTGTACAAAATCGTATAAAATTATAATAGAATCGGAAGATTTTACCAATTATAATCGGGATTCTCATAATTGTGATATTAAGGTAATGTACAAATGGAGTAAAAAAGGTAGGCCCAAAGTAGAGGAAGGAGAGTTGGTCCAGGAATGATGTTGGCCCAAAGATAGGTAGGAGATGAAGAAAGAGAAAATCTGACCGAGCCCAGAGGCCTTCATAACTTTTTTTTTTTTTGGTAAATATCTAAATAAGGCCTTCATATCAAGGAAGTCAAAATCGGAATTTTAGGTAAAATAGTTTTAGGATTCGCAGAATCGGAATCGTATCAACTCGTATTAATTTTTTTCAAAAAATATTAATAATTAAATATTTAATTTAAAATTTTATATCATATTAGAATTTTTAAAATTTTCTAATACATTGAACCTTTAAATATTTTTTCATAAATTTAGGTCATATATTGAGATATTGGAATAAATCATAATTTTTTTTGGCATTTCATATGATGGGTGAAACCGTCAAATCATCATAAAAACGTAGTAGAATCGTAATAAAATCGTAAAATCGTACAAAATCGTATAGAATCGTAAAATCATAAGATTTTACTAGGTAGAATTGAGATTCTAACTACCTTGCTTTATATATAGTAAATATGTTCTGTTTTTATTTTGAAAAATTATTTTTAGAATTACAAAATTTTCCTGATTATTGAATGATATTGCTTGCCTTGGCAAAAATAAAATTAAGACACCCCTCTCGTTAGTCAAGTATGAGGAAGATCCCACCCTTGGTATGAAATTGTATTCTTACCGTTTTACCACTCCAATCCAGACTTATATTGCCTCTTTTATGGATACACACACACTTCACTTGGGCATTGATAAACTCAATTTTAATAAGACAAAATCAGGTGAAACAAACACAAATAGCTACATGGGCGAGTCCTCCTTTCATGTGGGTTAGTGCCAGTCCTCCTTTCATGTGGGTTAGTGCCAATCATGGTTCGCGTTACTCATAGTTATATAACGATTTTTGGAGTGTTCGTTATTGTTACGGGACCGTTATAACAGTGTGGGTCGGTTTTCACACCTAAATTAGTTATTACAAATCAATCTAATAGTTCATAGGAATCAGAATCATCCTTATCATACAAAGATAAGATAATCTACTAATGATAAAACAAATATCCACTAAAAATAAAGTTCAAAATTTAAAAAAAATTCATAAACCCCAACCAAAACAATAATATTAATCACAAAATTTATTTTGGTGATGAATCGTACCTTTTTTAACATTATACAATAATGAGTCCTCTCCTATTCAACCCGAACATTGTCCAGAGAAAATCGCACAGCTCAGTACTGTGACTCACTACTAATCAATCACCTACTAATAAATTACATAATAACATTTTTTCAATAATAAACTTCTTAAAGTACTCTACATATAATTCACCACCGAAATAATTCATATAATCGGTTTATAAAATATTCAGAGCTAACTCGGACGAGTCAACTCGGGTAGTCGAAATTAGTGCTGGTTTACTCCCTTGAATTTTTTTTTCACCAAATGGATTTAGGCGCCAACCCATGAAGGAGTGGTCGTGATTCGGACCAAAAATCAAGATTGCTTCTGACACCAACGTGGCATAATCTCTGGAAGTCCTCAAGGTTGGTGAAACGGGCCGAGTTATTAGATTCGGGTCGGGTCAAGAACCGTAGGATCTCTTCGAAGAGTGATTCGTCGCAAGGGATGACCAATGGGCCTGTGTTGTTAAACCCGTACTCTTCTTCAGCCAACTTCAATAGTTTCTTGAAGACCGGGTGGTTCAGGTACGTCGCGCGCACAACGAATCTTCTACAACTGGTGCCTACGCACACTGCCACGTGGCCTGCAGGTACATCTGACGGTGTGCGACGGACCGTCTTCGCTGCCTTGTTGCGCCACCTCCGTAGCATTTGGCGGAGTCTCACGATGGCGCGGATTTTGCTGCAGGATGACATTTTTTTCCCGGGAAAGTGATGGAAAGTGTGAGAAAAAAGATGTGATTTAGTTGGTGCTGGTTTGGTGTTTTTGTTTTAGTGTTTGAATGTGAAGCTGAGGGGTTTGAATGGTGGCAAAGGAGGAGGGTTATAAAAGTGTGGGAATTGTTAAGTACCCTTTGTTTTAGATATAATTACAAGATTGTGCCAGTTGTGGTAGGTACTTGCACCATTTTAAAATAGACTGATTAATTTCAACTTTGCTATGCGATTCTGATGTTACGGTTTCTTGACGCCAAATATGGTGAAACCCACAGAAAAAATCTGGCACACTTTTCGTGTTATTTTTATTTTTTTTACGAAGAAATAAATCTATATATATATAGATTTCATCAAAAAATTAAAAATAAATGCTCGTAATCTTTAGGGTAATTTGCATTGACACCCCTAAGGTTAGGGTTAATGGCTACTAAATTGTGGTCAACATTTTTTTGGCACTCACACCCCCTGAGGTTTCAATTTCATTGCAATGACACCCCTTGGGTTGATGAAATGACTAGAATGTCCCTTTAATTATTTCACTTATTACATTAGGGTAATATATAAAGTGTAAAATTATCCATATGCTCAAACACTTCACCCCTCTGAAATTACTAATTACATTTTCACCCCTTATTTATATATATTACGAAAATAACAATTTAATTTTTTTTCTTTATAATATAATTTGTATATATAATTACGAAAATTAAAATTACGAAAATATATATATATAATTTGTAAAAAATATATAAAATTTGAAAAAACATATAAAATTCAAAAAAATATATAAAATTTGAAACAATATATAAAATTAAAAAAAACATATAAAATTTGAAACAAATATATAAAATTCGTAAACAATATATAAAATTTGAAAAATATATAAAATTCTAAAAAATATATAAAATTCAAATATATATATATAAAGTGTGATTGAAGTTTAAGTGAACAAGTCTCACAGTCATTAGCCAAGGTAACAGATCCTCTTCAGCTCTCTTCAGAACTATATTAATAGCCACGATAGCGACACATGCCCCACGATGGTGACCGAAATCGGATTCGAACCGATACTTTATTAAAATATTTTAATCAAAATTAAATATATTAATATTTGGATCAAAATTAACGGTTCGGTTCCTGTTCTCATTTTTAAAGAATAGAAAATATCGGTTCGATTCCGGTTTCGGTCGGAATCAAAAGCGAACCGCATCGTGAATATATTAATATTTGAATCAAAATTAACGGTTTGGTTCCGGTTCTCATTTTTAAAGAATCAAAAATATCGGAACCGAACCGTTAATTTTGATCCAAACAAAAAATTATTTTCGGTTCTTTAAAAATGAGAACCTGAACCGAACCATTAATTTTGATCCAAATATTAATATATTTAATTTGATTAAAATATTTTAATAAAGTATCGGTTCAATTCCGATTTCGGTCACCATCGTGGGGCATGTATCGCCATCGTGACCATTAAAATAGCTCTGCAGAGAGCTGGAGAGGATTCGTTACCTTGGTAAATGATTCTGAGGCTTGTCCACTTAAACTTCAATCACACTTTATATATATATATATTTGAATTTTATATATTTTTTAGAATTTTATATGTTTTTCGAATTTTATATATTGTTTACAAATTTTATATATTTGTTTTGAATTTTATATGTTTTTTTTTAATTTTATATATTGTTTCAAATTTTATATATTTTTTCAAATTTTCTATGTTTTTTTAAATTTTATATATTTTTTACAAATTATATATATATATATTCGTAATTTTAATTTTCGTAATTATATATACAAATTATATTATAAAGAAAAAAATTTAAATTGTAATTTTCGTAATATATATATATATATATATATATATTGTAATAAGGGGTGAAAATATAATTAGTAATTTTAGAGGGGTGAAGTTGTAGATGCTCAAAATTGCACAACACAAAAGGGAATGCTTTATTAAATATTTGATTTTCCTTTTATACATTTTCTTAATGGGCTTGAAGCCCATTGAGACAACTTTTCATTTGCTAAAGAAATACACAAATACCATGGGCTTAACCATTGGGCTTATAGGAATTTTATTGGGTCAGTAGCCTGATGGGCTTAACCCAGAAAGGCTTTGGTGGGCTAAGACATTTTCCACACTTACACAGGCCCACTTCTTCTTGATGGGTCGTGGGGCGACCTGGCCCATAAGGGAAAAGGAAGGGTGAAAACAATGAATTCATCCACCCTGTCGGGGTGACGTGGCTCACCCAATTAATGTGATGGCTGAGTAATCATTGCGATATTTGAAATCAGTGGTCCGGATGGCCTCGATTGGCGAGAAGGGTGGCCGAGGAGGCGCACGTGAAGCGAGGTGACTCTTCGCTTCCCGAGCGCACGGCTTTTCAGGCGCCCCTGAGACTCCTATAAATACTGGCTGTAGTGTGGAAGATCCATTCCGTTTCACAACTTAAAAATTTCAGAGAACTCTTTGCACTTGAGATCTTTACTTATCATTGCCAGAGTCTATTTCCTCTCTCAGGAAATCGTCCGAAATCTTTCGGGATTCATCTTAGAGTAAGTTATTTCTTTTCATCTTCGCGTCTTTCTTTTAAAAATGTCCGATAGCGATGACACCCGGTCGGGTAGTGACCGTTTACCCTCCTCTGTAAACCCGGATGCCTCCCTTAGTTCACCTTCAGTGGAGGTGGTTAGGACAATTGTGTCTAGTCCACCGGAGATTAACCAGAACATCGCAGCAGTTGAGGATCCGGCTGCAGGGGGTTCGGGAGATCAGTTTTATGTTGATCCCCTTCCTCCTATGAATAGGGTAGAGACGGTATTAAAAAAGTTAAGGGTTAAATGCGGGGTACCCGATGGGGTAATTATTAAAAACTACCCTAAAAAGTATGATTTTAGGAAGGGTGAGGGGGTTTTGGACCACCATATTTTGTTGTCAGCCTTTCACCTTCAGGTTCTTAGATTCCCGATCCAACCCTTTTTCCTTTACACCTTAGCTACCCTGGGTCTGGCCTCGCTTCAGGTGGGACCTAACTTCTTCCGGGTCTTGGCTATGATCCTGATCATCAATCGGGATCTGGGCCTTGACCTTGGACTGACAGAACTTCTGTTATGTTACAAAATACAGGCCTAGAGGGACTGTAGAGGCCGATACAATCTTTTTCCCCTCAGTGGGAGGAAGATCTGTGATGGCACTGAAAAGTCCAACAAAGGGTGGAAGGAAAGAATGATCTTGGTGAGCGGGAATTGGAGACTTCCAAGCTCATCTAGATTCAGAGTCCCCAGCGAGTTTGACCAACACCTTTTCCCTTCTTTCAAGCCATTCCATAGGGGGTCATGCAACTGCGATCAGTGCAATGATAAGTTAGGCCTCCATGTGCTTGAGTTTCTGGGAGCGCCCGATGAATATAAAACTTCAAATTATATCAGAACCCGTTTTGAACTGCTTAAATCAAAAATTTGGGGACAACCTTTGAGGATGTGTAACAGTTTCTTGACAGGTTTTACTTTGCAGGCTCTGTCTACAGAAATGCTGAGAATCCCGCCGGCAGTGCTGAAAAAGAAACCCAAGCGGGCAGTTGGCCCTCAAGTGACAATTTCAACTCCTGGTGAGAGTCAAAGCGGGCAGGGATCACAAAGTGTCCCAACTCCTCTGGCCGGGCCCAATCTCCTGCCACCGGTGGAGAACACCCCGGTAACTCCACCTCCACCGATGGGAAATGTTCAAATCGGCCAGACTCCTCCTCCAAGATCAGAGGAGGTTACCTGACCTTCAGGGGATGTTCCCACTCCTGAATTTTGTTTGGTTGAAGGGGAAACAAACCTGACGGGGGTACGACATCCCCGATCATAGGAGAATCTACCCGAACGGTCTGTCAGGCCCCAAACGACCACACAGTCGTCTCACATCGTACTGGATGACAGTGGGGTTGCAACTGAAGTGGAGAGACCCGTGCCATGGGCGCCGAAGATTACACTCCCGGGCGGTGACTTTCTGGTTGCGGGACACGCAACCATTGACAACGACTCTACTCTTCGGGCCATGGGCTCACAGATATGGACACCCATTGACCAAAAAAGACTGAGAACCATTGACCGGGAGGAGTTGACCCTGACAGGTCCAGAGATAGCAATGAAGGCAGTGCTTTAACCTACAGTTTCCTCAATCGTACTTAATATTTTATTTGTTTCTTTATCGAGCTAACACTTGTTCTTTTGGCAGATGCTCTACCTGACCCAGGCATACAATGCAAAAATGGAGGAGGATACCAAGTTGCTCCAAAAGTCCAATGAACTTCTGAGGCTGAAGGAGGACTCCCGGATGAAGGTTGCCAACCAGCTGTCCATATCCAACGAAAAGTTGGACACCCAAACCCAGAGGGCTATCTCTGCAGAGCAGCAACTTCGGGCTGCTCAAGACAAAATTAAAGAAATGGAGGCGGTCCGGCGGGCCCTTTTTGCTGAAACGGAGGCCTTAAAGGCTGAGAATGAGAGCCTGAAAGCTAACAATGAGAGCTTGACGACCTCTAATTCGAAGCTCCTGAAGGAGAGGGCAGATATAGAGAATCTCCTTGCAACGGAGAGGTTAGTGGTGGAGATGTGCCACCGGGGTGGGAACGAGATGTACAAGCGTTTCTGCGAAACTTCCCAGTACCGTATCGGGTTCGGTTGGAGGTCATGCTTCAGTGACATGCAGAAACCCGTCGAAGAAAGGACTTTTGCCTCGGTTGAAGAACTGGATGAGAGTCTGGGCATCGCTTCTCCGTACGACGATCCGGTTGGTGGTCCAGACGACGTTCGTTTCTGCGAGTTCCTGACCAAGCCTTTCCTAGGGATGAACATCATCGCCCCTCCTGATCCTCCAGCTCCTGATGGGGCCATCGTTTCAGTGAACCCCGATGAGCGGGGCACCGGTGTTGACCCTTAAGATTTTGTGTTTATAAAACATATTGTAAGCCTTGGCCACTGGGGCCCATTTTGAATGACAGATAATAGTTTTGGTCCAGTTGACTTTTGACTTTTATAATATCATAATTCCTGTCTATTTTGTTTATTTTTACAAAGTTTAGGGTTTAGGATATGTGTTGCGTCTTCGGGCACTTCAGACCATGCGAAGGTCAATACAACACTTAGTTTATTTTTGGGACTTTGATCTCTTCAGGATCTGTGTTGTGTCTTCGGGCACTTTAGGCCATGCGAAGGTCAACACAACACTTGGTTTATTTTTGGAACATTGATCTCTTCAGGATCTGTGTTGTGCCTTCGGGCACTTCAGGCCATGCGAATGTCAATACAACACTTAGTTTATTTTTGGAACATTGATCTCTTCAGGATCTGTGTTGTGCCTTCGGGCACTTCAGGCCATGCGAAGGTCAATACAACACTTAGTTTATTTTTGGAAAATTGATCCCTTCAGGATCTGTGTTGTGCCTTCGGGCACTTCAGGCCATGCGAAGGTCAATACAACACTTAGTTTATTTTTGGAACATTGATCCCTTCAGGATCTGTGTTGTGCCTTCGGGCACTTCAGGCCATGCGAAGGTCAATACAACACTTAGTTTATTTTTGGAACATTGATCTCTTCAGGATCTGTGTTGTGCATTCGGGCACTTCAGGCCATGCGAATGTCAACACAACACTTAGTTTATTTTTGGAACATTGATCTCTTCAGGATCTTTGTTGTGCCTTCGGGCACTTCAGGTCATGTGAAGGTCAATACAACACTTAGTTTATTTTTGGAACATTGATCTCTTCAGGATCTGTGTTGTGGCTTCGGGCACTTCAGGCCATGCGAAGGTCAATACAACACTTAGTTTATTTTTGGAACATTGATCCCTTCAGGATCTGTAGATTTTATGATTTAATTTGCCATAATAGTGATTTTTACTGATCAAGCACTATAGCCTTTTTTTTTTACAAAAAGACCAAAGTTAAAAACAGGACTTGGTCCATTAAGGGTAGTACCTCTTCTGGCGAGAGGCGTTTTCGGAGTTTGGTTCCAATCCGCCATCACTATTCCTTCGGACTCGGTATGCTTCGCGACCGATGACCTCGGTAATGGTATACGGGCCCTCCCAAGGCTCCCTGAGCTTGCCTATGAGCCCTATTTTTCGCATAAGGACCATATCTCTGACCTGGAACTTTCTTCTTCTGACTCTTTAATTGAAGTGGTTCCGGACGTGCTGTTGGTAGGCGGCCAACCTGATCCCGGCAGTCTCTCTTCTTTCATCCAGAAGATCAAGATTATGAGCCAAGTGCTGGTTATTTGGTCCTTCAACCCAGGCCTCACTCTAGAGGGTTGGAACCCTGATTTCTGTAGGAATCACAGCCTCAGCGCCGTACGCCATGGAAAAGGGGGGTTTCTCCAGTGGGATGTCTGGGAGTCGTTCTGTATGACCAGAGAACTTCGGGCAGTTTCTCTAGCCAGGCCCCTTTGGTTTTTTTCAAGTTTTTTGGCCAGGGTGTTGAATATAGTTCGATTTGTCCTTTCCGCCTGCACATTCCCTTGCGGGTAGCCAACGGAAGACGTGCTCTGGTTGATACCATGCTCGGTAAAGAATGCTCTGACCCCCTTGTTGTCCAGGTTTGTTCCGTTATCCATCATGATCGTCCTCGGTAGCCCGAATCTGCATATTATGTTGGTCCATATAAATTTGATGACGTGGCTTCCTTTGACGATGGGATAGGCTTCCGCTTCCACCCATTTGGTGAAATAGTCAGTTGCCAGAAGGACGTACGCGTTCGACCAGATTGCTTTCGGGAGGGGTCCCACTATATCCATTCCCCATCGGGCGAATGTGTGTGGTACTATAGTGGGATGCAAGAACTCAGGTGGACGATGGATAACATCCATGTGCATTTGACAGGGCTTGCACCTTCGGACATACTCTTCGGCATCCCGCGACAGGTAGGGCCAAAAGTACCCTTGAGATAGTATCTTATGGGCAAGGGTTCTTCCGCCGGAGTGATTTCCACAAACCCCACTGTGAATTTCCCGCATCACTGCTCTAGATTCTGTCGGTGTAATACATCTCAGGTAAGGACCGGAAAAGGACTTTCGGTAGAGTTGCCCATTTATGATTGAATACCGGGCTGAATTCCTCCTGACCTTGTAAGCTTCAGCTTTGTTTTAGGGAAGAGTTCCATTTCGTAAGTAATCCATCAGGGGATCCATCCAGCTGGGTTCCCAGGGGATAAACATTACTTGTTCGGCCTCCTGGATACTGGGCCTCTGAATAAAATCCACCAGTGCAACCCGGGTTAGGTCCTCTCCGGCTGAGGATGCCTGATTGGCCAGATGGTCAGCCTCAGAATTTTCGTTCCTAGGGATTTGGGTGAAGGTTATTTTTTGAAAACCTTCTGTTTCTTTCAAAACGAGTGCCCGATATGACTCCATTTTCGGGTCCTTTGTTTCATACTCTCCGTTGATCTGACAGAAAACCAGCTGAGAATCACTGTGTACTGCTAAGGACTGAATCTGGAGGCTCTGGGCTATCCTTAGCCCTGATACGACGGCCTCATACTCCGCCTCATTGTTTGTGGCTGGGAACTATAGTTGTACTGACATATGAAGGCGTGTCCCATCAGGTGTCAAGATCTCCAAATCAATTCCTGATCCGGAAAAACAGGCTGATCCATCCACAAAAATCTTCCAGGTTTTCGGTTCGCTTTCCTAGTCTGGCTCTTCAGTTTCGCTTTCAAGTAAAAAGTCCGCCACTGCTTGTCCTTTGATGGAAACCCGGGGTATGTATGTCAAATCGTATATGCCCAATTCGATGGCCCATTTAGAAATTCGCCCTGAGAGGTCAGGCTTTGACATAATAACCCGTAGGGGTGTTACCGTTGGGACGACGATCGGGTGGGCTTCAAAGTAATGCCTTAGCCTTCTCTTTGCATTCACTAGTGACAGAACCAATTTATCATGCCTGCTGTATCTAGTTTCCGCTTCAGCTAATGATTTCCTGGTGTAGAACACTGGCATTTGAATGTTTTCGTCCTCTCTGATGAGGGCGGCGCTGGTTGACGTAGAGGATACTGCCAAGTACAGGTATAAGATTTCATCGGGAGTTGGTGTGGACAGGATCGGGGGCATGGTCAAGTACTCTTTTAACATCGCCAGGGCCTCCGACTGCTCTGGACCCCAGATCTCTCCCTTCTTTGCTTTTAATGCCTGAAAGAATGGTCGGCATCGATCAATGAGTCGTGAAATGAATCTGCTAAGTGCAACCACTCTTCCCGTTAAGACTTGGATGTCTTTATGTGTCCGGGGTTCTTTCATTTCTATCAGGGCCTTGACTTGTGTCGGGCTGGCCTGGATCCCGGTCTGGTCCACGATGTGCCCCAGGAACTTCCCAGATGATACACAAAAAGAGCATTTCACTGGATTAAGCTTCATGCCGTGTGACCTGAGGATGGCGAACACTTGGCGCAGGTGGGTGAGATGGTCCTCCTTCCTTCTACTCTTGACCATAATGTCATAGATGTAGGCCTCAATTACTGTACCCATCATACCTTTAAAGATCCTGGTGACCAATCTCTGAAAAGTGGCACCTGCATTTTTCAGTCCGAAAGGCATAACTTTAAAGCAGTATGTACCTAATTCAGTAATGAAGGAGGTCTTTTCCTCATCCATTGGGTTCATTTTTATTTGGTTGTAACCTGAATACGCATCCAAAAAGGTTAGACGATCGTATCCAGCGGTAGCATCAACCATCTGGTCAATCTTTGGCAGTGGAAAGCTGTCCTTCGGGCATGCCTTGTTCAGGTCGGTGAAGTCAACACAAACCCTCCATTTGCCGTATTTCTTCTGCACTACCACTACGTTGGTGAGCCATTCGGGATATCTGACCTCTCTGATGAAGCCTGCCTGGAGCAATCTGGATACCTCATCTGCTATAATTTGGTTCCGATGTGCCCCCATGCGCCTTTGTTTTTGCCTGATATGTCTGACATTCGGGTCAACCTGTAATGAGTGCTGCGAAACTTCGGGTTCGATCCCTGGCATGTCCGTATGCTCCCATGCGAAGACATCAAAGTTGTCCTGCAGTAACTTTGTTAGTTCCTTAAATTCGGGATCGGTGAGATTTGTACCTGCGAAGGTGACTTTTCCCGGGCAGTCGGGCACAACATAGATCGGCTGCAACGGTTCAACCATAATCGGGGTGCCTGGGTCCCCCTCCTTTAATTGCTATTTGGAGCCCGAGCTTTGCTCCTTGGAGCGAGATGCCACAGGGGCCTTCACCTTCTGGATCTCTTTCAGGGTGACCGCATAGCATTCCTTGGCGGCCACTTGGTCGCCTTTGATATCAATGGTACCTGTTTCATCGGTGCATAAACATCTCATGATCTGGTGAAGAGTCGAAGGCACACCTTGCATTCGGTGAATCCATCCCCTTCCCATGAGCAAATTGTACGAAGGTTTGGCATCCACCACGATGAATATCTCGTTTAGGGTCCTCTAAGCGGCAGATACCGGTAGCTGAACTTCTCCGATCGGCTCGATTTGCCTTCCGTCAAAACCTGCGATGGGGCACCGGGATGCCACAACTTCAGATGGATCGATCTCGAGCTTCTCAAAAGCCCATTTGGTGATGATGTTGGCGCTGCTCCCAGGATCAATCATGACTCTTTTTACAAGACAGTTGGCCACCATTAAGGTCACGACCAGAGGGTCCTCATGCGGGGTTTGGATACCCCGAAGGTCTGACACCGAGAAGGTGATTTGTGTTTCCCCTGCTTTGTGGTGGGAGTCACTGACCTCGTTGACTCTTCTCATCTTGTGGGCTCTCCGCAGGTGGCTCCGGCGTGACCCTTCGGTTGCTTTCGATGGGGGGCCACCATGTATCATATTAATGACCCTGATCGGCTGTACATCTGAGGGTTTCCGAGGGGCACTGAGGGCACGTTGATCATTGGTCCTTGGTCTGTCTCGTTGGATGTAATCTCGGAGTTCCCCGCGAAGTAGTAACGTCTCCACCTGTTGCCTTAGATTGTGGCATTCATTCATGATGTGCCCGAAATCACCGTGGAAAGCACAATGTTTTGACTTGTCCCTCTGGTCGAGTGGCTGTCTCATGGTCGGGGGTTGCTGGAAGATTCCTTTGGCTTTGTTCTTTTGGTAGAGTTTTGCAAGGCTTACCTTCAGGGGTGTCAACCTTTCGTCGAACCTGGGGCGCTTGAACGGTTTTGGGGCTGATGATCTCGGTGGGGCTGAGGATCCCGGTGGAGTTGCTCGCTTGCGATCGGTCAATCGATCCTTGGACTGAATCTCAAGACCGACAAAGGCTGACCTCCTTTGCCTGATAGTCTCCTCTTCCTCAATTCTCAAGTACCCCTGGGCCTTGGAGTTTAGCTCCCCAATACCCGATGGAGGGCGCTTTACCAAAGACTGGTGGAGCTTGGTTCCTGGAATGAGAGCCATCCTGAATGCCTCAACCGCAGAGTGTTGATCACAGTTATCCACATAAGAAGATTCGATGTTGAACCGGGATAGAAAACTTTTCAATGACTCCCCTTTCTCCTGGATCATGGTGAAGAGGCAGGATATGGTCTTCTTCTGTCTCTTGTTTCCATAATACTGGGCAATGAAGAGCCTGGTCAATTGCTGCCAATTGCCAATGGATCGGGGTGGCTGCTTCCTAAACCACAATAGAGCGGCATCAACAAGGCTTGTGGAGAATACTTTGCAAAGCAGGGATTCATTCTCAGCGTACATGGTCATCTTCTGATGGATCTGGTATATGTGCTCCTCGGGGTCCCTTGTGCCATCGTAAGGGGTGAATTAGGGCATAACGAACTTCTTTGGGAAAGGCTCTTGGGTTATTTCGTGAACGAAAGGTGACTGTATCAATTCAGTGGACGCCTGGATGGCCATGTCATCAGTAGATCGGGACCTCAAGTCCCCGAGGAATTTTCTTTGGAATTCATCCATCATTGCTTGAAGTTTCCGGGGGGTTATGGATTCGTCGGCTGCTGGAGCTTTTTTTGAGCGCTGAGAAGACTCGACATGCTCCTCAGGCCTATCGCTGCCCTGTTGGTTTAGAGAATGGTCGACTGCCGCCAACGGAGGGTCATCCGCAACTACTGGTGGAACAGCAGGTTGTGGAGTCAACCTGGCCATGAGCTCTGCATTCTGCCTTTCCAAGGCCATGCTACGTTCCTCAGCAACTACCAAGCGTTGAAGAATTTGCTCCATGGAACCCTCTGCACGATTATCATCGGTGGGTTGAACGTCTGCCTGCGAACGAGTGATTGGCATCTCTGCAGTGGGTTGACTTTTGTTTGACAAACAGACTCAGCTTTTTGAGATGGGAAGAAGGATGCGATTTTTCAGATCCCGAAAGGCAGATTTGAAAAGTCAGGAACTCCGGCTTCCCACAGACGGCGCCAATGTGTAGATGCTCAAAATTGCACAACACAAAAGGGAATGCTTTATTAAATATTTGATTTTCTTTTTATACATTTTCTTAATGGGCTTGAAGCCCTTTAAGACAACTTTTCATTTACTAAAGAAATACACAAATACCATGGGCCTAACCATTGGGCTTATAGGAATTTTATTGGGCCAGTAGCCTGATGGGCTTGACCCGAAAAGGCTTTGGTGGGCTAAGACATTTTCCACACTTACAGAAGTGTTTGGGCATATGGGTAATTTCACACTTTATATATTACCCTAATGTAATAAGTGAAACAATTAAAGGGGCATTCTAGTCATTTCACCAACCCAGGGTGTGTCATTGCAACGAAATTGAAACCTCAAGGGGTGTGAATGCCAAAAAAACGTTGACCACAATCTGGTTGCCATTGACCCTAACCTCAGGGGGTGTCAATGCAAATTACTCTAATCTTTATGTTGCATGCATTAATTCAAGAAGAGAGTTTATACCATATAAGTGATGTCTTTTTAACTTTTTAAGATAAATATTGTAGATAAGTAAGAAAATGCTACCAACATCACCACGAGTATGCACTTTCATCATTAAAATGACTTCGAAATTAGAAGAAGAAAAAAAAAAGTTAATTTGTACCAAGAAATAACACTTCTATGAGTTCCGACTTAAGAAGTTATGATTGTTAAACTGAATCAATCAAATGTACTCATTCATAGTGTGATCCGGCTATAAGTTATATATTACTCTCTCTATCCCAAAATAAAAATGTTATTTGGATATTTTGACTTTTTAAGAATGTACATTTTATTGTATGATATTAACTAATTTTTCATTTTTACACTTTGTACAAATTATTTTTTTAAAAATAGCAAAAGTGAGTAGGATCCGATAATTGTTTAAAGGGCGAAATACACCCCTGTAGTTTGTATTTTGGTCAAATAACACCCCTTAACTATTCAAAAATGGTGCAAACACACCCATACTCCTTCCATATACCCATTTTGCCCTTGACTCTGTATATTGCTATTTCACATAGACCCCCTCTTCTTTCAAATATTTCACCTAAACCCCCTAAGTGTCTATTTATCTCTATCCAACATTTTTCCACTTTTAAGATTTTCCCACTCTATATATTACATGAAGAAAGTCTTAAACAAAAAATAAAAAATTTAATTGGTAGTTAAATTTAAAAAGTGAACTATAAAGAAAAATATATATTTCAGACTTAATTTTTTTATATTTTGCCCTAAACATATTTTTTTAATAATTTATTTTTTCCCAACCAATACATCAAAAAAAATTCCAGCCTATTTCCAATCAATACATCAAAATTTTATAAATAATTTATTTTTTAAAAATAAATTACTATAAACGAAAAAATAATATTTGATGTATTGGTTGGGAAAAAATAAATTTTTTTCGTTTAGGGTAAAATATAAAAAAATTAAGTCCGAATTTATTTATTTTTGTTTATAAATTAAGTCCAAAATAAAATATTTCCTCTTTTTTTGTTCTTTTAGGGTAGAACATAAAAAAATTAATATAGGCAAAATTCAAGGAGTCTAGGTGGTATATATTAACTTTCTTATTTAATTTTATATAATATAATCAGGGTAACATAGTTTTTTAACCTTTCATAAGGGTCTCTTTGAGCAAAAAGTGAACATAGGATTTGTTTCATGCCCTTTGCCCTTGTTTAAATAGAATGCAAGAAGGCTAATTGAAAAAAGTACAAATTATATACATAGAGAAGTGAGTATTGTATTAGGATTCCGAGGAGACAATAGTACGTAGAGAAAGTGAACTATTAATATGGTACGAAGAGAGTGACGATTTTCATGAAATTCGCACAGCGAAATTGTTTAAATATTGGGTGCAAATATCGTGACTAGTTAGGTGTAAATTATATTAATAATTGTTAAATTAGTTATATCGCGGCAATCACCCGAACAAAAGTAGAAATTGTTTTCCAGGAACCTTAACATAGGTTTTACACGCACATGTATATACATAATATATGAATAGAAGTAACAACTTATCAGTTTCAAAAGATGTTTTTTTTCTCTTCCTGCAATAACAGAAGGTAGCTAGTACGTACCTTTAAGACTGTCCTGTAGTAATCATAAACAATACCAACAGTAAATATTCGGCTATTATATATAAGGATAAAAGCGCAGTACATATGTATGGTCGGCCGAAATTAACATTCTAATGTAAACGTCTTGCATGTGCAGAAAGCCTTTTGTATTGTATACATAAAAATGTCCATTAAGTTGTCAATTATTTAAAACTAGAGACATAAATACTTCCATATATTTTTTCAAAAAAAAAAAATACTTCCATATATATATATATATGTATATATCAGCGGATGCAAAATGCAAACTAGTATAACTTAGAGAGAAGTCCATCTAGCGTGATAAATGGTTTATTTAAATGACTAATTAACACTCACCAAACCAATTCAACAAGATTAGCGAAACTAGGGTTGTTGGTCGAATCTGGGACCGACCAACTCATCCGTGGTACTTTGTAATTTCAAATGAGTATAAAATTACATATCCTCTATCTGGATATATATAATAAAATAATGACAGTTACGTAATATAAAATAAATAAATAAATTAAAACTAGAAAACAAACAAAGAGTGTAATTAGCATTTTTAATTGGTGTGTGTGATAAGTGTAAGGACAAAATGAAAGACAATACTCATGGTGGTGGCCGTGCGGAGAAAGCTTTTGGCGCACGGAGTGTAAAGTTGAAATATAGGGACCAACCACATGCACGTACAGTTGGAACTAATTTTATGAGAAAAAGTTTCAGGTCGTTGAGCCTAGAGAAGATGCTTCTGTCCCCTAACAATATTCTTGATATATGTATATAAATTATACAAATATATATATATATATATATGTATATTATTTTAAGGTTCATATTAATTAGGTGAAAACTAGTGTTGGCATCGTTACTTTTTTTCCCTTCTCAACACCATAATGAACAAAAATTACTACACCTATACCATCACATGCATTCACTGTATTGGAGCACAATAGAGATCATACCCGAGCGAAGGTTTTTTTTTTAAAAAAAAAAAAAAAGGAATGAGGTTGATTTTCTTTTTATAAATTTTATATTAATTCATCTTTCTCTTGTAAAAAGATATATATAGCTAGGAATGAGTCCAGTGATATATATATGACCCAAATGTATATTTTTCAATCACCATTATCTCTAAATGAACTTTAGTGAAAAAAAATAAAAAACATACATTAATTATACATTGAATAGACAATTTTGTAATTCCAATGGAGTTTAAACCATGTGCAAGGATGCCAACCTTTCCCTTTTTTTAAGATATCATGAGCAGCCAAAATCTCCCTCTTATATATATATATATATATATATATATATATATATATATATATATATGTATACTCCCTTCATTGAACTACTACTCAATCAAATTTCTGATTATGAGCATAAAGTTTAGACGTGTGTCATTTATAATTAATTAAGTTGTAATAAACATTAGTAAAATAATTAAGTTCACGAATTAAGATATGAAAACAGCTAATTGAATGGTCAAAATGGGCCAATAGGATCACGTGCATGTTGAAAGAAAATGGGGGGTTCATTCCCCCCAGACCTCACCATATTACTCCATTTGTTAGAATTTAAGGATCACATCATTTGTTTTGATCACTATTTCACGTTTCAACATAATCCACAATACGCTTCCCAACAAACTACAAAACAAAACTTGAAACATATCTAATCTCTCCAACACAAACTTATATGGATGCTTTTTTTTATTGCCATATACTTCATGTTTTTGTTCTTTTTCACATACACAAGATTTAGGAGAATATAATGCATATATATATATATATATATATATATATATATATATATATATATATATATATATATATATGTCATGATAAGGGTATTCTGTTTAATAGAGACTATAGAGTTGAAAACTGAAGTTTTTTTCACTGGCCTAGGTATGTTGTATTTTGTTTGTAAAATCTTAAAGAATCTTTTTTGGTAACTAAGCACAATGTTTGACATCTTTGTTTTAAGCTAAAACAGAAAGGACTTTTTTTTCATTTTTTTTTTCAAAAGTATATTATATATATGTTTGGTAACATAAAAGTTATTGAATAAACTATTAAAAAAAATAGGAAAAATATATGTGTGGTAAAAGGTTGTCACAATTTTAAAAAACAAAGGGGTTAGTTAAATAGGTTATTAATTGTCCTTCTTATTTTTTTGCTGATATTTTTTATCCATTAGTATAATGACACCCATTGCTACATTGTAAAAACATCAACCGATTGTTTCAAGTTTTATCTGTATACTACAAGCAGCAGTTTGGTACTATACAAACTGAATTAGTTTTCACCAAACATTATACTATTTCTGTCACATTTTAAGTGTCCATGTTAGGGAACTCAACTTTTTAAGAGAATGACTTTTAATATTTTTTTTGCTTGTATGAATTATCAACTTTACTCATAATGAGGTCCATGACGATGTGATATTTTGTAGTGTAGTCTTTTATTATTTTAATGCATTAAGATTAAATTAGTAAATTGACAAACTAAAATATTTTGACTTTTCAAATGTAGTCACTTATTTTGGGACGAACAAAAACATGAAAATAAATATTTAAATTAGGACAGATGGAGTATAAGAGAAAACTACCACAATACAGAAACAAAAACAAAAATATTAAAAACAAAACACATGTTATACAAGTCATAAAGGAGTTGCTTCCCACATGGCCTCATGACGTGGCATGCTAAGTCTACCCGCTTCTTTTCGGCGCATTTCTCAGAGATAGTCCGTTGCTCAACGTCATTACCCATAGGTGACGTGGCACCATCTTTGAGCGGGCTGCACTTGCTCTGTTGGCAGTGGGACCCATAAAAGACCCCACTAGAACGACTCAACCGGCATTTTCTGGTATTATTATAATGGAGAAGAAAGAAAGAGTCGGGGATAGAGTTTAGAGAGAGTGTCTAGGTTCGGACCCGCTTAGTTGTACTGAACAGTATCACGGACCCACTGTCCCAATCCTTCTTGTACGGTCTACTTTAAATTTTAGAAAATCAAAAGCCTTTGGAAATTGTAATGGGCTAAAATATTTGTTAATTTTCCTAAAAGATGACTCATGGTTAAGAAAAAATATTTAATATATGATAACTAGTTTTATATTTCAGTTAATCACAGTTTAAAATGCATATTTTAGGACCACTAAAATTAGTGAAGTGGACTATTAATGTTAGACAGAAAAATAAAAATCTGAGTCATGCAAAGTAATATAAGTGTCGAAGGGCCAAAATATTTACATGAACTATTGACATTTTACCTACTCTATCGCTTAAATTGGATAAGAAAATAAAGTAAAATGTTCAACCTTTGGATTTGTAATTTACGATTCAATAGAAAACACACTAACGTCCTGTTTGATAACATTGATTGGTACTATTTTTTTTTATTTTGGTATGAGAAAATGGTATCAACCCATGGTGAAATGGTTTTGAGTCAACAGTATTGGCATCATTGGCACCAAAAGACCAAAATTTGGAATCATATGAATTGATGATTTTTGGTGGTGCGGTACTGTAGCAACCAAAACCAAAACCAAATAGTTGCACCACATCACCTCAAACCAAAATCAAATAGTTGCATCATATTAATATATTAATATTAATATATTTTAATATATTAATATTAAAATATATTTTTGAAAATATAATATATTTTAATATTATAGTTTTATTATTTTTCCTAAAAATTAATATATTAATATTAATATATTTTAATATATTAATATTAATATATTTTAATATATTAATATTAAAATATATTTTTGGAAATTTAATATATTTTAATATTATAGTTCTATTATCTTTCCTAAAAATTAATATATTAATATTAATATATTAATATTAAAATATATTTTTGGAAATTTAATATATTTTAATATTATAGTTTATTATCTTTCCTAAAAATTAATATATTAATATATTTTAATATATTAATATTAAATATATTTTAATATTATAAATTTTAATATTTATAAATAAAATATAAAACCATTCCAAGTTACCAAACATGGTTTAGTTTCAGAATTTAAACCCATATCAACTCTACCAAACATGGTTTGGTTTTTTAGCATCACTTTTTCTTACACCAAAACCATATGCACCAAACATGGTTCCAATTTAAAATAAAATCACACCAAACCAAATCCAACGCAACCCAACCCAACCCAAAACCAAAAACTAACACCTCACCGCACCGTTACCAAACGCACCCTAAGGTCGCGTTTGGTAATGGTGCGGTGCGGTGTTAGTTTTTGGTTTTGGTTTTGGTTGGGTTGGGTTGGATTTGGTTTGGTGTGGTTTTATTTTGGTTCCAAACCATGTTTGGTGCAGATGATTTTGGTGTGAGAAAAAATGATGCTGAAAACCAAACTATGTTTGGTAACTTGAGATGGTTTCACATTTTATTTATAAATATTAAAATTTTGTAATATTATAATATATTAATATTAATTTTAATATATTAATATTAAAACTTATAATATTAAAATATATTAATATTTATATTTATATTAATATTAATATTAAAATTTATATTAATATTAATATTAAAATGCCTATTAATATTAATATTAAAATATAAATATTATATTTGATGTTACAGTGCTACAGTGGGGTGCTACAGTACCCGCACCATACAAAACCATCAACTTTGATGGTTCCAAAAATGCCTCCAAATGGGTTGCTACAGTGCCATTTGGTGCGCTACAGTAGTACCAGCTCTAGTTTTACCAAACATGGGTTGGTACCACTATTTCGTACCAAAACCAAAAACTTGGTACCAAAACCAGTTACAAAACAGGGTCTAAGGGTTTGATTGATTTGTATTTCTGAAAACTGTTTTTGAGAATTCTAATAACAAATAATGATTTTTGAAAATAATAAAATTGAGTTATCTGAAAATAACCATTTTGTAACTGAATATTCAGAAAACTGAACAAAAAACTTACAGTTTTCTGATTTTTTTTTTTTAAAAAAAGAAAAACTATTCTCACACATACAAATCAAACATTTCCTAAAAAGTCCAAACACTTAACTAAAATTATAATATTATTTGTTATGACCATCACTGACTTATGCTTTTCGAGAGATATCGAACATACTATATATTGGAGTAACATTTTTCTTTTTAATCCTTCGTGTGAGATACAGAGAGGATGAGAAACCAATGATTTGTATAAGGAATTGAGGAGGTGTGAAGATGAGGGCTTGTTTAGTTTAATTGAGTCATCATTAAACTAAAAATAATAATGGTTGCAAGACTTTGTACTAAGACGTATTTTGGAATCTCATTATCCATTCATTCACTAAGGTTGATTATAGTATTAAAAGTTGGATTGAGGCCGCTAATCTCGTAGCTTTTTATACAATACTATATATGCCTCTACTGACAATTGTTACTACATAGCTGGCAATGGCATACAGTCTATACAGATACAATGTAGTAACTTAAAGAAACAAGTATTAGATATATATTAATTATTATTTAAAACAAAACGTGGTTACATTAATAAAATTAATTTATGACCATGCACTTTTGGCGTATGCCAAGCACGGTTAAGAGGCTGCCACCTTGCAGGTTCAATTGAAATCTTAATTTTTAATAAAATTATTCTGTCATTTAGAATTAAAGCTAGGATATTATTGGAGGTAAGAAGAACCTTGAGAGCATCTTTGAAGTCCAGCCTTAGATGGTTGATGCTCCACCCCTAATCTACTTATATGTATTCTGCCTTGGAAGCATTTGTATGTGTTTTTTCAATCAATTTATTAAAGGGCAAAGTGCAAAAAAGCCCCTCAATTATTGCCCAATGAGCAAGAAACCTCCATCAACTATAAAAGGAGCAAAAAAACCTCTCAACTATGTCAATTTGGTGCAATATACTCCTCCAAAATAATTTACACTGCAAAAATATATTTTTACCCTTACAAAAACAAATCACCATTTTTTTTTTGCAGATTTCTGCAATAACACACACTCACACATAAATATATATTTGGAGGGCGGGTGGAGGGGGTTCGGGGCTGAGGGTAGGGTGGGGGCGGGCGACGGCGGAGTGTTTGGATATATGGGTTAGGGTTAGGGTTGAATTATAGAATTATATGATTAAATTGATTTAAGTAGTGTTTGGTTTAATGGTTTAGATATAATTTATGATTTTTAAATTTTAATTTAGGGGTAAATGTGTCTTTTATGAATTATTGGCCTTAATTGCATCAAATTGATAGATGAAGGAACTTTTTTGTAGTTGAGGGGAGTTTCTTACTCATAGGCAATAGTTGAGGATTTTTTTTTTGAACTTTACCCTTTATTAAAAATACAATACCTGTCTTATACCGTTTAACTGTTTAAGGCAATACTGAAACTGCAATCGTGGAAAAGAAACACCAATGTGTGATAAAAAAAACCTTTAGGGCATGTTTTGTAAACATGTTTGGTGTCAAAAATATAGTTTTGGTGCCAAAAAATGGTACCAAACCATGTTTGGTAAAATGGTGCCAAAAAATGGTATCGTTACTGTAGCAAACCATGGTGCCAAATTTGTGAAGGATTTTGGAACCATTTTTTTTATGGTTTTGGATGGTGCGGGTACTGTAGCAAACCACTGTAGCAACCCGAATTCCTGTAGCACCGAATATAATATTTATGTTTTAATATTATGAATTTTAATATTAATATATATATATTAATATTAAAATTTATATTAATATTAATATTAAAATAATATTATTATAAATTTTAATATTAATATTTTAATATTAAAATTTATATTAATATAAAAAATAATATATATTAATATTAATAATTTAATATTAATATATTAATATATAATAATATATTAATATTAAATTTTATATTAATATTAAATTAAAAAATATAATAATATATTTTAATATAATAAAAATATAATATATTTTGATATAATAAAAATATTTTAATATTATAGATTTTAATATTAATATATTAGTATATTAATATATTTTAATTTTAATATTAATATTAATATATTTTAACTCATACCAACTCTACCAAACATGGTTTGGTTTTTCAGCATCACTTTTTCTCACACCAAAACCATCTGCACCAAACATGATTTGGAAGCAAAATAAAATCATACCAAACCAAATTCAACCCAACCCAAACCAAAATAAAAAACTAACACCGCACCAAACCGTTACCAAACCGTTACCAAACGCAAACTTAAGGTCCAATCTAATGCCGTCATGAGTCCAAGTAGACATTGGCCGAAAGGTCCAGCCCATAATCACCAAGTAAGGATAGAATTGAAATTGGCTAAAGGTCTAGGCCCATAACCACGAAGGAAGGATCTTGGGCTTAAATTCAATGAATAATTTGTGATACAAATATCTATACAATAGGATAAATTGCTTAAAACCCCTCTCAAGTTTACTCTCTTTTTCTACTATATCCCCTCAATTATGAAATAAACTTAGAAACCCCTAACGTTTCATAAAAGATTGCACTATAGGCTTGCGCTCAAATATTTTTACCCTTTTACCCTCCAAACTTTTTGTATTTCCACCTTACCTTTAATCATATCCTTACTATTATATTTCTTAATTTTTTAAATTACAAAAATATTATTATTTTTAGTTAGAATATTAATCATGCCATTTACCTTTAATGTATTAGACTAAATATACTCTCAAATGTTAAATTTTTTTTTTTGTAAGTTTTAATTATTTTATTTGTAAATCAATTAACTTGTTATTAAATTTTACTTTGATTTAAATCATAAAACTCAATCCTAATTAATATATTCATAAATAAATCACAATTTATGAATATAATTTTATGAAAAGAAATTTTCATTTGGTAAAAAAAAATTAATTAGGATAATGAGTTTTATGATTTAAATTAAATTAAGTTTTATTGTAAAATGATATATATTTTGGAATATATATATAATTCGTCAAAAATATATATTTTTCGAATTGTTTTAAAACAATATGAATTTTTTCCAAAAAATAATTTTGTTGAGAAAAATATATATTATTTTCCAAAATATGATTTTTTCCTAAAATAATATATATTTTTTCCGAAATATATATTTTTTATATTTTAGAAAATAATGTATATTTTTCAGAAAAAATTCATATTTTTTAAAACAATTTGAAAAATATATACTTTTGACGAATCATATATATATATATATTCCGAAATATATATCATTTTTCAATATATATATATTCCAAAATATACATATTTTTTCGAAAAATAATTTTTTGAAGGTTTGATTTCACTAAACTCTCCTATACTATTAATGGTAGTTTAAGTATTATGACTTAAAAATCATATTTTGGAACATAATATATATTTTTCTCAAAAAAAATATTTTTCGAAAAAAATTCATATTTTGGAAAATAATATATATTTTTCTCAATAAAAATTATTTTTTTGGAAAAAATCATATTTTGGAACATAATATATATTTTCCCCCAAAAAATTATTTTTCAAAAAAAATTCATATTTTTTAAAAAGAATTTGGAAAATATTTATTTTTGACGAATTATATATATATTCCGAAATATATATCATTTTCCAATATATATATATTTTCTGAAATATATATATTTTGTTCGAAATATATATATTGTTTTCATAAATTGTGATTTATTTGTGAATATATTAATTAGGATTGAGTTTTATGATTTAAATCAAACTAAAATTTAATACCAAGTTAATTGATTTACAAATAAAATAATTAGAACTTATAAAAAAAAAGCTAACATTTGAGAGTATATTTAGTCTAATATATTGAAGGTAAATGACGTAATTAATATTCTAACTAAAAGAAATAATATTTTTGTAATTTAAAGAATTAAGAAATATAATAGTAAGAATATGATTAAATGTAAGGTGGAAATATAAAAAGTTTGGAGGGTAAAAGGGTAAAAAGTTTTGAGAGCAAGTCTATGGTGCAAGCAAAATAAAAGTTTAGGGGGGTATAATTAGTTGAAGGGGTATATTAGAGAAAGAACGTAAACTTCAGGATTTTTTTTAGCAATTTACCCTATACAATATATATATATACTTACAACACTATATGATATATTAACAGTGTTTAATTAGCTTTACAGAGAAGGGAAAATGGGCGCGACATCATCGACGGAGCAGGTCCCGCCGGAACAACTGGAGGCGGAAGCCCTAGCTGCTTCGACTGGTGCTCTTCCTATGCTTCGAAACACCTTTTCCAGACTCGCCGATCCACAAACTCACACTGTCCCTCTCATTTCTCTCCAGGTTAAACCCTATCTCTTTCTCTACTCTTATTCAAACGTCTATTCATACTTGTATATATTACCTACTCGTTCGTTACACTTCTTAATCGTATATTCACACCTTACTTGTGCAAATCAATTTGGAATCCATTTTTTTTTTGTCTCTACAACCCCCAAATCCAAATCCACATCAACGAAATAAATAAATAAAGTTTTTGAATTCCACAGAATTAAAATGATTATATGAAGTATAAAGGTTTTATTTTATTTTATTCTGCAACTAAGCTATGATGATTTGGTGGACACGTACTCCGTCCTTCTCACATTAATATTCCATGTTTGAGGGATTCAATTGAATCGAATCGTGTTGATAGTACTTAGAAATATATATTTATCCCCAATGCTGAAGAAGTTCAAAATCATATTGGACTGGTTGAAACTGGGCAACTATTTTCGGACAACGAAATGAACTAATAATACGGGACGGAGGTTGAATGTTTCATGCTTTAGTGATTGAACCTGGAGTCTTGCTTGTCATTATTTTGGTAAACACATCTAATCCTCAATTATATCATTAGATGTTCTTGTGTTTAGATATACACCGGATGCTATTTCTATGATGGTCAATTTTATGTTTATAGATGTTCAGGTTTCTAGTTGGGTCATGACATTACCATTTGTTGTTGATGTCAGGAATGCTTCTCTGTGATATTTGAAACTTCATTATGTGAAGCTGACTGCCTTCTCGGGTTGCTTGGCCATCTTGGTCCATCCATAGTTGACCTCTTTTTTGTTGCCGAAAATGGAGGGATCAGTTGGATTGAGTTCTTGAGAGGTTACATCAAGTGCTGTGGGAGGACAGCTGCGTCGACTTCACTTAATAACTTATTAAGGTTATTTGCGGATTTATCTGAAAAAGCTGGTCTTCCCGTAAATTTGCAGTTTGAATCCACTGACGCTGATTGTAAGGTGAATGGGTCTTTAATGCCGGGTGATATTCGCATGCTTCTATGGGTTTGTTGGATTATGTCGTGGAATTCAAGAAAGTTGAAATCTTCTGAAGGGAAAACAGATTATGGTTTTCCAGATGTAAGCCATTTAGTACTATCTGCTGTTGTATCTTGCACAGAAGTTGGTAGTGAATTGAATGTATGGGACTGTGATGTGTCCTGCTTGGATGTCCAACTTCCTGCGGGAAAGATTCATATGTGGGCCTTAAAAACAGTGCCAAGCCTTGCAGATTGCTTTTCACAATTTGTCCAAGCAAGAATATGCAGTTCTTTAACTTCAGAGGTACCACACTTCCTCTACTTGGTGCATTCAAATTTTGTTATAAAGTTACTTATACCGTAGTACTTACAGATATCTTTGTACATGTTAGAAGTATCTTTGCCGGACTCGGAATATTTGCAAATGGAATAAGAAAACGTCTATGTTTGGTGGACATGCACATAGGAATGATGTTCGAGTAATTCTACTATTGTAACTTGGGGGTCTTTCCTCACTTTTTGTAGAGGTCGAGGATTCAAGTCCCCATAGGGTTTGAAGTGGGTGTGCGAGTTTCAACTAAGATAAATAAAAAAATTTAGTGTCTGACGCTTACAGGTAAATCAGATAGTATCATGTGTAACCTAAAACAATGATATAGTGTGTACTACTATCGTCTGGTCTTCAGGTATTTAAATGAATTCATGCATGAGCTAGCCTTTGCTTCTGGTTCAAAACATGGTTGGAGATTTAATATGAAGTATTGTTGATTCGTGGCATTCCTGTGTCTTATTAGCAATTGAGATTGTTTGCCTAAGCATCTTGGAACTAGAGTATAATTGATAAGTTTAAGCTGTGGGGTTAATGTCTATATCAGTTGCCTCCTAGTGTAGCCCCTTTATTTATCTCTCTTTCCCTTTCTATATATGTATATGTTTATCTCCCCTTCTTGTGTCTTTTGTTCTTTTATTTGTCATATATTTACAATTTTTACAAGGTTGTGTTCTGTGAACATGATAAAGTTTCAGTACTTCAGTTGTTACATTTATTTCGTGAACTTACAGATGTCTACTTTTTGGCATATTATTAACCATCCTTAGGACAAGTTGGAGCCATCATGCTCATCCGCCTCGGAAGTTCCCTCAACCAAGGCATGCAACACTCATCTTCTGACCTGTGGAAGGGCCTGGGCCATTTCCCTTACTCTTAAAAGTCCTTTGCGTGAACGAATTTTGAAAATGTGCCTCCCGGGTGATGGTGATCAAACAAGTGAAAGCCTACTTTATAGGTTTGTCTGTTTCTTCCTTTGGTCTTGCCTCAGTTGCCTGCTGTTCACCACTGTCAATAATTTTTAAATAAGAAGACTGATGTAGTATAGCTGATCACATATTAGTTTTTATCTTCATATTGTGCTTGTTTAATTTGGGCTAGAAGTGAGAACTCACCTGTGCTCTTTGTTTCCTTAATTCATTTTTCTGGGGGATTGAGCCCTCCACTTGATTAATTTTTTCAGATTGGAGTGGTTCCACCATTCTTATATGGTGGAGTTAATATTGGTTAATGAGTTGATTTATGAATATATTTGATAAATTGGCCATTGGAGCCATCGAGAGTTTGTGCCAAACAAGATAATCACTACCGGCCCAACTTTCAGTAGTAAGCAAGATAGAGTGGATTAAGCAATTAGTGTGTTGTGTGTACTGCCACTCTTAAGAGTGTAGAGCGTGTATTGTCACTCTAAGATTTGTCTATAAGTATGGGGTTGTAAACCCCTAATTTAATCATCTTGTACGGGGAAGTTTCTCTCTCTATATAGACATGAATACACTCTAGGTTACTTGCTATCTTTCTCAAGACTCCCATAAGTCTTAGCTTAAGGATATCATGGGCTTGTAAACCCCTAGTGTGTTATTTTTGGGGCTAAATCTTGCAAAATAATAAAGGAACCATGAGAAGAGGATAAGCAGGCAGGGACATGAGGAACTTATATGTGAAGCGTGGTTAGGGAGAGGGTTTGTTTTATACTCAGATCCATTGCGACCTCTCTCTCAATATAAACAAAACAATGTGTATATCTTTCGATATGTATTTTTAATGAAACTGTGCTCGTGGTAAACCATTTCACGAGGCTGTGGATTTTGTTGGTGAAAGTTGAAAGACAAGGCAGTCTTTCATAGCAATATTACTGTCTGAGATGTCAGTTGGCAACGATGATATAAGCTGATCTCTGTTGGCATTTTTATTTTTTAATTTCTGGTATAAATTACTTGCGCATATTTGTAGTCAAACCCACTCTACACAATTACTTACTGGTTTATTTTACTTGTAGAATTCTTACCAATCCTTTGATACGACATTTTAGGTCCTCTATTCATGGGAAAGGCTTGAACCGTTTCTGGTCAAATATTGAAGGTTATAATGGCCCGATGCTAATATTGATTGCTGCAAGTTCTGGAGATCCTGATGGTAACGGCAATGTCAGGAGATGGATCATTGGTTCATTAACTTATCAGGGTTATGAAAATAGAGATACGTTCTATGGAAGCTCCGGCAGTCTATATGCTATAAGTCCAGTCTTTAATGTATTATCAGCTTCTGGTATGTAACATGGAAATAATCAATAAACAGATTCTGCAGATGCATTTATAGTTGTATCCCCTTTCTAAAGCCAAGTAATAAGTGTCTATTTTAGTGGCAGGGAAGGCGAAGAATTTTGTGTATAGCCACTTGCATCCTGCACGTAGAGTATATGAGCCTCATCCAAAGCCTGTTGGGATTGCATTTGGAGGTTCCACTGGGAGTGAGAGAATATTTGTTGATGGAGATTTTGCTAGAGTAACTCTTCGTCATCATGCAGTTGACAAAACTTATCAACCTGGTTCACTTTTTCCTGATCAGGTACTACTAGTGGTGGTGCTGTATACAAATTGAAGTGTTGACTAATGCCACCATCTTGTTTCTTGGTTTTAAACACAATTAAGTGGATATATATGTATATATTTTCCTTATAGTTGTATCGTATATTTTGTGGGATTCTTATATTAGGGACGTTAGCTGACCGATATCCTTTAATGGCTTTGGCACCTTTGCCATTTCCTTGCTTATCCATATGAATCTGGGTATACACTCTTTTAGTGTCCCCTCTTCTTTCTTTTCTCTCTCTCTCATATGTGCCGACTGTAGAGTGTAGGTGATTACATTATATAGATGAAAAGAATGTGCCTCATGTAAAGATATTGAAGTGAAAGTGTCAGAAACCATCCTAACATACTAATTTAGACACCTTGATTAAAGGTTTGAGGTTTTTTTTTTCCTCTTTTGTGTGTGTGAGAGAGGTGGTCCTGGTTTTTGAACCATTGAATTCGCATTAGTTGTTTCTTAGAAGGATGGTTATGTTCCTATAAGTTATTTGTGGATGCAATTTTTTTTTTAACACGAATTGGCATGTTGCAGAGGTTCTTACCTGTTGAAGCTGTGGTTGTGGAAGTGGAAGTATGGGGATTAGGTGGGAATGCGGCTACGGAAGTGCAAAATTCATATAAGAAGAGGGAAGAACTTTTCACTGAACAAAGGCGCAAGGTAACCTATTTAAAAATTAAATATAAGAGAGTTTGAACGCTCCATAGTTTTACATCATGAGCAACATTACCATCTTGTTGGCCAATTTGCAGGTTGATTTGAAAACATTTGCCAGCTGGGATGACTCACCTGAGAAAATGGTGATGGATATGATATCTGATCCCAATAAAGTTCAGCGGGAAGATCGATAATTAGGATTATCTCTATCCCATTATCTAATCAGCCATGAAGAGCGTATCTGTTTTGATGGATACTGGGGACTTCCTGCTCGGAGAGTGAGCTCAGCTGAGGGGTAAGGTTCCCAAGGAAATACCTACGGAGGCGTACCTCCTGTGTTTGTAATGACCGGACCATATGAGTTAATATTGTACATATTTAGGAGGACATGTATCCACAAAAACATCTTGGTAGTACAACTAAGATGTGGTTGTATAACAAAGGGAAATATATGTAAATCACTTCTCACTCAAGTACAGACCAGAGACCTGGGAATCAAGTTCAATGTTAGAGCTTTTTGAATACGGATACGAATGCGAATTGATGGGTGTATAGTGTCAGGAGCTGGGGTGGACACTAAAAACCTTGTTCTGAGAACATTTACATATCCTGTATCTGTATATGATGGGAGGAACAAGTGCTTGTAAAAATCTCTGTTGGAATCTCAACAGGTAAAGATAATATGGAATTTCAATATGGTATTACTTCCTGTTATTTATTTTTTAATCATTTTTATTGCTGGTAATGATATTCATCCAGTCACAATTTGGAATTTTTTTTATGGAAAATCTTGAGCATTTGTTTGTGTAGCTATCTGAGCTTCCTAAAAGGAAAAGTTGCTGCTAATCCACAGTTTGCTCTGGAGGCAATGTATAGATGGATGAGGTAAGTAATTCCAAATTCTAAATTAATGGTCTCGTTTTGTTTGCAATGGCATCATCACAGTTTCTGGAGGCAATAGTATTATTCCATCTATAATTGAGGGAATTGTTTCAATTTGTTTCATCTTGAATGCCATATGAAATTTCTATATTCCAACATTTTCTATTCCTCATTTTTTCTTTTTCTTTTTTGGTGAATTTTTATTGGATTCCTAAAACGCCGTATCGCATGCTATATATCCATGTTGAGGATCACAGGCAGGATATAAAAATGCAAATACTCAGTTATATAAAAACAGTATATTCATTCCAGTCGTTCACCCAAAAATAAAGAAAATAAAAAAAAAAATAACAAAGCAAATCAACGGTACACCCGGAAAAAAAAAAAAAAAAACAATAAGGATAAAAACGGAAATGATTCAAGATGTGGAATTAGATGAGGGAAAGAGTGAGGTTATAGTGATTAGACGATGTAAGATTGGCCAGTAATATCGATGTCTCGATCACCGGTGGGTGGTGGCGGTTTGTGCTTCGGTGGGGGTGGCGGTTCAACCGGTCCATCTGCGCTCTGTGTGTCACTAGCAGGTGGCTTCGACGGTGGTGCTGATCCGTCCTCCGCCGCCTCGGTTCCATACATTCCGCCACCGTAGGCACCTCTCGTCACCGGCTTCATTTCTGATATATTAGGTGGTGGGTGTTGCTGCCTCATCTCTCTCTCCCTTTCAGAATCCTTCCCTTCTCTTTCCCCCTCCTTCTTCATTTTCGGCTTTGTCTCACCACTTTCCATCATAACGATCTTCTTAGGATCAATCTGTTAGACACACCTATACATATATTCATAGATATAGATATAGTTAACAGGTTTCACCACGTGTCTGTTTAGCGATGTGGCATAACCTTTGTGCACCACGTGGTTGCTTGCATGCAATTTTAACAGGCCTTTATCTAGAGGGTAAATTGGATAACTCTAATGTATATCCCAAACCAATAAGAATAATTGGTGAAACACACGTAAGTAATAGAATATATGTTATATTATATCCTTTTCGTATATTAGTTTGAGTACCACATGAATTTATCTCAGCTATCCAATAACCTTTTCGTATATTAGTTTGGGTACCACATGAATTTATCTTTCCGCTATCCAATACCTTCTCCATAGGTGTTACAGGGTTCAGAGCCCATCATCCGTGTCAGCTTTATCTCATTTCAAACCGGAAAATCTAATTTTGTACGTGTCATGCTATGGCGCACAACAACATATATAATGGTAAAAATACCGTCAAAATATTTTTTAGGGTTAATAGCAAAAAATCCCCCTCAACTATACCCTCTCTCTAACTAAACCCCCTGGTGTGCAATTTACCACCCTGAACTATGTTTTTTGTGCAGAAAACCCCCCTGAACTATAGTTTTTCCTGCAAAGTTATAACACCGTTAAGTAAAATTGCACTGGGATCCCCTAAAGTTTCTGTTAATTTCGCTCGCGCCCTGAAATTTTATTTTCTTTGCAGTGACACCCCCTTGAAGGGTGAAATGACCAGAATGCCCTTGTTTTGTCTCCCCTATTTCATGAAATAAATATCTAGGTGGTGAAATTACCTCCATGCCCCAAGATTAGAACTTTATAATATTTGGGGATATTTCCAAATATTTTTTTCAAAATAAAAGTTAAAGAAAAGAGGTTGGAAATATTTCAAAACTTTTAAATAATAATAATAACTAATTAATACGCATTACTTGAAATGTAACTCTAATGAATATTTCAAAAGATATAGATTAAGGAGTTATAAATATTTTCATATTTTTTTAAAAAAAATAATTAATTAATATATTAATTAAAATGTAACTCTAATGGATATTTCATAAAATATGGAGTAAAGATATAAGACAAATATATTTCGGCAAACAACAAGTGTTAACCCTTTAAAATAAGACTGTCAAGAACTTGTAACCCCTGGATTCATTTAAAATTGAATGGTCTAATTTTTCGAATATTTATCATGATGGAAATTGCAGGTTGATCATTTATTTCTTAATTTTCATTCAAATTTTTATTTTTGAATGGATTTTTTTCTTATAAGTATTATTATTATTAGTTACATAGTTGTCTTTCATCAAGCAACAAGACACAATCATTATAGAGAATCTCATATGGCCAAATTTTGTTCAAAATATTTTCCTTAAATGAAGTTGGAGCCTTACTAGAAGCAGTGTGTGACATAGAAATTCAAGTGAGTGGCAAAATTGTCACCTTAAAGTTTCAATGTATATATGCGGTCGTAAAAAATTAGTTCTTAGAAAGTGAGTAATTATTAGGTTGAATATTTGGAATAGGAAGTCACAAAATTTGTTCTTAACGATTAATACTTGTTGCTTGCCGAAATATATTTGTCTTATATCTTTACTCCATATTTTATGAAATATCCATTAGAGTTACATTTTAATTAATATATTAATCAATTATTTTTTTAAAAAAAATATGAAAATATTTATAACTCCTTAATCTATATCTTTTGAAATATTCATTAGAGTTACACTTCAAGTAATGCATATTAATTAGTTATTATTATCATTTAAAAGTTTTGAAATATTTCCAACCTCTTTTCTTTAACTTTTATTTTGAAAAAAATATTTGGAAATATCCCCAAATATTATAAAGTTCTAATCTTGGGGCATGGAGGTAATTTCATCACCTAGATATTTATTTCATGAAATAGGGGAGACAAAACAAGGGCATTCCGGTCATTTCACCCCTTCAAGGGGGTGTCATTGCAAAGAAAATAAAATTTCAGGGCGCGAGCGAAATTAACAGGAACGTCAGGGGATCCCAGTGCAATTTTACTTAACGATGTTATAACTGTACAGGAAAAACTATAGTTCAGGGGGGTTTTCTGCACAAAAAATAGTTCCGGGGGGTAAAGTAAGAGAGAGGGTATAGTTCAGGGGGGTGTTTTGCTATTAACCCTATTTTTTATTTCTTGTATCTTTATTAATTGAATTATAATAGTATAAAAAAATAAAGGGGTTAATTTCACAAAACTCCCTTATACTATTCAATTTAATCAACTAATTACCACTGTGTCCACTTTGTCCCCTCCATAGTGAGTCATAATACCTAAACTACCCTCAATAGTATAGGGGGTTTAGTGAAATCAAGTCTTTAAAAAATTATTTTTCGAAAATCAATTATATTTTTCGTAAAAACTATAAATTTCAAAAAAATATATATATTTCAGAAAAAAATATTTTTCGAAAACAATATATATTGGAAAAAATATATATATTTTGGAATATATATATATTTCGAGAAATATATATATATATATATTGGAAAATGATATATATTTCGGAATATATATATAATTCGTCAAAAATATATATTTTCCGAATTATTTTCAAAACATATGATTTTTTTTCCGAAAAATCATTTTTTTGGGAAAAATATATATATTATGTTCCAAAATATGATTTTTTCACAAAAATAATTTTTTTGAGAAAAATATATATTATTTTCCAAAATATGAATTTTTTCCGAAAAATATTATTTTTGTGAAAAATATATATTATTTTTTCCGAAAATAATATAATTTTTTTAAAACAATTCGGAAAATATATATTTTTGACGAATTATATATATATTCCGAAATATATATCATTTTCCAATATATATATTTTGTCAGAAATATATACTCCCTCCATCCATTTTTAATTGTCCATGTTTGAAAAGTCAACAATTTTTTTATATTATTTTCTTTCTTATTTAGCTCTTGATAATGTAGTATAGTTATGCTTTTTAGCGGGGTTCATTATTTTTTGAAGTTAATAAAAAATAATAATTTGTGAAAGTATATGATAGTGGTGTATTGAGATTCGAAACTGAAAAACTAATTTTGAGCAAATAAACTAGGCAAAGTGGAAATCTCGAGTCAATCTTGCTTTGCATGTTTTCTATGCCTATTGTGTACAAAACACCGCCACACTGGGACACTCGTGCCCAGATAGACCCGTGAACTTCAAACTTGAAGGCCTAAGTGACCCGTGACCCACATTTACTCTCACTTTTCACACCTAATTACCCTCTCTTTATAAAACCGATTATAACGTTTATTTTTCACCACAAAGTCTAAAGTCTTTATTTTTTTATAAAAAAATTCCCCCAAAAAAGTATGGTAATAGGAGGCTAAATTGTTTTCTTGTATCTTATGAAGTGACATAAATTTCCGTCTTTACAAGGTATACTTGTTTATTAATTTTTAATTTTTTTTTTACAAAAAAACACCCAAGAAAATTACTCTATTTTGAATTTGAAGTCATCATTCTATACCTTCAACATAGTAAAATAGATGCTTATAGAAATAGAAGAGTGTTGATGTAGAAACTTGTCCAAGGTCATCAAAACATAGTGGTCCTGGTCCCTCCCACTAGGCGAGAAAATATATATTTTTTCAGTAATAATATACAAATATTTTACATTCACTTTTTTAATGAAACAAGTATTTTCAGATGGTGAATTGAAAAGAAATAGTTGATATATAGTTAATTAAATTAGGAAGCAGGACTCTGATACGTAGGTATGTGGTCTGGGTATGGGCAGCTTTGTCTACTCACATGCACTTCATATGTGAATCCTCAGCCCCTCTGGCTCTGCTACGTATTTATTCCAAATTCCAAATCATGAACTTGTGGGCACTGTGAAAGGTCACATGCAAACAGTCTCGAAAGTCTATTGACAGAGATGTTATATGTGTCAGAGAACTAAATACCATATGCATACATGTATGTATATATATATATATATATATAGTATGTAGAGGGCCTAGAGGCATGTAGTAGGCAGGACAAGAGAGTGGTCACTTGTAAAGAGTTGTATTGAAAATGGCCAAGTTTATCGGTTTTTGGCAACTTGAACATTTGTAATGACAAATACCATATTATGCATGACACCCCAAGAAAGCTTGATATTTGTGATGTACAAAAGCATTACTAAAATTCCCTAAAATTATACAACACAACCTCGAAATACATTCTACATTTAACTTGAAAATATAAGTCTACATAATTATATAAATATGTATATCTTTGTATGAGACATATAAATGTGTTTAAGCTGCAAAGTGCAAACATGAGATTAACTACTGTCACCATGTGACTTCATGCACACATATATATACCCTATGACTATGAAAGTGAAGTTGGAAAATGACTTTGCCTATTGACATGTAACAAAAGGGAATTAAATAAATATTTTTCTCAATGAGGCAACGATCGTTTTCTTTGTGCTTGTTGGGTTTCATATTTGTAACTACAATTGATGGTGACATTCTAGTCACGCTTAACAAAAAAAAAGAAAAAAAAGAAAAATCATACATAAAACAAACCAACTATTTCCCAAACAACATGTTTACATCAATTAAAAATATAAACGATTGAACATCCAAAAACAATTAAACAAAAAATGTATTAATCTAAACTCCATGCAAACCGAAGAAGTATTGTCATTGTATGTGGACCCATATACCCTCACTAGGAATTTCCTCATGAACTACAAACAATAGATAATACCCGGATGGTGCAAGAATGTTTGAACCCGGTGTCATCACTTCAACCTCATACATATATGTTCCCGCCATTGTCACATTTCTTCTATCAAGAACCAACAATCTTTGATTCATTGAAAATGAGTGTGTATTAAATGATGGTGCCACCATTGTTACCATAACCAAATTTACATCCAATGTACCTTTCATGGTGAACCCAAGTCTTACCATTTGCCCATACCCGAATTTAGTTTGAGAAACGGGCGAGACGATATTCGGGCGCAAATTGTGGAGTCCCGGATCCAAATATGCTGGTGAAAATGCCTCCAAGCTTAATTCGGTTGGAAAAAGGACTCCGGTGAACTCATAGTAAGTATGAGGATTGCTACCACCAACAAGAACTCGACCATCGCGAAGCAAAATTGCTGTTGAGTGGTACATTCGGGGCGTTGTGGTCGGATTTTCTACCACAAACCGCGACCCGGTCGGATCTCCGGGTCGGTAAGTTAACGGCTTAAAAACCGGGTCCCGCCCATATTCCCACCCGGCCGTCCCCTGCGCCGCCCCGTTTATAATCAAAACGTTGCCGTTCGGTAGTAAGACCATGTCACCCATGACCCGAGCCAGTGGCATGGTCTCCATCTCCCATTCCGGACTCGGGTCGGTTATTTTGATCCGGCCACACGTATTCAAAGCCCCGACAAATTCCCCATTTTTTGCACTAGTAAATGTCCCTTTCGGTGCACCTCCACAAACCAAAACCTCAGCTTCCACTGCCCCTCCCTTCAAGTTCTTCAATGGCAGCAAAACCGCCGACCCGGTGCTCGGATAACACCGGGGATGGCCTCCGGGCATTTCCGGGTACTTCCTCACGATCACATCATTCACATAATCGAATAATATAGCGCGATTATTCGCGAAAATAAACAAATGTCCATCTACATTGAGAAACACAAATGGATATAGATTGTTCTCTATATTCCTGTCATTAGTCTCCGCTAGAAATGGCAAATTGTATGCTTTGGTGGTTCCCGCCATTTTCGGGTAAAACTCGTAGTTGAACTGGCGGCGGCCGCCAATGATGATCTGGCGGCCGTCCGGCAGTATGTGATTAGTTGCATACCATCTTCTTTGAGCTAAGACGGAGGGGACTTCTTCCCAATCACAATCATTGTTAGAGCATGGCCGGAAAGTTCTGACCACGTGATCACCATCGTTGAAGCCTCCGGTCTGGATCAGACGGCCATCGGACATGAGGGCGCCGGAGGAGCACCAGACGTCGGTGAGCACCATGAGGGGTCGGACGCTGTTGGTGGCTACGTCGAACTCGACCGAATGGGCCGAGCAGTCGGTGGTTAAAGCGGTGTCGTTTTGGTCGACGCGGCATTTACCGTTGGGAAGTGAGATGTTGGAGCGGCCGAAATCGGTCCGGTCGTAAATGACGACGCGGTCGGTGTTGAGGAGTTGCATGTGCATGGCCGAAATGCCAATGTTGGCGTTTACGGTTCTCCATTGGCCACCTCCGGTGGCGGCGTGGGTCAGATTCCGGTGGCATGGCCCGGTGGGTAGGAGTAGTATTAGTAGGAGGGGCCAAAGGGGGAAAGAAAGATATGAGATCGTTGGGGTCATAATGTCTGTTATTTTTTAGTTTTGGTTTATGTACTTTGTGGTCAGGTATACAATGGTGATTTAAGGTGGTCTTCTTTGAATCATTTCTAGGTTTTAGGGAGGGGAGGCATTACCATATATCATACGCAAAGCAAACGCGTGGATTTGATTTATTTTGTACATATATATCTATATCCATATGTAAACACGTAATTTTTTTTTTTTTTTTTTTGTTGTTGTTGTATTAAGTTGATTGTTTTGATAAAGGTAAAATAAAGGACCTAATACCATCTAAAATACAAATTCTTTCGGTGTTGTTATTTTTACAAACTCTATAGCAAGGAGTTTTTATGAAAAACCAAACTCTTCCAAATGTAATTAAATATTGAATATTTTTGTTGCAACATTTTTTTTTTGTAAATATATATATATAGATAGATCATGAGTACCAAGTTTTATGTTTACGGGGAAGGAGTAAAGTTTTTTTTAATTTTTTATTTAGATAATCATTAAATTAGTATATGTATCCAAATACCATCTTTATTTTTATCATGTAAAGGAAATACTCATACACAACTAACAAATGTTAAGAAGTGGGAAGTTATGAAGCCATTAACTCGGGTGACATAGTTGGGAAACGGTAGGGACATAGTGCCTCAAGAATTATTAGGTCCTAGGTTAGATTCCCGTTGATTATAATTTTGTTTGGACCGGTTGTTAATATCAAGGTTCTGAAGATTAGTTAAAGTGCGTGTAAACTGATCTGGATACCACAGTTACCTCTCCCTCTATATATATATATATATATATATTTATGAAACTGGTAGGATCTAAAATCAAACCTAGCCTAAGAACTCAACTATACTCTAATAATGTGCCAGTCTACAAGATACGATTAAACATTAATCCATACCCTTAATTGGTTCTAACATTAATGGCTAGAGAGAGAATTGTTGAATTGATATAAATAATTAATATTAAGGATTGAATTTGGATCTGAGGCCTGGTACGAAACACCGATATAAACTCGTGTTGGTGTATCACATTCTCATAATCTCATTCACTGTGGGAATTTACGACACACCGTAACAAGCTGACTTCAAAGCATATATGTCCCACATCATTGGTTATTTCCAATTCAATATAGCATTGTACAAAATAAATGCTCTAACCTAACACAAATGGTCCAACTTCTTTTTTTTTTCATTTTTTTTTCAATAAATTACACACGTGTATATATAGATGTGTAATATATATATATATATTATGTGGTCGAATTTAAATAAGAATGTGAGAACTGTGTCTTCACACGATGCTGAAATTCTCAGAGAAAGACAAAGGTTGTACCGAGGTTCGACTTTTAACAGACTTGCACATTTTGTTTTAGAGTTAATTTCAGTAAATTATCTGGTTTCAAAAAAATCACTTTGTCTCCTTTTTATACAGAAAATTCTCATGTATTTATCAAATTGTATCAATTTGTCCTATTTTTTATAATTTTGGACCAAAATACCCCTGCGATTTAATGAAAATGATTTAAAATTAAAAAATATATATAAAATTCGAAATATATATATAATTTGTAAAAAATATATAAAATTAAAAAAAAACATATAAAATTCAAAATATATATATATATATATATATAATTCAAAAAAACATATAAAATTAGAAAAAAATATATATAAAATTCGTAAAAATATATAAAATTCTTAAAACAATATATAAAATTTGAAAAATATATATAAAATTTGAAAAAACAATATAAAATTTGTAAAAATGATTTAAAATTTGAAAATTGATTTAATGATTTAAAATATCCCTGAGATTTAATGAAAAATGATTTAAAATTCAAAAAAATATATAAAATTAAAAACAAAACATATAAAATTTGAAAAAACATATAAATTAGAAAACATATATATATATATATATATATAATTCGTAAAAATATATATAAAATTCGTAAAAATATATATATAATTTGTAAAAAATATATAAAATTCGAAACAAATATATAAAATTTGAAAATTTTATATTCTTACTTGTATTCTCTTGTAACCTTAATATATTCTCTTGTTTTTACATCTTCTTACTTATTTTTTCAAATTTTATATGTTTTTTTGAATTTTATATATTATTTTTTGAATTTTATATGTTTTTTTCAAATTTTATGTATTTTTTTTTCGAATTTTATATGTTTTTTTTCGAATTTTATATACTTTTTTGAATTTTATATTTGTTTTTCAATTTTTATAGTTTTTCTTCAATTTTTATAGTTTTTTTTTGAATTTTATATTGTTTCGAATTTTATATATATATTTCGAATTATATATATATATATTTTGAATTATATATATATTTTTTGAATTTTAAATTATTTTTCATTAAATCTAATGGGTATTTTGGTCCAAAATTATAGGGAATGTGACAAACTGATAAAATTTGATAAATGCAGAGAGATTTTCTGTATTTCAAGGGGACAAAGTGATCTTTTTGAAACTATAGGGGTTTACTGAAATTAGCTTTTTGTTTTATTTCCTTGTGATCACTCAAACCACTTAAATTCCTTGTATTTTGAGAGGTGTCTGATTTTCTATTACTCGATTATTGTTCTTATGCTTTGCGTGGTTTTCATACCAAGATGTATATATACATATTATACATATCTTGTGGCTCAAGCTCCTAGGCAAAACTATGTGCAAAATTTTCTCAAAAGTTGAGACATGTGAAAGAAAGGTGTTTGAACAAAATCAGGGATTTCGAACCAAATCTGTCTTGTGTGTGTTGTGTTTGGTTGGCGAATATTTTATACACACGACATATCAAGTTTGCACATGCAGGGATTAATAACATTTTCGCGTCAACAAATGTTTAAAACATTTTACTGTGGCAAGTTTGATTTTTGTTTTTGTTTGATATTTTTTACTTTTTGTTTGCTATTGTAATTATTTTCCAAACAAAAATATGTTTAGTTGGGTTCCTGAAAACCGTTTCCAGAAAATTTAGTTATAAAAATGTCAGATTTCAGAGAACTCATTTTTATTATTCTCAGAAAACAATTTATAATTTTCAAAATTCTCCAAAACAGTTTTTTGAAATACAAACCAAGCACACCTAAATACTCCCTAACCTCTTAAAACACTCTACCAAAATATGCAAACTCTTCTAAATTTTTTGTCAAATACCATTCAACACAGTTTTTCATTTCAGAAAGCTAAAGTAGCTTTTGAAAAGCCAATCCAAACAAGAAGATTCATATTTCTATGAGCGCAAAATGTAGCACAACGCTAGTAAAATGCACTACAATGCGAGTGTAGTAAGGCATGAAAATGGAGTCCTTTAATTAAAAAAAAAAAATCCCCACAAACATCAAAAAAATTATGGTTTAGTTTTATGACCCGACTTTTACAAATTACTATGCTACTTTTCAGAAAGTGTGATTTCTAAAAATTGAAAGTAAATTTCGATGCAGTTCTTCATAGAACAAAGGGTAAATGCAAAAATATTTTCCGCATTATAAAAACCCCAAGCACTGACTTAACATTCTATATAAATCAGGACATCAAAAAATTTACAGTGTCAATACCTAAACTAGTTCAGCAAGTGACAATGTTGGAAACCATTGAATCTGCAAACCTGTTACAGTTGAAACCATTCAACTTACACTTGAAGGAGGATAAAGTTCCCACAGTGCCACCGTAGTATCTTCAGATGACGAGGCCATTAATCTACAATCGGGTGAGAAGGAAACAGCATTGCTCTGCAAAGGTAAATTGATATATTAGCACATTGATAAAAGAGGTCACTGCTTTTTCAGTCACACAACTGAAGTCCTACAATTCCTTGTTGAATAATGGAAGGTTCCTAGTAAAGGTAGCGCTTATATACCGCAGAAGCTAAACTTGGACAGCAGAAATTCAACGACACTTTGATTCAGTTACTAGAAATATCAGTCAAAAGTTACAGTTTATTATTAGATCATGTTTCTAGGGTACCAAAACTGTATTGTCACGAAGATTGAAGAATATAAGATGAATGGCTTTGGTGAGATAGTAATGTTCGGCAAGGAATTTGAGAACAGTACAGTTAATATGAGGATCTCGAAAGTTATCCTCGTGCAGCAAACAAATCATAACGTATAACATACCGTGGCATGGTGATACTTCAATATTGCCAAAGCATTTCCTTTGTGATAGTTATATATCCTCACTCTGCCACCAAATGTAAGGTAAGTATAAGTTTAAAGGCAGGTTGCAAACTGTAAAAAGAACAAAATGGACAGTGGTTTTTGAAGAATGAGCTGTGTGCTAGAAACTAATTTACATGAAGTTTTCAGTAGAAAAATCAGGAAAATAATTGAAAACGCAAGTTTATGTTGACATAACTTACAATAGTTACATTAGTCATCTCACAACTAATTAGAATTTTTGTCGCTTAGTCTAGCTCTTCATTAGGTCTCACAGTGAAAAGTGTAAAATTCAATATATTATCCCCCATCCCCTACTGTTTCTCAGAAGTCTGGATAAACTTAGAAATGCCAAGAAAAAAATAACAGCTGAACCAGTCTGAGCCGGACTGGAACGTACTGTTTAGTCCAGTTCAGTCCACTCCCAGTTCCAAAAATAGAGCATGGTTAACTCATGGTCCGGTTCTGGTTGGGGTCCATTAATACCGTTAACTTTCTGCGCACACACACATGAATATATATATATATATGTATGCTACATAGTTCGAGTCTCAATCTCATGCTTGCCACCAAAAAGAAAAAAAAAGTTCAACTTGGAGAAGTTTCCTGTAACACCTTGAAAAAGTAAATATATCATAATAACCAATTTGAATGAGTTAATATTACTCCAATTATTAATTCTTGTTACTTAAACTGTGATGGCTAAAGATTATACATGCAGTCTCCAAAAAAAACTATTGAAGAGAAGCTCAAAACATGAAATACCAACCGATGATCCCAGCCAGCAGTTGCTGCAATTTTGCCATCTGATCGGATTGACGTCCCTGATATTCCAGGTCGTTCTAAATTAATTTCTTTCTTGACCACACAAGAACCCTGCATCACATGAAAAATTAAATAATCTACAGTTGAATAGGAATAGCATGAAATCCTAAACAAGTTGAATAAAGATAGAAGGAAACACTAGACAGGAGGCAACAAAACAGCATTCTTTCATTTTCATCAATGCAAAGAAAATCGACATCTTATACATCCTCTGACAAGGTATAAATGGTCGATAACATAGTTGGTCTAGTAACTGTTTTATAGAATTTTTCTTTTAATTGATATAGTAAGGTCTACCAATTAAGGACAAAACTACCTTGCATCCATGTTGTCCATCAAATTCCCATTGCACATACTACATTGCCATCCATCTCTCCATCTTTCCATACTATTGATCCTAGTATCTGAAAAAGCTACTTTGACTTTTTGAAACTCTTAGTCTTGAAATGTAATATCCATGTTATCATCCTTTGCTACTTTATCAAATTTACACCATAAATTGTGTCTTAGTTATACAAACTTTTTCTGCCTCTTGCCTCTAATACTGTCATTATATGACATAGTTAATGTCAACATATCAGGGGAAAACTATTCAAATTCAATAAATCAACTAAAGATTAGAATTTTACTGGTAACAAAAGAGATCTGCTTTTTAAAACATATGAATGCACTAAATGTCCATCAACACGTATTTAATATCTGCATACAATTGACGATGACCAACTCCAGGCATGAACAGGCCAAGTTAATATAATTACTCTAGTATGATGGCCTTAATAACAAGTTTCAGATACCATTGAGTGATCCAAACTAAATATTAGGACTTTTTGATCCGCAGCACCAGAGAGACCCCCACTGCATGACCCATCAACACACAGGCTCAGAACTGCACAGAGAATATGCAATTAATCACCCACACATAGTTTGAGGAAAGAAATTGAGAAAATTATGAAGCAGGTGGCACTTATATACTGAGCTCACAACACCTGGTTCTGAATGAAACTTTACAGAAGTGACAGGAACCTCTGGATTCCTTAGATCCCACCATACCATAGTTCCATCCTCGTAACTGTGGGATTAAGAACACACATCGAGAAAACATGTAAATTTCAGCTTAACAAATATGAATAATATACATGGAACACAAAGAATCAGATAATTGTTCCATTTGACAGAAAAAAATCTAGTGTAGAGGATTTGGTTATAGGCAGCAATTCTAAGACCAGATACAAAATAGATCATGGTAAAGAGCCACTTATGCAAAAAAAAAAAAAATAATAATTGCAACCTTACTACAAAGCTTTCTTATATCATAACTCATCCCTCCGTTTTGGCATCAGAGCCATGGCAAACGTTATTACAAGTAAGTACAAAGTATTTACAAATTGTTATGAGTTATAAAGATATAATCCGTATGCTTGATATGGAAGAAGTTGTTATAAATTATTCTGAAGAGAATATAAGAGAAGGTAAGATATTTGCTAAAGAAGTATGTGGCTAAAGAAGTATTTGCTACAGATAGAGCTGGCAATTCGTGTCAACAGGTCGACCCACGTGTCAATAGGGCAATCTGATACTAGTCGACATGAAAATCAAACATTTTAAATATGACACAATCCAACACAAAAAATAAAAAATGAAATTGAAATTGAATTTGACACGATTCAGTAATAGTTTATTAATATATTTCAATCCATGATTAATTAGAGAACAGAAAAAATCAGCAAATAAATATAACAATAAATATTATAGTGTCAAACGTGTCAAGTCGTGTCAGAAATTGCCAGCTCTAACTATAGATGAGAGATCTAAGTTTTCTTGAAACAAATGAAGTTAAAAAGTATTGGAACAAGCTAGGTATAGGTTGTAGAACTAAGAATATGCTTAAGTTCAGACCCTATAACCACGAACTATCAATCAACTCTCAAGCAAAGATTGATGAAGTTTTAGGATGGTTGTATACCAAAGGGTATATTACCAACGGTTCCCCCTTAGGAAAGGACAGAAACCCGAAGAAGGAGCTTCTACTTCTGAAGCACCAAGAGAAGAAGCAGACGCTTCTACGAAAGAGTTTAGAGAAGACCTCTTTCAAGCCCTTCAGAACAAAGGTTCTTGTGAAGCTTTGAAGGTTAAATATGCTGATATATATTCAGATATTTATGCTAATATGAAGAAAGCAAATTTGGATGATGATAATGATAAATTCTGAAGATCAGAATAATCAGAAGTTAATTAGAAAAATCCTTGAGAAGATAAAGGATTTAGAAAGGAAGCAAGTCGAGAATAATGAAATTCTCGAAAGCTTATCTAAGTGTATTATAAACATTTCTATCAAGAAGATAGGAAAGATCATTGAGGAATCTTTTTATGATCAAAACAAAGAGATGAGTTCTGATATAAGAAAGCTTTGTAGTAAGGTAGATAACATCCTAGATGAAAGGAAGAACGACCCGTACAAGTCCAAACCTACTGAGATTAATATCGAGAAACAGATCTTACATCTTAATAATAAGGTCATACCCCTTGTTGAAGCAAGCTCCCAGTTACTAGGAAGGGTAGAAGCAATTCTAGAGGTTATAAGGAAAAGGGTATCATAGAATGGAGGAATTCTATGAAAAAGAAGTTGAGGTTCAACTTAGAAATTTTCCTGAGAAGATAACCATTGTTAGCCCAAAGCAGAATCCTGAAGAGTCATCTTTAACTGAAAATTTCAGTTATTTAGATAAGATCATTAAGACAAACCCAGAGAATAAAAAATCTTGTTAACCAGGTTCAAAGCATCAAGGAAGTCTTTGAAATAGACAAGAAGGAATTTCAAGAGAGAATTTGAAATCTTACTAAGCAATTAGGAGATTTAACCATTTCAGAGGAAGATAAACCAAGTAATCCTGAATTTGGAACAATTAGGAATTACAAGACCGATCTTTCATGGTTATATCCACCTTCAAAATGAATAATTGGATTGATAAAATGAAAGGAAAGATTTCTATGAAGGAAGTCAAGAAGTCAGCCTATCATATCTATGATAAGATAACAGTCCAGGAGGTCGATGATGTAAGCAATTATGCCATGCCTCATCTTCCAGAAAGCATTCTTTATGAGTAAAAGAAACTTAAAGAGAAGAAGATCCTTAGATTCTATAAGACCACTAGCAGAAATTATGCAGTTGATAGTATCATTAGAATCCATACGTTACAGAAAGATGATGTATCCCAAGAGGATGAATATTACAATATAGCCGCCATACAGATAATGGCAAAATGGTTAGGAAATACAGGATTAGATATCCCTTTTTCTATTAGTTAGAGATTTAAGGCAAATTGATCCTAAGCAACAGATCATAGGACTATGGTCTACAAATCTGTTTGCCGGAAGTGTTTATACAGAGATATTTTGTGATATTACGGCATCTGCCGCTGATGAGAATCTAACTGATCTCATAGTTATAGATGTTAAAGCAAATATCAATCAGAATGAGCGATCTAGAGCTCTTTCTATCTCCCTTAAAATGTACTATAGTTGGGTAGAGACACCTTTCCCCTATAGAACAAGAGATAGAAAAATCAATGCAAATAACAGACTGCGAGGAGAAACTGTTATTGTTAAGTCTAGTCATATTGATGGAGCGTTTATTCCACAACCAATTCCAGTGGATAAGCTAAGATATGATCTTTAGTTCAACTTTGACAAGGAAGAAATTCATTTAGAAGTTAAATAATCAGTCGAACCTAAGTATATTCTAAAAGGAAGAAACAATGTTTCGATAAAGTTGAAGGAACCCCAATCTAGTATCAGACCATTAGCTAAATGGAAAAATGATATAGGACCACAGAGTCACAATAGTAATGAAGATTCAGAATGAATTATAGATCATTACTAGAAAGAGAGAGTCTCCCGTCTAATATCAATCTTAGACAACTTAAGTCTAGACTCGAGAAAGATTGGGATAATGCTGAAGTAATTGATCAGCAGATCACAAGACAGTTAAGCCTTGTGACAAATATTCTAGCATACCCTCTTCATTATCAATATAATGTCGAGAATATCCAGAATATTGAAGAAGCAAATGCGACCACGATGTTTGGGAATAATCCCCCAGGAACACAGGATACATATACAAGAAGAGAGATACCAAATGAGTCAAGAAGAAGAATCTCTAGACCACAAGCCCAAGAGTCAGCTCGAAGCAAAAGAATATGGAAGTCCAGAATGATCAAGACTGAAGAACTTATTCTTAGCGATATTGATAAAAAGATAAGACAGGATCCTATAAAGATCAACCCCATAAATGATAAAGGTGTAACCCTTTATTTAACCTTAAGACTGCTGAAACCGAGATTTCCAGTTGGGAAGCGGCCATGGACACAACAATAGGCATTCATTTTAATGAATGGAGTGTAGAATAAAGTTAAACTATCAAGAGAATAGCTTGATGGGATTAACAAGAAAGGTTTGAGAAGATTTTAAGAAAACATCCCTTTACAAGGAATTTAAAGATCAATTCCTCAAACATAGAGGTAAAGGATCCCTTATAGGAGCAGTTCTCATAAAGGAAATTTGCGGAGTAACAAATACCCAAGATATTAAGAACAGGCAAAAAGAAAAAGCTTGGAAAATGCTTCAAAAAATTGAGATGTGTAAAATGTCTAATTTAGATGAGTACAATAGTGCTTTTTCAAGACTTTTATATATTTATTCAGATATAGAAAATAAAGAGTTACTACAACTCTATTTTGTTAAGTTACCAGATCCCTGAAATGACAAAATGTTAGCTGAGTTTAACGAATCAAACGACGATAACATAGGAATTAAAATGGCTTTCGTCAAAGAAAAACTTGCCCAGTATTGCCTTGAGAAACGAATGAGGCAACAGGTTAAGGAGAGTACTTATGCACTCTGTAGGAACGTTGATATTCCAAAATTAAGTTTTGGATTCAATAAAAATGTCTTTTCACAAGAGAAAGCGTAGAAAGACTTTTAGCAAAAGATTTAAACCTAGATTCAGAAAATGGACAAAAGGAAAATCTTTTAAAAAACCAAAATTCTTTAAAGCCAGAAAAAAGGAGTATAAGAGAAAACCTAAGAAGGATTGCACTTGCTATGCTTGCAATGAGAAAGGACACTATGCAAATGAATGTCCAAGGAAGAAGAAAGTAACCGAAAAGGTAAAATCTCTTAAAGAGATTAACTACATATGCTACGATGAATTCGAACACTCAGAGGATGAAAGCATCTATGAGTTGATAACATCTGAATCAGACGCTGAGCTAGAGAATTCGGAAGATAATCAAGAAGATGAGTCTGACTAGATTTCTTGATGATCCTGAAGAGTTTGATACCAGAGTTCTTCAATACTTTGAAGAATTAAAATGGTGCATACAAACTCCTTTTGGATATACAAGATTCAAAGGGAAGACATATCAAGAGCTTTTAAACAAAGCTAGAGAAATATCTCATTTTACAGTCTTAGCTCGCACAGATATCCCTATCCCATCTGATACAGAGCAAGCCAGTAATGTTGAGGAAACAAGTCTAGAGTCGGTAGCAATTATTGATGATTTGCGACAGAGAATTGAGCAGGCCGAAAAGATCCTGAAAACCCTCTAACAGAAGCAAAAGAACAGGATACAGGTTCTTCCTTATCCTATTGAGAACCAGAATATCTGGCCAACTTTCACAGAACACTATGACAGTGAATCATGATATAACACTGACCACAGTAGTACTAGTAGTCAATCCAGATACAACACTAATCACAGTGAGAAGAATAATATTTCTTCAGATAGTTTATCTAGTAATGACGAGATAAATAATCTCGACCCATGCCTAGAGACAAGCGAATGTTTAAATAACAATTGTCAGAACGTACAAGAAGCCACCCGCTATTGTACAATTAGTCTTATGTTCAGCGGATACCCTCCATATGATATAGATTGTCTATATGATACAGGATGTACTCTGCTATTAGCAAAGGAACATATTTTCCCACCAGAGTATTGGATCCACAGTCCTAAGAAGACATTGACTTATATGTCAATTCAGAAATAAGTCAAACTTCGCTTTATGCCCCAGATGTCCAATTCAAGCTAGGCAACAAGATTTATACTGCTGAGTTCTGGCAGCATAATCTTATGAGCTATAATATAATCATTGGGAATATATTTTGGCTTCAGTTTAGCCCTTGCACAGTCCTAAGTAATATGATTCTCACCTCCAACCTGAATCATATTCCCCTATCTTGTGCCCATTCCACAACAAATCCTAGTTGTCATCCCTATCTGAGCTCCTCAGGTAAGCATAATGAGAACATTATGCAGCTCGAGACCAAGCAAGAGGAAGACGCCTCTACACTTGAGAAAACACCATCACTTATTGAAATAGAAACATTGCTAAAAGACAATTTTAGCGAGAACCCATTAGCTTTATGGAAGGATGATCATCCCAGGTGTGAGATTAAGTTGTTAGATCCCCGGGATCTAAAAACAAGAGGACTAAAGATTCCTATAAGAATCAAACCCATTTCAACAACTCCTGAAGATATAGAAGATTTCAACCTTCACATAAAAGAATTGCTTCAGTTGGATCTAATCAGATCTAGCAAGTCCCCATGGTCATTTCCGGCCTTTATGGTCATAAATCATTCTAAGATTAAGAGAGGAAAGGCTAGGATGATTATAAACTATATTCAGTTAAATAACTGTATCCAAGGAAATGTCTATCGAATACCCAACAAAGATGAGTTATTTCTTAAATTAAGAGATAACAAGTTCTATTCAAAAATAGACTGTAAGAGCGGATTCTACCAAGTCAAAATGGAGAATTCAAGCATACCATTCACTGCCTTTAGTAGCCCTTTGGGAAGCTACGAATGGAAGGTAATGCCTATGAGACTTAAGACAACCCCAAGTATTTTCCAATAAAAGATGGATCTTATTCTCGGAAAGTATAATCAGTTTTGTTCTTTGTACATAGATGATATACTCATCTTCAGCAAAACACAGGATGAACACTTGAAACATCTCAAGTGCATAGGTAATGTTTTTTTTTTTACAAATCACTGGTTTGATTATCGAAAAAAACCAACCACCAAGTTCTGTGAAGATTTCAAGATGCCAGAGGAGGCAGAATAAGGCAACTGCACTTAAGAGCTACAGGAACATGATAGTCCTAGAGTTACCAAATGATTGGTTATAGGAGCACAAAATGATACAAATTATATTTCATACCTTAAAGGTGCGAACATTTTCATAACCATATGAACTTTACTCATAACTCATAACTTTAAACATAATCACCAGGAACAGGCTCTGATATAATATTTAACCTAACATTAACTTTCTGCAGCTCAACCAACTTGAAGTTTTCTTTTTCTTTTTCTTTTCCATGTCCTTTTTTTTTTCCTTCCCTTGTCCTTCTTTCTGTATTGAGCTTATGAAGGTCTCCTTCATTATCAAACCAAAAAGGAAGATACTATCTTTCTCTTCTTTCATGGTTTTTCACAATTTCTAGTCTTAAATGAGAATAGGAAAAGAAAAACTTGAAACAAAAACAAGTTCGTGACAACAGAAAACTTGGATAAACAAGACAATTGACAGTACAAGATTCGAAAGGCCGATTCGTGCACCAGACAAACCATCATTGTCAGATTAAAATTATGCAAATACAAACCAAATTTACCTGCTTATGTTTATATATTCAAAGAATAATTGGCTTTATTCACCACAACATTTTTAAGTGATTACGGGAAACCATATGCGGGTAAATAGAGATTGCCTAGAATACAGATTTAATAGAAAACCAACCCAGTCAAGACATTCAGAAACCCCTGTGATTCAGATGATAAAAATGCTTGAACAGCCATGCACATCCCTGCTGGAAAACAATAATATATATGAACTAGTAAGGAAGAGGGGGGGGGGGGGGGGGGGGGGGGGGGTGGGAAGGAACTGATAAATCAATCCTGATAACTTGCAAAAGGACAAGTCAAAAAGTGACTGCAAACAGCAGAAACAGACCTCTAGTATTCGTAGAATTACTGGGGGAGCCACTAGAGAAATTTTGAGGCAATTGAGCCACCTTTTTTGCAGTATTGAGATCCCATATCTCAACCTTTGCACATCAGCCGAGTGGTATTGCAAACAATTAGTATAAACAACAGATCATGTTAAATAAAACGATACTGTCAGTAAAAGCTATTATCAACCTCTGAAGACTGCTCCCCAGCTACAGCCACATATTTCGGCCCTTCAATATGTTCATCATCTGATATTTTAGAAAGAAAAAGTTGATTCTTATTCTTTATTAAACCAAAATCAACCTAATATAAAGGATTGGCAATAAATTGAAACCACAAGTAGGAAAATAAGGTGCAAGGTACAGCAGGTGATACACTTAATGTAATTTTTTTTTTGGTAAGTAAGAAAGTATTATAAAAAAGCACCCAAACGGGGGATGCGTCCCAAATACATACACTTATTGTAAATATTACTCATAAAAAAGCCCTAGATTAGAAAAAACCTACTTTGTGTTTTATTTGTAAAGTATCGAAGTGTAATACCCTGTATTTTTATTATTTATATTGATTGGGTAAATTTAATTTAATTAATTAATTATAAGTTAATTAAATGGACTATAGTATATTTTTGAGTTAATTATTTGGGCTTATTAGCTAATGGGCTATATTATATTTTTGGGCCCATCGGAAGGATTAAATAAATATATATATATTATATATATTTATATAACTAAAATAAACCCTAAGTTAGGGATACGTTTCTGTCAGACTAGTCGAGGAAGATAACAGAATCGTGAGTCGCGTAGAAAAGAGAGGAGAGAGCATCGATCAACCTACAGTTCGTGCGTGATTTGGCCCAACGATCAGGCAAGTAGAATGTTCTTATCTTCCCCTTTGGACCGTAATCGCATTCTCTTTATATTGTATTTTTTTTGTGTCAAGTTCGTGTGTAGGGATATAGATCCATATAATTGTATTCGTGTCTTTGTTGAAGAGTTTTTATATTATCTGCGTTATTATATATATTGTATTGCAATATGTATGCTATATAGAAGGGTGCTCCGCTGTAGTATTTTGCACATACAGATCATGTGTGTTTCGGTGCACAAATTAACTTTGACACATATAATGGGATTCTTGGTGCTAGTACAGGTGATGGATGGTTATAAGATATCAATTTCAATTCAATTGATCTGATTGGAGTACATATAAAAGTGGTACATGCTAATATATATATATATATATATATATATATATATATATATGTGGGCGAACTGTGGGTTAGGTGATGGTGCCATTAGGAATGTGGGTCTGTTGTAGTTTAAGTTCTAACATATTTCTGTATACTTAGACTTGTATTTTATATATAATAGGAATGCAGTTGTGTACAAAAGTATATATATGTTTATTAATCCTTTGTGCTAGTTAAAGTGCAAAATAAATAAAATAAAATAAAACATACCTATATAAATAATGAAATTTATATTTTCCGATTTTAATTAAATAAATAAATTAGAATAATAAGAAAAGATGAAATAGTTAATAAATTTATCTCAATGTGACATAAATAGGGGTTATTTGTTTGGTATCATTAATACTTTATTTTGGAATGGAGGAAACCACGATGGGCTGACTCTTAACGCAGTCTCATCTGTACCATGACATGGAGTTCGGGTACGTGTTTATGGTTCGGCATGGGTTAATTGCCTATGGACTTGTAGTTTAGTTATTGTATTATTTTATTTGTTTTGCCTATTGATTTGTGATTTGATTTTTGTGGTTGCGTTTTTTTTTGTTTTTTTTTATTTTTGTTTATTAAATTATTATTCAATTATGATTATACCTTATTTATTATGCCTATGTTCTGGAGAATATATATATATTTAAGTGTGGTACTTATAGGAATTATAATATTACTCTTATATTTATAATGGGTAGATGATGGGATTATTGGTACTCTGTTTGGGATCATGTAGAGTCTACTCTGCTCGTGGGTCTGACCCACCGTTATTGTTTCAGGTTCTCAGCAGTTTCAGCCACAGGGTTGAGGTCTCTTATCATTCATTCGCGAGTTCTTCCATTGTGACTTCAGTTCAATGTAGGGACTCAATTTAGTTATATATTTTTTAACTCTTGTTTTTTTTTTCCTTCATTAAGGTTTAGGGGTCCATAGATATGGATTCCCGAGTTGTACCCTTTGGGATTTTTTTTTTATTTTCTGAATTTGTTTATTCATGAGAATTAAACTTTTGACACTCTGTTATTCATTAAATATGTCTATTGCTTCTGTGTTCATTTATTATCGGGTGTTGATGCGCCCTAGTTTTCGGTATAGGCCTGGCCAACCTATGCACGAAAATTAGGGGGTATCACACGAAGTATCTAATGACAACATTGATGAGTGGATTTGTGTGGGATCTTGTCATGGAGATTTTAGATGAGATCTTTATATCAGTCTTTTGGATGACACTCTTCTATTGAGATCTCTTTACAAAAATAAAAAATAAAAGAAATTGAATTAAGAAACTGGAAGGTGAAAATTCATCGTTGAAAATCACTACGAGGAAAACATATAAATAACCATTCATCATGTAAGGTTCACTTCTCTAACCATTTGAACATACCTTCAAGTGAGCAGGAACTTTCCATCTGATTGAGTTCAGCATTTTCTCTATTGTCAACCAGATTTTCACCATCAGCAGATTCCCTGACCTCAATATCATGGCAATGCTTATTTCCTTGTGCTTGTCTTACACAGGTTGAAGGCTTCTTCACCAGAGAAAGTTTGCAGAAGTGGTAAGAGTTTGTTTGGATCATAAGTGAAGGGATCCTGTGGATAAAAAATCTCAACTTCAACAGCCCTCAATAGATAACGAGATGCACAATCTTTAAACAATCCTTATAAGGACTTATAATATAACTTTACTGTTTAAACCCAAGCAGGTTGGCCTAGTTGGAAAAGACTTGGGACTTGGTGCCTCAAGAAGTCTCAAGTTCAATTCCTACTAGGTGCAAACAATTCGTAAGGGCCACGACCGCAGACATAGTCTAAGCCTTACCCGATCCGTGTGGGGGGGTCGCCTTACACGGATCCCGTGGATTAGTCGAGGTACGCGTAAACTGGCCCGGACACCAAGGTTATCAAAAATAATATAACTTTACTGTGGAAACTGGTTTGGAGAATGGAGGTGGGTGATAACTCCTTGCTCTATCAGATCTTTATGAACAAAGACTTCTCTGATGCTCTTTCTTACAGTCTAGATGTAGTGCGGGTGTAAAAAAATCAGCTGTAACCAATTTATATTTAAAATCTTGCAATTATAATTTAATTCTATTCTAAAAATGAAATGACATTCTTTTTTGTGTTTCTGGTCTTTTGGATTATACTGAACTTAATTTAATCAGAGTTCAAATCCACACAAAATTATAGATATTACGACGTTTATTTCTAATTTATTTTGGATAAAAATTTAATACCATGTTGTTGGGTGGACCCATTTTCCTAATGCCTAGCATAAAGAAAAAGTGCCCTTTCGAGGGGGGAAAAAACAGACATGCTATGTCGTTAATTTGCCAAGTAGTGTCTGCATGAATATATTTTTTAAGAACAAAAACAACCCATGTGAAGGCATGACCATATAATAACACCACATCTAATTATCAACATTGAAGCCGGGAAAAAAGGCTGAATACCTGGATAAACCCCCATCATGAAGGTCCCAACACTTCACAGTTCCATCCCTACCCTGGCTACAACCAATGCATCCATCAGGCAAAAAAGCCCAATAAACTTCAAATTCAAACTCACTAAAGCATAACTGGAAGTCTGGAATTCCCAAATTGCATACCAAAACTCAAAAGAAACGAGCAAAATAGAATTATGTACCTCACAACTTTGTTGTCTCCAATTACCGGACTAGCTGCAACACAAATAATGCCATGTGCTGCACTATGCACCCTGTAATCAAAATTTTCAATGCCATACACAATTCCATAAAAGCATATACATACATATACATATATATAGAGAGAGAGAGAGAGAGTATTCAAAGATCAAAAAGTCATTAACGCAACGACTACCATGCAGATGATATGGTCCGACGCTGGACGGTATCCCAAATCCGCAACTCACCATCCGTTGACCTGCAGTGGAACACAATCAATTTGTGCTAAAGTCACTCTTGATAATTCACATACATATATATATATGGATGTATGTATGGGAACACACTTGTGAATTTGATTTTCTACCCGGAGAATAATATGCTTTTAGATGGATGGAAACATACGTCCATAACAGAAGCCCGATGACCTCTTAGCACTGCCACAGGATCTGGTGGGGGTCTTTTGGCCATCGTTCAAGAATACTGTGCCGTTTTTCCAAGAGCAACGTGTCACAACACACAGAAAAATCATATTCATTCAAATTCAATTTTCCTCTCATTTTTATTATTTAATTTCCAAGTTTAAGAATTACACACCACTCCAATTAGGGAAATAGCATAGGTCAGTGTATGAAATTCTTAAATTTTCTTCTTATTTTTCTTTTTATTCAATTTATTTTATTTTATTAACTTGCCTAGGAACACATTCACACACTTGCATCTAAGGGGACTTGAAGCCTCACTCTACAAGTACCACAAAGCTACAACCTTTGGATTTTTTTACATTTATTACATCCACTTTTGCTTTATAATTTATTTATTCTGATAAAAATAACTCTAAAACACTTGGGTTTTTTGTTTTGAAAATTCAAACACACTTAGTTTCATACTCTGATAAATTGAAGTTACAGGTAGTAACAAAGATATCAGACATTTAATTCTTTTACCTTAATATTTTTACTCGATTGAAAAACCCTAACCTAACTACAATAACAAAAATTCACACCTAGAAAAGAAATAAAAACAGATGATATGCCTGGAGCCGAAGGGTTAGAGAGATTGATATCACAGAAGGGGCAGAGAGAACACTAACCGGAGGACGAGGTGGTCGGCGAGGCTGACTGTGACTTTGAGTATTGGAGTGTTGTGGGTGCGTGTCTATATATATGTGTGTGTGTATATATAAATAAGTAGAAACGTTTTTGGTTGTATTGGTTTTAGGCAGACAATTTATGATATGAAATGATGGATTATATTTATTGTTATATTTGTTTGTAGATGTTTTTTTGTTTTTTAATTAATTATGAATTAAAATATATTATTAAATAATGTTAAATTCAAATTCAAATTTGTTATTTTTTTTATTAGATTGTGTCAAATTTAAAATATTTAACTAATGTTAGATTACTTGATTGACCCATATGTTTTGGCCACGTCCGTTTCTGCTCCGCTTACATGAATTGTTAACTCTAGTTTTAGGGCACAAAGAGAGCAAATGAGGAAGACGATGCCGTCAAGGTTTTGTTTCAAGGGAAGTTAAAATATATATATATCAACAAAGAGTAATCATTCTTGGAGAATACAAGTATAAACGAAAATATCACTTGCTCACCCAAGATAGTTTACCCATGGTTGGTATATTTTTTACAATAATTATTTTATTTACGTCAAATAAATCTAACAATCTACGAAACACGGACATGACAATACAGCAAATTCCAAAAAATTAGGACACGACACGATCTCGACACGTCTATAAAAAATTATAATTTTATATATATATATACATATTATATTACACAAATACTTCATTTATCACTTAAACAATGAGAATCAACTAAACTTATAAACAAATTAGTTAAATGAAATGTCTTATATATTCAAATTATTCATTCTACTAGTATTCAATTAATCAAATACATTTTCCTCAACATCCGTCATTTTAGTCCCTTTCTCGTTATATTGTGATTTTTTTTTATTGAAGACAAAGATTGGAAGGTATAAATACCAAATATTCGGTTCTTTGTGATCTTATCTTGATCCCCTTCAAATAGTGGATAAATGAATATGTGCTATAATTTCTCTCACAAAATAAGGAGGAACAAAAATATTCAAGTATCTTCAAAGCCAAATATTGAATTAGAAGTGTTGAAGTTCCATAAATGATCCATTAAATTATCGATTCCATAAGACCTCTATCTTTCATTGAATCAACCGACCAATCTCATATCCTCCAAGTGTCCACTAAGTGTCCAATTTTTTTAAAAGTCATAACACGTTTTTTTTTGTCGGACACGTATTTTTTGCGTGTCCGCGCGTCCGACACGAGTATGGCGACCCTACACGAAGTGTCCGTGCTTCATAGCTAATGACTAATATTACTTTTTGTTGGGTCTCTAGCGATTAACACCCATATTTTTTTTATTTAAATATATATATATATATATATATATATTGTAAAATTACCATAAAATTACTTTTTTACATCACATCTCTTTGTACATATACATATAGGTGTGTGTTCCAAACCCACTATTTCAATTCTCTTTCAAATATCCTTGGCTTTGAATACAATTGGAAATACTATGATTGACATGAAAAAAATTAGAAATAAAATAGACAAGGAAAAGAGAAGAAGGGTTTGGTGTCCTCGCAATTGGAAGTTGGAACCCTACAAAAGAATATATATGACACACACATATATATATATGTATATATAATATAGAGAGAATAATAATAATAATTTATGGATTAGTTTTTATTATGATTTTTAATAATCCGGTTCAATTCGTTATTGTTCATATATATTTTAAAATAGTTATATTAATAATATATTATTCTAAAGTAAATTGTAATATCTTATATCAATAATATATTAGTTTAAATTAAATTTTAATATCTTATTTTATACTAAATAATTATTTATATATACTACTTATAAAAACATTAGTCATTTTTAATATTTCTATACATTTAAGAACAACAGGGGGGTTATATGCATTATATTGATACTACATGAGGTTAATTGCTCGCAACCCTTTAAAAAATAAAATAAAATAATACTAAGGGTATTTTGGAGATTTTACATATTCGGTCACCGAAAAATGCCAAATAGGTGCAATACGCACACTATTTGAAATATTTGGGTCCCAAAGAATAACATGAGATTATACACACTCTATCGATACTACATGAGGTTAATCGCTCACGTCCCTTATAATAATATCAGGTAATTTTTATATTTAAATTGGATATATAATTAACTAGATTAGGCTAAAAGAATGTTCACGGTGGTGATAAACGATGTAACAAATTTGGATAATATTGCTCTTAAAAATGAATATCGAACGAATATTGGTGTTGCAAATTGTAGTGATATTTTTTAAAAATATTACGACCCGGGTCAAATTATCGGTACAAAGTAACTATGTTAACTTACAAAGAGTAACATAAAATTTTCCATCATAGGACAAACATGTAGCTATTTTGTTTAAATTATTGATAAACAATACTTGGGTCCTCTCTCGGAAGATGAACCTCTATGAATATTTCCTAAGAAGAAAGATAGCCTCTCTTCGGAGATGAACATGTAGATTAATTTCATTTTTGATTTTTTTTTAATCTTGTATTCAAATGCTATTGAACTACATCAACGGGGAGGACGAAATTTATACTTTCGGGGAGGACCCAAGTATAATCCTTCATTGATATTTGTAAAACTTGACAGGGAGCCATTTGAGTTTTTAACTAACTCGAGGGGATGAGAGCGTAATTTATAAATGAAATCTCAGTTCACTTTTATTAGAGTCAAATCAAAATCTGATACGCATGTATAGACCTAAATATACATACCAAAATGTTATATATCGACGGTTGTTTATACAACAATAAAAGAAGCGTATGAGCTTTGGACGGAGGTGGTCAAATTCACTGGCAAGAATGGCGGAGGAGATCAGCGCCTCAGCTGCGACGACGTCAACAACAACAACAGCAGCGAAATCAGCAGCGAGATCGTTTTGGCCCTCCGTCCTCCGTTGGATTCCCACCTCCACCGAGCACATCATCGCCGCCGAGAAGCGTCTTCTATCTATTGTCAAGTATTACTTTCTCTCTCTACAAACCGTAATTTTTTTGACCGTTCAGACTATCCTCAGAACCGAATTATATATACTTGATTTTCTTTTTTTCCTTCAATTTTTCGTGTAAATTTCTGTTTTCCTTCAATATTCGTTGCGATTCTTTCATTTTGAGTAGAGCTATATAGTTTATGTTATATTACTGTATGATGTATCAACTGAGCAATCTGATAAATCTAGTACTCTATTTTTCTCTAAAGTTTAATTGTACATTTTTTACCTCTAAAAGTGCTACAAATTATTCAAAATGTAGTTGTAGATTTCGTACATCACTAGGGTTGTGTTGGGGAGCACTGAATCGGCACTTTGAATTTCGACAGGAGGAAATTTAGTCCAAAATTTTAACTGAATTTCATCCAACCCCAAATCCAAGAAGTCGATTCGGTGAGGCCGAACATAACATGAGAGTTCCTGAATCGTCTGTGCTAAGCCTAGGAGTGCATTTTGTTGCATGAGGTTGAGGTTTCCATCGGAATTCAATTGAATAATTGATCCACCACTTTAACGAGTATTATAACAGAAATTGAATGAGATATTTGAATTTCAAAACTCGAAACGTAGAAGTATCCTATAATTACAATGACATACACAAATATTTGTGTACAAATATAAAAATGTACATGGACATAGGAACAATATCATTTTGGCAAGTAAATTTTTTATTGAGAAAGTAAACCAGAGGATGAATCACTATAAAGCAGAAGCAAACATATACAAGGCAATCAGCCTGATGCTAACATTGGTTGTAATCAGTTATGCAAGCCAAAGAGAGGGGTGGGGGTGTTTTGGGTGTTCGGGAACATAGGTCGTCTAATTGGGCGGGGAGGTAGACGCGGAGATATAGCGTGGAGACAAATTGTGGAGGAGGATTATAGCAAAGTTAAGGAGGAAATAGGTAGATGGGGCTCTAGGATGGTGCATGGACTGTCTGGAGTGGGGTGTTTTAAAGGTCATTAGGAAGAGGTGGAACGACTCAAACTTATGAAAGATGCTCAGTGGGAGGTGGATCAGACCTTTTAGTCTGTCTTTTTCCTCATCTTTTCGGACTGACAATCAACAAACTCCAAATTAGATATCCAAAAGAAAAAAAGCTTGTCATTGCGTTGCCCTGTCAAAGCTGGAGTTATACACTGCCTGGTCTGCTGTTTGCTGTCTGGGCTGGTGCGGTGCGGTGGATTCACTTCAATAGTAAATCTGGGATAGTCTAGGTATGTATGGAAATAAATTAAAATTAGGCTAAACCAGGACTGGACTGACTGTTTCTGGCTGTGATAAACAATCCAATTCTGGATCATAAACTTGATCATTTCGTCTAATACCAATTGATGCAGGAGAAATAGTAAGCAAAATGAAAGAAGGGGATAAGATGAGGCTAGACGAAGGAGGTGAGAAGATAGAGAATGAAGGTGAGAAGACAGATTGAAAAGGCAGGCTAGAGAGCTGAGGGGTTGAGAAAGCAAGAACAGTGAGGGAGAAGAGAAATAGAGGAAGTTTGCAAACTCACGATTATAATTCAATACTTTAAAGCTGAAGTGTCTTTTTACGTAGAAGCCTTTATATAGGCAAAATCATACTAAAACTCTGAATGATAAATTTCTAAAATAGTCCACCATTAAAATGTTTCTGAAATAATAAATGCAAATAAACATTTTTTTTGATAAGTCATAAATGCAAATAAACATCAATCTAATTATATAATACATTGTACATGACTGAAAATTTTGTTTGAAGAAAAACAAATACCAGGACTCCACAAGGTTACTCTACCTATATTATAAATTGTTGGTTAGTTAGTTATACCTAATCCTTTCTTTGGGTGAGTAAGTTATGGCCGTTTTGAGTAAAAAATTCTTCTTAACAAAATGAAAATTACTTCTTGTGCTGAGGAGATGAACACCACCAAGTGACCAGTGTTGATGATACGTGGTTTCAAATTTCCAATATCTGTTTCTACTGAGGTTTTCTGGCATGTTCGTTCTTTCATTTTTTTTTTTCTTGTATGGGTGGCCTACTTAAATTCCAGGACTCCATATACTCAAGAACAGGTTAGCATAGGGTCTGGTCCCCCAGATTCAAAGGTTAGGTGGTTCCGTTCTGTAAGTGACGAGCCAAGGTTTATCAACACAGTTACTTTTGACAGCAAGGACGGTTCTCCCACTCTCGTAATGGTTCATGGTTATGGGGCTTCTCAAGGGTTCTTCTTTCGGAATTTTGATGCACTTGCCAACCATTTCAGGGTTATTGCTATTGATCAGCTTGGGTGAGTTCATATTGCTTGGATTTTTAATCACATTTGAACAGTTGTGCTCCATATTTGTGTATGTAGATGGTTACATCCATAAACTACATTATTAGTTAATTGCTACGTGATGTTTATAAACAACATCAAGATAAACATCCTTTGTTCGCCTAGCTTGACAACATTGATGATACATTGGTTGTGCTAAATTATGTAGATGAACCTGTAGCAGTCTCCATATCTGCTATTTTTGTTGTAATGAATACACACAGACACTCACTCTCTGACATATGTGCATCTATATACATATATATATATATATATATATATCTCTAACTGACGGTTACTGATTTGAATCAGTATTTTGTTCTATTTCTCTACTTCATTTGTCACGCCCCAAAATTCCTAGGACTCCGAAACCCGAGCTTAAGAGCTAAGGGAGTGATTGCGGAAGTAAAAAGAAACGAGAACCAAAAGACATTCAGTCATCCAACACCCATAAAGGGTTACAATGAATGCCCAGATACCATGCTGTCATGCCCCTAAGGGGTGACGCAAACCAAGCGACTACTAGAGTCAACAATAACAAAGAAGTACATGGAATAACAACAAGAATATACTCCATGCCAACACGAATACTAAAAACACAAGAGTATCCTTAGATACCAACAGACACGCTCCTAAATCCCTAAGACTCCCGAACCGGGACATCCAAGGAATCCAAGATGTGATCCTTAATATGAATGACCAACTAAGACATCATTAACCATGAAAACATATGGGTTAATGATAGAAATGGTATATTCCATACCCAAATGACTAATAAAACTAAGCAGCGGAATCTAACGAAAATCCGGCAGAGTTCCGTTTGTAAATGGAACATCCGGACAACCAAACACAACACAATAACCTGCCCAAAGCAATTCAATAATCACAATGGCTTCCAAGCCCCACATTCATCAATCCTAATAGGGCCGAGGTAGTGGAAAGAAACCAAAACCCCTCCAAACCCTCTATAATCAACAGAGCCACAAATGCTCGAATAAGAATACAGAAAAGTACCTAGCTGTGCAGAATAGATACAATACATCCTGAAAGAGGAAATACAGGAAATAAAGAATACATCAACAGGGATATGCCAACAGACTGGCTCCCAAAAGGAAATACATAACAATCCCATAACAATGGGTAAAGAAGCTGAAAGAAGAATACTACCGTCCCCAAACCCAGTCGCGCTGCAACCGTAACCGCATCACCCAACGCAACTCCAAAACCTGTAACAAGGAAACAAAAGAAGCTGCCGTTGCACTGCATCCTGCCCATAGCCGTATAATTCCTGCAACCTGGCGTGGAATACCAGGGGGGCCAATGAAATTCCCTCCATGAGCAAATAAGCTCAGTAGGAAAAGATATCCTAACTACCACATCCTCTGATAGTTTAGGTAAAGCTAAACCGTCTAATAAGATATAAATATAGCCCAACTAGTCCCATCCACGCAAACCCAAGTCACACGCTCATATACTATCGTAAACGAGTATACATAAGTATATAGGGAATATATATATATATATATCTACACGTATATATATATATATAAATGCACAACATGAGTCTCTAAAACTCGTACTCCAAGTACCCAACACCAGTAGTCTACACTACTCTCACCAACGTACACTAGGTACACGACACTAAGGTCAAATCTAACCAATCATCCAGCACTCACAACGCTAACCAGAAAATCTAAACAGAGGGGAAACACACTCACCTCTAATATCCACGGGGATCAAAATCCACCAATAGTACCAAGGAAGGCTCAAATCCTACACCCCGATAACACAGGAAGGAAAACACCCACGTCCTTGCGTACTAACACAACCATCATCAATATATATATATATATATATTTATACAATATATATATATAACAAATCTCATCCCACTCCTAGAGGAATCTACCTCTCAGGAACTAGATCACCTCAATCACATCTATTCCTCGATACCATAAGTCACATCATCACATTAACCTCATAATACTATCACCAATATATATATATATATACATATATATATATATAACAAACCTCAGTTGCTATCTCCAACAATGTCAATTAATCACCAACGCTCTCACTAAGGATATGAAAAACCACGTAAGAGTCAAGAACCCAAGCAAGGGAAAAGGAGTCCCAATGCTACATCAACAGATAACCGAGACACAATGTCAAGGTTAAGAATACCCAAACAAGGAAAGAACATCACGAATGAACCAGAAAGGAACACCACAAGTGGACAAGGGAACCAAAAGCGAATGGCCGAGTATGAAAGTAAATAAAAGAGGAATCCCAAGGATTTCCATAGTTTTTAAGAAAAAGGCTTTTAAAACTCAAACCATTTCATTCGGCATCCATGCCCCTAACAAGTGAAAAACCCCAATCACCTAGATGGTGACATCAACAATCCAAAGAAAAGGAAAGGCAACACTATAAGTGTGCACTGAACAACACCAAGCCTCCTAACCGAGACTTAGAACGATCCGAAGAAAAGGTGAAACAAGAAACCACCTTTCAAAATACTACAAGTCGAGATTTTGAGAAAGAAGTCTCAAAATCTCAGAATCTCTAGACAAGTGATAAAATAGTTTTCCTTTTAGAAATCACACAGTAAAAATGACCGTCTTGCCCCCGGTCTCCGTCAGTCGCCATCACAGGCTTTTAAAAGTTGAAAATCATTTCAAAGAAGATCTCAAGATCATTTTATAAGTATTAAAACTGTTCGTTTATTCGGGGGTAGGCGAAAACGGTTTTTTCCTTTTAAATACAAAAGTTTACTTTCAAAACTTAGAAAGCACCGTTTTCGAAATGACAGCCACATAAGAATGAACAACTCCACGGATTCCTATAATGCCCAAAAGGACAATAAAGGAAGAACAACACGTTGGACTCACGGAAGACCACCATCCGTTTCCAACTCCACCAAATCAAATGATACCACGAGGAAGAGGTTCGGCACCACGCCGTAACCAAGGAATCTAGGAATGACATACAAGTCAACGACCACGTACTAGTGTACAAAACACCGTACAAGGAATGCTTAGGGGAATGAACTAAGCACAAGAACCGAGACTGTCAAGCTACGGTACCTCGAGTACTAAATAAATCCCTAATCATAACCCCTTCTCATCAATCAAAATCTCATACAACTCATCACTCGCCTTCTCTAAGGCCTTAATTATCAATTGATACAAAAATCATCCCTAACCTCACATCTTCAAAAGAGTTCACACAACTAACCACGATCACCAAACTACTAACCACAATCACAGGGCTACTAACCACAATCACAAGGCTGCTAACCACAATCTCTAAGGCTACTAACCACAATCTCTAAGGCCTCAACTCAAGTCAAGCCTACGGTCCACCACTAGCCTCCGCTAGCCACATGAATCACTATGCCAACACGCATAACCTCCCCCAAGGGTACTAAGGTATACAACAACAAGTATAAATATATTCGTTTCATTTATACTTATTTATAATGGCATATTATCATTTTCTTCCACATTAATTACTTTCAACTGAACATTTATAAAATATGAATTTAATTTACAATATTCATAAATAGCATGCCCCAACAACACATGTAATATAGCACATATACATGTTAAACGAGATCACATAAATAATAGGCAGTGTAATGTGACTCAACACTCCCCGTGATACTCACCCACAACACACCCTTCCCAAGGGTAACGGATACAAACTCTGTCCACTCATCATAGTGTAGAGTTACCACACCGACCTTTCCCAAGTGATTTTTCTCTCTATCACTTCAACAGGGAAGACGGTTGTACGAGAGCCCAACATGCAACTCCGTACGCCATGACTACCCTTGAGTCAAGAACATGAGCCTCTACCTGGACTCCTAACTCACATTTGCCGGCTTTTTAGTTCCGTAGGCGTGATACCTCCTGGCCAGTTGTTGTGATGATCCGACACAAACGTCTACTCGTGCCCCACGCACAAAGGAAGTAGACCACACCAAATGAACTCTCTCTGCCAATGGTGAAACCGTGCACTACATGCACCAACACCCATGTGCTCACACGACATGGTGTACAATCAAATCATATCTCAATCATAAATATGTAATACATCATATTTATAAAAATACCCACATGGTAATATAAATCTCAAAATCTCTTTTCATGCTTTAAAATACAATAAAGTATTTAAATCATATGAAAACAATTTCATATATAACTCATATTTTCAAAAATATATTTTCTTAATTCTTTAGAAAATATTTCAATTTCCCTTATCATTTCTTTAAAATAATTTAAACAGATAATCCACGTAATAAAAAGGAACCTAGAATAGCGTCTAAGTCTCTCACGTCCAACGTTTACGAATCTTCTAGCTCATTTAATTCTCAAAGGAATTTCTAAGTCGTCTATTCCTATTCAATTCAATTAGGAATATATTTAATCTCGTAGGAAATAATTTAATTAATTTTCTTAAATTAATTCCTAAGTCCAATTCCGATTCTAAACGAATTATAGATATTTAAATTAACGATTTAATATATCTATAATAAATTAAATAAGGGTTTGCACACCCAAAACTACTTCAATAATGTGGAGTGAGAAATAAAGTTTCCCACCTAATTTATACGTTACCGAACAGTCCGAACAACATAGTACCGCCGCCCGAATATGAAGCCCGCCGACCAAAATCGTCCAAAAACTATTTCGAATATATCGAAATGTCCGTCTCGACAACCTATACGATATATATGAAGCCCATTAATAACCGGTTAATTAATTGGGTTAAATCTAAAATACCCCAAACGAAATCTATAACCTATAAATGCGATTTCCGGGCAAATCGTTCATCGTAAATTCACGAAATTAATATATGACGAATACTACGTAGGTACGAAACTACTCACCGAAAATCGGCTCAAACCGATCACCGGAAGGTCGCCGAAAAAATGGCCGAAGCCTAGCCGGAACCGGGACTGCCGCGCGGCTGCTGTTTCCAGCTGCGTCACCACCGTACGCGTCTGCCACTGTGCCACCACCGGACCACCACCTGCTAGCCTCGCCGACCACCGCGAACAGCCGCCGTCCACAGCCTCGGCGACCACCAGTCGCGTCGCCTCCAGCCGTCCCTGCTACCAGTTGCAACCACCGGCCGCGCCTCCCTCCGGCCGGCCTCTCTCTCCCTCCCTCTCTCTCGCCTGACCGGCGACCATGGAGGTGGAGGAAGGTGGTTCAGTCGTTCGCCTGTGGAGAAGGAGAGGAGCAGATCGTCTGATGGCGTGTAGAGAAGAGAATGAGAGTAGTTGGTCTGTTGTAGCGTGTACATATATACATATATATGTACTAATTGCACAACTAACCCCCAACTTCTTTATAATTGCAAAATGAACCCCACTTTAATAATATATATATATAATTAAATATATATATATATAATAAGTCCCAACAATTACCGGAAGCCTCGAAATAATATTGAGTCAACCCGTAAGTCCACAGGACGCCCAATAAAATATATCGGTGTAGGAACCCAAATATCGGAACACTTAAACAAGACCGACCAATTAAAATGTGTCGTCATCCAATCGAGACACTAATCATTAAACGTCGAATGATACCGCGTAGTCGAGAATAAGAATTCGCGTAGTGTCGTCCAGCCGACTTTAAAACTAAACGCGAAAAATTTACAGGTATCAAATACCAAGAATAAACAATACGTCAATAACAAGTGACGTCATTACCGAAATTAAATTAGAATTAATTTCAGTAAAAAGGAAAATAACACGGGGTGTTACATCATTGCTATTAGTTGATATTTCTTTAGATAACCTTTCATAACATTCAGTGTAAACCTGATATTCAATCTGCAAGATATCGGGGTTTTGATTGACAATGGAGTTTTCTATTGGCAAGGCAGACAATGCATGTCTATGGAAATCCAAGGAATTGATCTTATGTGAAGAGAAGTATGAGTGCAAATTGAAACAATCTAGAAATTAACATTGTTATTGCGGTTCAGCATATCATGAAAGACCAAAGACACCATTAATCTCCCTCAACAATAGTATTCAACAGTCAATTTGTGGGAACTTCATTTTCTACAAGAATAGTATTGTAATTTACTAAGATCTTGCTTGTAGTTGTAACATGTGCCTTTTTGTTACAAGTAGAATTCAGATGTTTGAAATTCATATAGATTGATGGAAGGCACTGAGGAGAAATAATAAGAAGGTTACAATGAAAAGGTGAACTTATGAAGGCAACAATAATTTTGCCATGTTAGACAATTAGTTTGTAAATCATTAAGAAAAAATTATGTTACACAATTAGTTTGTAAAGCATTAATGACATTTTTTTTTTACTTTCTAAGTAAAACTCGGAAGTGATTTTTATTTGGTGCAATTGGATTTTCAAATCAAGTGAACTTTCACATCTAATTAATGAGCTGTTTCTCTAACACCAAGAAAATTCCAATTTGCACCAAACTTCCATAGTATGTTGCATGGACAATTTGCTGTGTCTTGGTGGACATTCATTTTATAGGCTTAGCTTACATCTAGCCTTGCTTTTTATGTTACACTTACAAAAAATCTACTGTTATGAATACAATGGTGTTGAATTTCCTATTTCTTGCAAATTCTATAGATAAATTTATAGACTTTTTTCTTGTTATATTGCTAAAGTCCCTTTAAACTTAAGCCAAAGTACTCGTGAAGTTTTTCGTGTCACATTGTACTTGGTTCTTAATGTTGCCTCTTTTGTTATTTTTTTTTGGATGTACTATATTTTTAGTCTTAGGTTTTTCTTTGCCTTTAGTCGATGTTCAACTTATTGATTGTTTTTTTTTTTTCTAAAAAAAATTGCAGTTGGGGTGGATCAAGCAGGCCTGACTTCACTTGCAAAAGCACTGAAGGTAAGTTGTCTTTTAGTTTCATCAAACTTTCACTTTCTACAAAGGTTGGAACAGTGGACTTCGCCTTCATGAACTAACTTTATCCTTTCACTTTGATGTTCTTTATGCTTCTTGAAGTTTCTTTTGCCTTTGTTCCGGTTTTGTTTCGTGTCGATTTCCGGGACTTTTCTTAGGGGATCTTCTCCCTACCCCTCGATGTACTACTAGTATTATTTTTCTCTTTTTATACAAAATATTCATCCATGAAAAAAATAATTGATACTGTCAAATCCTATTGGATACCATGAAATTTCCATCGTCGTTACCTGCTACCATATCTTTATAGTCATTATTACTTTTTCCTTGTTTTCCAGTTTCCCTTACAAAAACTGTTCTGTTTTCCTGACCAGAATGCATTTCCTACGTCATATTAGTTGTCATGATGTATAGTTGACATTTAATTCTCAGACGTATGCAGGTATTATTTTTGTCTTTAGCTGTCATATAACATCTGAAAATTTTAAGTTACAACCGGTGACCTCCATCTGCAGTTCGAATAAAAGGCTGCTTTTAGCTAAAACTTCAAATATGCATGTATTCCCCTGCAATTATGGGTTTTATTGCATAAGTTCCAGAATGCATGCTTATTGGCTGCTGGAATCTATGATTTTGGTGTCTTGTGCAATTGACCATTCTATCCAGTCATTGTCAAGCAGTTTAGCTACTGAAACATACCTGCCTTTAAATTCTAGCATGGTTCACCGTGAAATATGTCTATCTTCGACTCATCTTGGCTATTAAAGCACAAGCGCAAGATAAATTGTTCTAAGAACTTAGATGCGGTGTTGCTCGTATTGCAGAAACTGAGGCCTGGTTTATCGACTCTTTTGAGGAATGGCGTAAAGCCAAAAAACTGAGTAACTTCATATTACTTGGACATTCTTTTGGAGGGTATGTTGCAGCAAAATATGCTCTCAAGGTGATTCCTTTCCCGCGTTTATGTTTGAATTTTGATCCAAGTCTCATTGTTTTGCCCACTATTGATGTTGACTATATGTTTATAGCATCCCGAGCACATACAACACTTGATTTTAGTGGGACCTGCTGGATTTTCATCAGAATCAGAAGCCAAGTCTGAGTGGTTTACTCAGTTTAAAGCATCATGGAAAGGAGCTGTTTTTAATCATCTATGGGAGTCGAATTTTACTCCTATGAAACTTGTCAGGTGATTAAATTCTTCTTGTTTAGTTTCTTATTTTTGGTGGTGGTTTCTTTTGAACGGAAATCTGTCTCCGGGTTTCCAAATTGACACTGCTCCATTTCCTTATCTTATTGTTTGTGCAGGTCACTAAATTCATATATAACATATACTTTCACACATAAAAATTCCTTTGTCATATTTGTTGAGTGCTCCTAGTCACCAAAGACATTATTGGATTAATCTTTGTTGATGTTGGACTTATTTGTTCTTGTGCCATGAGGCTTCAGAGGTCTAGGCCCCTGGGGTCCAGGTTTGGTTCGCAGGTACACGAGTGCAAGATTTGGTGCATACGCAACTGGTGAACTTTTGACTGAAGAGGAGTCCCCTCTACTGACAGGTACTTGTATTAGATCTTTTGAATAAGTGGAGCATACTGACCGCAGGAATTTGTGTTTCCATGCAGATTATGTACGAGCTTGCTAGATACTGACGAACTATAAGTTTGTGTTTCCATGCAGATTATGTTTACCATACTCTGGCTGCTAAAGGTAGTGGAGAGCTGTGCTTAAAATATATCTTTTCATTTGGTGCATTTGCTCGGATGCCTCTTTTTCACAGGTATGGTAGTATGAAATGATTTCATAAAAACCTTAATTGACGAGTTAGTGATTCAGAAGGTGAATTTTATCTATACGCTGTTGTTCATCATAAGCTCCGTCTTCAGAGTCCATGGGTCTGATGAAATTTTTACTTTAAATAAATAACTTTTGACTCGATAAAAATTACATACTACAGCTTTTGTAATGATATTTAAAACTAACTTTTAAAAACCTCACACACGGCACGAATCCAGCATCAATGTGAGGATGACCATGTGAAGGTTTTTTGAAATGTATTTTAATCAATAATTTTGTTAGTACTGCAAATATAGTATGAAATTTGAGCTGTTTTTGTTTGAATGGAATTGACTAAGAAAGACGTACTGAGTGGAGTATTATTCAGTGCCATGAAATTGGAACTGTTGGGACATAGTTTGACGTTTGAAATGATGCATTCAATGCCTATTCAAGACGACTTTCTATGTTTCGAAATGCAGAAATATATCTTTGAAGTCTTTAGATAATGCGGCAAGAATGAATAACTAATAAGGAGTCAAGTCATGTGTTCACATGTGTTGCTTTACAATTCCTTCTTGGAAGGGCTGGGAGATGGTGAAATCATCGTGTGTTTTTTATGCAGTGCACCAGATTGGAAAGTGCCAACCACCTTTATTTATGGGTTCCAAGATTGGATGAACTACCAAGGGGCTCAAAAAGCTCGTGACGATATGAAGGTCCCATGTGAAATCATAAGGGTTCCTCAGGTCTCTCTCTCTCTCTCGCTCAGAAAGTTAATCTGCGATTATCTCTAGGTTAATGGAAATTCTTCGATATATGATTGCAGGCTGGGCACTTTGTATTCATAGACAACCCAACTGGTTTCCATTCAGCTGTGCTGCATGCTTGCCGCAGGTTTCTCTCACCTGATCCAGATAACGTCTCTCTCCCAGAAGGTTTGACATCTGCCTAAGAAGAGATCGTATGTTGTAATATTATTTAGAGTGTATAAATGAAATAGGTGTCACTCTCTTTTGTCAAGGACCAACTTAATTTATATCAAATAGGCATTTTTCAGATGCATATGGTGATAATCTCTGTAGATATGTATATCAGATGTATATGACTCTGAATTACATCATGTATTAAACTGTAATATGAATATTCCTGAATTTTTTTAATGAGTGCATTTTTACTCACCTTACCATTTCTCCACTCTGTTTCTTCAACTGAATATGAATGTTTTCACTTGAATGTTATCTCAATAAATCTTTTTCCCTTAAATTTCTTCTTCTTCTTCTTGCTCTCGTATGTCATGCATGTCTGTTATGTTTCCCATTTTGTAAGAATCTTTTTATATGTTCAATTTCTTTTCCCGATTATTTTTTCGTACCTCATGGATTTTGATTGTTTTAATGTTATTAGACTTTTATTTTTCAGATTTGCACTATTAGTTGAAAAAACAGATATATTTTGGTCAATTCTAATTCTACTTTCTGAATAAGTCACTAATTTATGCATGTGTATATAATTTTTCGCCATCCTTTGGAGGAGGCTATCCAACTTGATACTCGACCAATTATCACAATTCACACCCATCAGTTAAATAAGAAAAATATTTGTAATTTTCTTGTTACTGCCTTATTAACAAACCATTGTTATCGATTATGTCCATGGAAAAAATAAAGTAAAGCTAACGATTTTATCAACACCAAACCAAAATCTACTTAACTTGCAACCATATTATTGGACTCGGTATATAGACATGGAAACTATATGAAGCCAAATTACAAAATATACAATTGCATTTAGTTGAAGATATTTTCAAATTATGAGGGAATCCATGGTTACAGATAGAGCTGGCAATTTGTGTCCGTGTTGGATCGAAAAAGATCTGATTAATATACGTGTCAAATATGTTCAACTCTAACCTAACCCACAGGTTATCCGTGTCAACCCATGTAATCCATTTAGCCTATTTATTATAATATATTAAATTAAATTTGACACAATCAACAAAATTAAATTGAATTTGACAAGATCCAGTAATAGTTTATTGATATATTTCAACACATGACCAATTAGAGAATATAATAAAAGTAAATATAAATATAATCATGTTACTTGTGTCGTGTTTGGGTCGACACTTATATTCTCGTGTCGTGTTCCGGTCGACCCTTGTATAACTTCAACTCCTTTATGGTCAACCATAATCCTTTTAATTCATACCGTGTTCGTGTCATGTTACCGTGTCTCATTTTGTGAGCTCTAGCTACACCAGTCTCATAACATATATATACTTTTATACCGTCAATGTTTTTGCAGTTTTTTTTCCGCAAATGTGACTGTAGGTGATTGGCTAGAACAATGTAGTCTCGAACCACGTAATGATTTCTCATTTAGTGTCATTTATAGGACTAAAAGGTTAAAATCCAGAGCAATAGGAACATGAATTGGGAAGTGAACCTTCTCCTGAGAAGAGAAAATTAAGAGCTGTTGTGGTATCCCAATATATATTTATCTGTATATATAGACATCTACCATGCAGATATGTTAAAGAACCCCACTGATTTGTTAGAATTCTCCGTGAATGTGATACAATATATATGATGATATGTTCAGTGCATGACACACCCAAACAATGAGCATATATAGAGGTAGAACAATCAAAATTGAATTTGATTATGATCAGATCAGCTGCCTCAAAGAATGAATACTAATACTTTTAAGTTGTCTAGCTTGCTTGCTTCTAAACCTTAAATAGTACATACACATATATATATAAAAATATGTATATAAATACATCTGACAGACATTATTAACCTCAAATCATAGAAGACACGCTATTTTTCCAGCTGAAGGACTTGAATTTGATAGGTCTTGCAGGTGCAAGGCTGAGTCCAAACATTTCCTTGGGTGTATGACCTGACTCTACAAACCCCACCAGTTTCGCAACAAGAGCAGCACTCTCCTTAATATGCTCCATGTCTGTTGTATCTGTCCATAGTCGACGCGACAATTGCACTCTCCTCTGCTTCGTGTTCAACCCGATGCCCCATTTCTTGTATAGCTCCTCTCTCTCCTTTGATGGGAACTTCTTCACTAATTGCTTGCTCAACATGTCTCTCTCACGTTTCAGCGCCCTCCTACTGTTTTTTTTTTTCCCCACCAAAAAATACAAAAATCAATGTTAGTATTATTCAGGCTCAATGTGTTTTGTTTGCATATCAATTTCAATCCGCGTTGAATGTATTTGCATATGAGTATATAGGCGTAATGGACGTGTGTGTGTTGAAGAATATACATTTAAGTTACACATTCTCTAACTTAGAGTAAATAAGTAGTTAGCATGGTATCAGAATAGAGCAGGATGTCCCGTATCCTATGTTCAAACCTCACTATCACCCACGTAAGAACATGTCAAAAGAACTCTTGCGCGCGCGTGTGTGTATAGGGAAAAAAAGATAATGTACCTTGAGACTCGATTGGGGATTTTGCCATCATTCGCAACTTTACTTCCGTTAGATAAGGAGTACTTGAGAAAGGACAGTCGTCTTAGCTCCACCTCCATGTAAACGGAATCTGATGGATCGCCTTTAAAGAGCATGAAGAAATAGGTTCGGTGGACCAAAGGTACGTAGCAGACATCCCATAATTTGATTATCTCTTTCCTCTGCTTTTCAAATTCTGAGGGCCAATTTGAAGGGGAATGCTCTATATCTGAACCACCATTCTTAACAATTTGGCCCGACTCATCAATAGCCTTAACTGCAGCATCATCCTGAATCAATAGACCCTGCATAACCATTCCTTCATTCATTAATACAACTTACTGATAATGAAGAGAGAGAGAGAGAGAGACTTGACTACGAGAGACTAACCAAATCATCACTAATTTTTTTCTCTGGCTTAGAGTTCACAACTTCATCAAGTCCTGTGGCACCAAAGGGGATGCTAGCAACATCACTTTCAAGTGGCATTTTAATAATCTGTTCCTTTTCATCCATGGAAGAATTCCCATCAGACGTTTCGTAATCCTTTCTACCTAACTTTTCGGATTTTGAACTAAACTTTGAATCAGGAAACTTTGGTGGATAACCCTTTGGTCTAATAGGGAAATCTTTCTCAGAATAATTTGGTGTATTCTCTATTTGCCCTGCTTCCCCAGACCATGGAGACGATGGAACGGACGTAAGAACTGCTTTACAACTTTTGCTTCTAGACATATTCAAACTTCTAGAGGAAGATAAACCTGCTTCAGTAGAACAAGGAGATTGTTCTACATAATAAGGACTCGCAAGGTAGTCGATAGTCTTCTGCATTTCCTGAATCCTTTTCTTTAGAGCTTCATATGTTGGCCCCTCCGAATCAGTGTCCCTATCTCCCTCCTGCACTGATGGTGGGATCGCATTATCCGGTTTTATGTTTGTGTTCTTGTTTGGCTCTTCTGTTTCAATACATCGAACTTCCTTCCACTGATCTTCCGAGTCTTCCTCAGTTTTTTTACCAATATTTTCCCAACCCTTACACGGATCAGGTCCGAAAAACTTGTTAATAAACAGTTGTGGAGAAATGCTGTCAGGGAGGAAGCAGTCTTCGGGATTCTCAGCAAGCTGCAGTTCCAGTTTGTTGAACTTAAGGCTGTCAGATCTTTCGTAAGTGTTAGACGCAACATCTAAGCGATGCGGATCAACCACCTCTGATGATTCAGAAGGTGAGTTTTCATCTATCCATGCATTTTGCTCAGAGGGTTTCAACAGCTGATCAGGTTTAGCCTAAATTAGAAGAAAAAAAGAAAATCAGTTCATCCAGTGTTTAGCTTCATAATAAGCTTTTATTTATTTATTTATTTATTTTATTTTTATTAATGAGACAACTCTATGTACCCATGCTCTTGAACATTTGTGTTCTTCAACTGATTGTAACAAATCCTCCACACGAGATTGAGCAAGATCGCGTTGCCTAGTTAGCTCTTTTATCTCTTTATCCATCTGCACAATTTGCACGAACGAAGATTTATAAAACCAAAAGGGCTAGGTAACATCGATTTGAGCATTTTATAAAAGCATACAAGAACTTTTCATAGTTTAACAAGTACTGTCAAATTAGCATGTCTATATACTGGAGATTATACAAGTCTTCATGATCGATCACCTTTTCGATTAGAACTTCCTTGTCTTTTAGTAGTGCCACGGTATGAGATGTGTTAGCATTCGATCCCAAACTCCTCAACTCGGTCTCCAATCTAGCCAATTCTTTCTGCAACTGCTTTACTAATGCCTTCTCGGACATTACCACATTAACCTGCGCATTAGTACTGACCTCCTTGGCACAACTAGCGAACAACAGGGTATTTCTTGATTGCTCTACGTGACTGCGTGCAGGGCTCATAGTGCAAATAATGGCAGTTCTTGCATTTCCTCCTAAAGAGTTCTGTAGTATGCGTGTCAGCTTCGAGTCTCTATAAGGAATGTGCGCGTTTCTTCCTTTGCTGCATCATATTGAAAGTATTAGCACAATACAAATGTGCTCAAAGTACACATAAGATACAAAAATGAAGAGACACGGGGATGAGAAAAGATTTCATAAAGATTGGATGATCAACCTTAATTTGCGAATAACAGTTCCAAGCGTTAGTAAACTGCGATTTATATGGCAACCTTCTTTCAATCTCATACCAGCTGACGATGCTTGTGAAGCACGTTCACTTCCCGCCAGATCAACAAAATTCTGCAGAAAGGAAGCAACTTGTGCATTTTAGTTTTTGTTCCATATATTCTGAAAAACATATCCAAGAAGATCCGTGGGAAGATAATTATTTACTGAACACATTTGAAATAAATTTCATACCACGCTGGCTGTGAGAGTGCTTGAATTTTCAGCACCTAAGAGTTCACGAGCAGAACTTTCAATCGTCTGTAATAAAACCATTAAATGACACGTTAACATAGAGAAAAAACACTAGTCTCAACTATGCACTACACAATAACTACTTTAGAAAGGGATAGGCCTACCAATCTTAGAATTTGATGAGATCTTGAGCTCATTTCATTCAGAGAGGTTTCGCCTATTTGCCTTTGAGCTGCAAAAATGGAAGTACCACTACCAGTCATATAATGTCATCTAGTGAAACGTCAAACATGACCAGCGTTCGTCTTCCTTACCTTCGCAGATAGAGAGGAGTTCCTTTAGGTGGCTCCAATCTTCTAAAGTTTCCTCGATAAGTTTTTCAACGACAGTCCCTCTCTGCATAAGAAAGAGAAATGGTACAAAAATTTAAGATGTTTTTGGTCATGCCCATGAATATATCAGCTATGCTGAAATAAAATATTCACCTCCGGATCATCAAGGAGTCTGAGTGGAGTACTATCTGCGCTGAGAAGGTCTCTGACAGATTCATTGTAGATCTCCAAGGCCGAGAATTTTAATACGAATTCTCTATCAATATGCTAAAGAAATTCAAGACAAACGATATCAGATACGAGTCCAAATAGCATAACAGATGTGAGAAATAGAAATTATGGAAAAAAATATGCAGGTGTTGCAGTACTTTTCTCATGTAGCCATATATATCTGAGACTGTAAGTTCTGTAATCCCACTCATGGTGTATGTCTTTCCACTGCTTGTCTGGCCATATGCAAAAACAGTTGCTGGAGACACATTATTTAAATTGGTGAGAAATTGCGTGGTTATAAAATATCAGAAAAGAATGAAGCAATAAGAGCAGAAAAAAAATGGTTACTCACAATTGATACCACTGATAACTGAAAGAGCAACTGCTTTCGCCCCTTCCTCGTATACCTGCCTTGTGGAGCTCTCACACCCAAAAACTCTGTCTATCTCCCGAAAAATTTGATCAAAAGAAACGATAACAAGAGGTTTTTAGTACATGTTCCGCTAGGAGTATGTGAGATACGTATAGTGCATATATAAAAATGCAAGGATAACAAATTTATGCAAAATGTAGATAGGTTAAACATTTTCTCACCAAATTTATAAGCAGTTGGAAACAGTGATCGTTCTGGTACGCTGTTCTTGAATATGATGGTGTCGTCGTTGATACATTCCCAATCGGACACATCATTTCTCCAAATTTCTTTCTCATTCAATGGCCTTAACCTGACTGAAACAAATATCTTCTCATCATTTCCGCTTAACCCTTGAGCATCCAATTGCGTTATATCTTCACCACCAACCGAGCTCATTTCTCACCCTCTCCTCTTTCTCTTCCTACTTCTGCTATGCTTGAACACGAATAGCAAGAATCGAGAAGCTGGTTAAATGGTCGTTCCTCCTCTGCAATACAAAAATGAGATGAATACGATGTTAAAACTTTGAAGCTTCCATTTAATGTATCCACTTGCCAATAGCCCCAAACCCTTTTCTCAAAAATCAATGTACTTTGTAAAAATATAAATTAAATAACATTAAAAATAAAAAACAGCGGGAAGAATATATTTTTATATATCACTCTTTTGGGTAATGAAGAATCCATTGCTAACAAACTATATGCACCATATAGTAGTTTTTTTTTCCTTTGAACTAAGTTCTTTTCAAAGAATGTGAGCATTATTTTCACATGTCAATCTCCGAAAATGTAGTGGCGAAAAGAAAACCAGAAGAAGGAAAAAAATTACAATCACAATTTGGTGCTGTTCTTCACATATTTCTGGTATAATAAACGCCAATTAAACTTAAAAATTCTTCAACTATGCATTGTTGTACAAACCAATAGACAGATAATTTAGATATCTATTTAGAATTCACTTAATCATATATGTATTCATGTTATTGCTGGCAGAAATTCTATTGTTTAATACATTTAATGCAAACGATACATGTAATTAAAAAAAAAAAATTAAAAACATATGAATTACCCAGAAAAAATAACAAAAAAGGAAAAGAAAAAGACTTTGTCTGACCTTATGTAGAATTTATCCCCTGAGAAAAAGCAAAAAAATATCTTTGACAGAAGAAGAAAAGTAGAAATGGAGGATATGAGAGCCCAATTAGGCCAAGAGAAATGTTGGAATGAATAAAGAGAAAATGGATAAGCCGAAAGAGAGAACGAAAGAAGCGGAAAATTGAGAGACAACAGAGAAAATCGGTGACAACTAGGCTTCACTTTGAATACAATGGCTGCAACTTTCTCTCTCTTCTGAGTTGGGGCAGTGCACACCCTCCAAATTATACCAGTAACTACCAACGACTAAACCCAACTCTATATATAACGGCATATATCTATATCTATACTATTACTGTTAGCATTTTTTAATATTTTTATATATCTTTTTTATTTTATCAAATTAAAAAAATGAACGTTCACCTTCAATATAATACATTTTTAATTTTTCTTGTTTAATTATTAATTTAATGATGAAAAATTTTCACCTACACATGTATTAATCCTTGTAGTGCTGTAATATTGTGTAAGATTAAAAATTTAACATTTCATTTTTTTCTATATCCATTTATATTTTTAACTACTTATAAAATTATAAACATTTTTTAATATTTCTATGAATTTTTTCCATTTTATCAATTCAGAAAATATGTGTGCTAATAAATTACCTTCTTGACTTGGATTTTTTTTAAAAAAATTCCTTCAATTTAATGTCTGTGAAAACTTGTAACGTACACATGTATTAATCTTTGTAATGTTATGTAAGATGATAAATTATAACCATTCTCTTTTATCTTCTTCAATTATTATTCCATCACGTAAAGTGATTTTATAACTAATATATATATACATATATATTTGGCAAATTAGGGAACTTTACTTTCGTATATTTGCCATATTATATGGACTTTATATCTCTGAAAATTATTCTTGAAAATTCTGAAAAAAAAAAAAAAACTATTTTCTGAGAATAATAAAAAGGAGTTCTCTGAAAACAGACACTATTATAATTAAATTTTCTGAAAACATTTTTCAGAGACCCTAATCAAGCAAAAATTTTATACAATTTTTTGATTTTCAGCCTTTATAAAAGATAAAATTATTTTCAGAATTACAAATCAAGCAAGCCCTTAATATCCCATCAAGATCCTTCAATATAATATCATTTTGAGCAATTTAGAACTAATGTGTCAATTAATCAATTTTAGATTAAATTAGGGCAAAGTTGAAAACTTTGGTGAAGTAAGTCTATGGGAGATTTTGACATGAGAGATCCACGTAACTTTGAAATTTGCATTAGCATTCTTAATTTATATTTCTGAACCACTTCAACTAGGGGTGGACAAAAAATTGGTCAATTCGAAAATCCAATCCGTTCAATTCGATTCGAACATATTGGATCAGTTTGATTATGGATTGGATTAGACATGGATCCAAAAACATATGTTTCTATGTGGTATCATTAAAATAAATCAATGTACAATCCATTTCTAATAAGATCTAACCCCCAAGGACGATCTCCCTGGAACTTGAACCCTAAAGAGATCGTCTTTTGAGATTTGCAAAGGAGCAGAAATTCGAATCCACACTCAGTACTTTATCGAAAAAGAGGGAACAGAACTTAAAATCGGTAGCTATCCATTCTGTTAGAAAAAAATATATCATATTAATCTATCCGGTAGTTATCAATAATGTTAAGTACCTGATACAAGTTTCTGTTATTTGAATGTTTACCACGTCTTTCTTTAAAGGGTAAGGCTTATCATATGTTTTAACATCAACTATGTCTGTGTGTGTATTATATAAACAATATATTCATAAAATTGGTCTCTTACAAAGTATTAAGTCACCTTCTAAGTTCCAACCATCTTTCAGATAAACCATCGAAAAGAAGAGAAACCTAGCAAATCTAAAACAAATGTAATCAAAATTTGCATGATGCAATGAACTCAAAGAAGGTCATTGGTTCCAAATAATAATCCCCACTCACAATTTAATATAACCTTTACATGTAAGATTAAGGGAAACAAAAAAATAATCAAGGTACCATAAACCATCTCAAATTGATCACAACAAAAACAAAGAAATATGAACTCTACAGAAGCTGTTAGGGAAACAAAGAATACAAAGATACACCCCACCTAAAATGGATTTATTGTACAAGGCCACAAAATCCTACTGAACACATTCATGAGCTATATATATATATATATATATATATTTCACACAACTAAAATTATATGTGGAATATTACAGAGGACCTCAAAAAATTTACTTTGGCTAGCTAGGTGTGGAACTCTTAGAATGCAAAGTAAACCACCTGCACTTGTCTTTCATTGCTTCACTCTCACTTGCATACTCTTTGAATCTGTACTCTTCCTGCTTCAATGAAGGAGGCACCTTCCCTTCACTGTAACATTGACTACACAAACTGAAGTGAGATTTCATCTCCTTGAACCTTGATCCTATAATGGGGTACCGGCAAATCGAGCAAGCATGGTTACCATGGCGATTTCGATCCCGAGCTTCAAGCTTGAGCAAACTGGACATTATACCAAAACCCCAGTCTGGATCATCAAACATCACAAGAAAGTCTGCTAAAGACACCATTGATGTGTCTGTTTCTCCATGGATTTCCAGTATTTCACTAGTCCCCTGAGATGGGATGTAGATTGCCCTTAACGATTTGATGTACCCAACAGCATCAACTTTCTTGATCATACCACCACCCCCTTCGTTCACAGGCCGCCACACAAGTGCATCGAATGCAGCCCTTTTTCGCCTGTCTGGGGAGCCACCGCAAATGGGAGCAATGACAGCCAAAAACATTCCCAAATCCACTCTACCGGACTCCGATTCATCCAAAACAGAGAGGATTTTCTGGTTTATAGCTTTAACAGCGCCTACAAAGGTTTCAGGCTTGAGAAAATTCAGTAACCTACGCAGAATTTCCTCCAATGCAGCCTTGCGAATCGACTTGAGAGGCTCACCGCTCCCTGAATAGGACACCGGTACATCATTTTCACTCATCTCCTTCTTTAGAATATCAGCATCGCAACGATTCAACCTGGTGGTCCTCTGGAAAGCCCTTATATCGAGGGCGGTGGCTAATTCCTGCCTCGACGTAGTCTTCTCACCCACAGTCCTAAATTTCGAGGGTTCCACAACAACAAAAGCCTCCTCCCCGTTTCCTCCATTCCCACTCCCATTTGCCTTGTTCAACCTCTTCTTCTGAAGCTGCTTCAAGTGGGAAATTGCGTCGTGCAATTCGACCCTGTTCGTCATCTTCAACGCTTCCTTCAAACATCTCTTAGCCTCATCAGTTTCACCAGCACCCAACAAAGACACTGACTTGTTGAGTTGTGCTCGCCAGTGGTTCGGCCACAAACACAAAACCCTAGTGTACATCTCCGAAGCTCTCTGATACCTACCCACATCCAAATAAAGCCCACCCAAATTATACAAAGCATCTATAGTATTACCACGCTTCAAATCAATAGCCTTCTGGAACTCCTTGAATGCATTCTCATCATCACCTATAGCATGCAATGCTGAGGCCAAGTCACAATGTGCATCAGCATAGTCACTTTTCATGTAAATAGCCTCTTCTAAGGCCTTCACAGCAGCCTTGTATTCACCAACCCCGAAAAGAGCACTACCCAAATGCTTCAAAGCTCGAAAATGAGTTGGGCAAAGAATTGCAGCCTCTCTATAATGTTCACAGGCACTAATCACCATACCTTCCCCTTCAAGGGCAATTCCCAAATTGACATGAATCTGGGGAAGCAAATAAGCCCACTGGTTCCCGCCGGACTCCGCCGCCTCCATCGCCAACACAAACTCCTCCTTAGCTTCACCATTCTTGCCCAAAACATACAAGCAATTCCCAGCTCTGAAATGTGGCCTCACATCAGTGGGTTGCAGCTCAGAAGCTCTCTTGAAACTCACCAAAGCCTCTGTAAACAACTGGTGATCATACAAGACTCTACCGATTGCCATGTGCCCATCAAAAGCCTCTTCTCTTGACCTAGCCCCATCAGCTCTAGACCTCAACACACCCAAGTCCTTGATAAACACAGCATAGTCATGACCAGACTCAACCCACAAAACCCTTTTCTCTGAAATCTCTGAAGATGGTCCCAACTCTCTAGACCACCCAGGATCCGAATTCACATCAATGTTGTCCCCTTTCAATTTCCCATCTTTCTCTTGCTTCGTCTTCAACCTCTTGATCAGAATCTCCAAATCGTCCACCATCTTCCACGTGTCGTCGAACACGATGCCGTGGTTCGGCGACGCCGCCCACGCCGCCGTCCTCTGCTTCTTGTGCGGCTCCGCAACCCTCTCGTCGGCGATCGACGACGACGACGCCTCTTCCGACGCCATCGAGACACCTCCGTTAGTGACGTCCTGTTTCGCGAGCTCGAGGCCGAGCGCGTCGAAGTCTCGGTCGACGTCGCCGGCGCCGTCGTCGTAGGTCCTCAACAGGCCGTCGTAGGTCAGACCCTTCTCGCCGTCGATGAATTCGCCGTAGGTTCGGAAGACTTCGTCGAGGATGGCGTTGATCTGTTCGTCGCTGAACTTGACCCTAGGGTTTACGGCAACGACGAGGGCGGCCATTTCTTCTCTGTTGAGGCCACCGTCGCTGTTAGCATCGAATTGCTGGAAAATTCTCTTCACCTTCTCTGATCTGCTGCCTCTGGTCGCCATTTTTGGATTTCAATTTTAGGGTTAGGGTTTGGGTATTTTCAGAGGAGTAGATGAGAGAAGTTGAGGATGGTGGGAGTGTACAATTGGGGCAAAAGGGTGGTTGAAATTGGGGGTTGGGGTACAGAATAAGAACCCTAAAATTGAGAATCAGAAGATGTTGAAATTTGGGGGAAAGTGTTGGGGTTTGGGTGGTTATGTTATCTTGTTTTCATTGGATCTGATAAGAGAAAGAGAAATTGGATAGCAAGGAGACAGAGAAAAAGGGGATTCTTCCTTTCTCTTTCTTTTTCTCTTCCTGTTCATTAACCCACCCTTTATCATCAACTCTCCCAAAATTATTCAAGTCAGACTCATCCCCCTTATTATCCCACACAACTTAATTTTTATTTAAAATTTAAATTATTATTATCCCACACAACAGTGATAAATCATATTTATCCCATACAAAATTTTCCAGAGTGATACTTCTTTGTTTTTCACAAAAAATTTCCCACAGTATTATTTCTTTTTTCTTTCCTTTTTGAGGGGGAATCCAAAAGGAAATTTTCAATTATTCCATATGGGCATTGTTTTTTCCAATTATGTTATGTTTGGTATGCAGTAATGCATTCCTTTATTTGATACAATATAATGAATGAGAATGACAATTTTCAAGGAATAAAATTTTATTATTGAGAATGAATTTTCATTTTTTTAGTAATATTTTTAAAATATAAAATTACTTAAACAACCCTTTCACATTTCAAAAAATTAAACCACCGCCACCGCCATTTCTCCACTACCACCACCGCCACCTTCATTACCCGTCACTACTATTCCCGCTACGTTTTACCATTTTTTTGTAATAAAATTTAAAAATAATATTATTTTGTTTAATTTCATATTTAATACTACGAAGAGTATTTTTGGGAAAAAAAATTCAAGTTCATTTTATTCTTAATGTGCTTCATATTTACAACCAAATAATAGAATGAGAATGGTCCTCATTTTATTTTCACTTTCATTCCATTTCATTCAATTATACCAAACGTAGCCTTATATATTGGTAGTTATAAGATAATAATATCATCTATTTATTAAAATTGTTGTTAAAATATTTTGAATAGTGCATTATAATTGGTGAAACATACTTGTTCCTCTTATGAAATTTATAGTTTTTATTTATATATACATAGCTTACACAATTTATGACCGGCTTAAGTATTTATATCGAACTCGTCTCTATAAAATAAAATAAATTCTCAAATTTTTGAATAACGGAGCGAGATGGGTCACCAACGGAGCGGCAGTGTTCTCAGTTAAAAATGGTGCAATTATAAAACATGTGGTGGTGTTTGGTAGAAGAAGTTGGAGTGAAATATATGGTTTTGGGATGAAATTTATGGCTCAATCCATGTTTGGCAATTCGGTGTTGGTGCAATAATGTTGCACAATTAGTACCAAATCCATCATTTTTCACACCATATCAATAGATGGTTTGGATGGTTTGGTTTGGTTTTCTCACACCAAAACTATTCTTTAATCCAAACCAATTCATTTATAATATTATATATATATATATATATAAATTCGAAAAATAAAATATTTATAAAAAATAAAATATTTCAAAAAAATCAAACGAAAAAATATATTTCATAAAAAATAAAATATTTCGGGAAAACAAATATTTCTAGAAAAAATAAAATATAATAAAAATATATTTATTATTTTTTAAAAAATATACAAATTATATGTATTTTTACTGAAATCTTTTATTTTTTCAAACTCTTTTATTTTTTTGAAATATCTTATATAAAATATTTTATCTATAAATATTTCGAAAAAATTAAATATTTATATATTTTATTTTTTAAAACATATATATTTACAAAATATTATTTTAAATAAATAAAATGTCAAACTATTTTAAATTACCAAATATAATTGATTTCAGAATTTCAGCTCATACCAACTCTACCAAACATGGTTTGGTTTTTCAGTTTCACTTTTTTTTCACACCAAAACCATCTGCATCAAACATGATTTCAGTTCAAAATAAAATCACACCAAACTCAACCCAACCCAACCCAACCTAACTCCAACCAAATTAAAACCAAAAATCAACACTGGTTGCCAAACAAGCACGTAGATACATAGGTCATATGACTCCTATCACAATCCTCAAGTCCACAAAAGACTCTGAGGGTGCAATCTCTTATGCAGCAATGATTAATGCATGTTGGAACTTCTTTTTAAGATATATATGTTTAAATATATTAGAGTCCAATGATTAATAGAGTTTATTAAATTGAAACACTTTAAGTACACTACCACAAAGGATACAATTTCAATTATATTTCCTTAAAAAAATTGTTACTCTCAATACGGAAATTCAAATTAAAAAAAAAAAAAAAGAAAAAAAAAAAAAAGAAGAACTTAAAATTTACCCTTATAGAAGAGAAATGTCCCATTTTTTTTTTTCTTTCTAAATTTTACCTTGTAATGAATAAGCGAGGTGTTAGAATGTTGATGTGGAACTACAAAATTACAAATGCAGTTTATATACATAGGAGAGGCTTTTTGGAGTGTATGATCTACGCCGTCACAAATGCCAGAGGACCCAGACTTTGCATTTACAGTCAGGCATCCCATTATTTGTATGTATGTATGTATATATGTATCATTGTATATATATGTTTATTAATGTAGACAAAAAGACTTGGGTGCAAAGACAGAGAAGAAGGGACCATCATTAATGTGTAGTGTTACCCTGGTGGACTCTAATAAATATAACCTAAAAAAACCTTGGATGTTAGGTACTATTGTAACGAGTATATATATTTATTATAATAATCACTACAGCTATCACCTAAAGAGTTGGTTGGTGTAGTTGATTAGTTGGATTAAAGCGTTATCATCGTCACTCCATAACACAAAAGTTGATGTAGTCAACTTTTTACATTAATTCTTTATTATTCTTTGTGTATTGTTCGACAAAATGTATGTAACCGGAAGTTAAAACCGTGCCATTAGTCAAACAAACATAATGAGTTGAAATTATATTAAAACGAAAGCTTGGTCTATAAAACCAGTTTAGAGCTAAATAATAATAAATAAATAAAAACTCAATATATAGGCCCCGTTTGGATACGGAAAAATAGTTTTTGGTTTTTATTTTTTTACTGTTCACCGAGTTAAAAAAAAAAAACACGTTTGGCAAACGCGTTTACTGTTAACTTTTTCCCTCCAAGAAAACTGTTTTCTGTGAATAGTGTGTAAAAGTGGTAAAAACACCAAATACAACTTTTAATTGTTTTTTGACTTTTTTCACTGTTTAGGGTACCACCTCCGCCACTGCCACTGCCCCCACCACCGCCGCCACCAACCACCACCACCCCCCGCCGCCAGCCCCCATCACCTCCTGTCGCCGCCGGCCACCGCCGCCGCCAGTCACCCACCACCACCGCCCCCCGCCGCCCACCAATACCATTTTATTTTTCAATATAAATTTTCATCCAAACGTTTTTTTGTTTTTAGTTTTTTGCTGAAAAAAACAAAGACAAATACAAAAACAGTTTTTATATTTGAAGATAGAAAACAAATACAAAAAACAGGCTATCCAAACGCACCCATATATATATATATATATATATCTTCTACTGGCCCAATTCATTTTTCAATCATTGGAGCGCCTCTAACAAAAGAAGTGTATTAACTAAATAGCCCATTAGTACTCAAGGATGAAAGTATTTATATAAAAAAGGTGAGTTATAAAAAGAAGTGTTAATTTAATTCACTTGTTAATCAAATTAACAAGTGGACCTTCATTGAGTGGGCCAGCCCAATTATATTCTCCCTTTAGCAGAGTGAAAACAGCAGATGTTATTGCAGGCATTATTATATTGGGCCACCTGTTATTGAGGCCCAATCAAATTCTTCAAGCCCAAGGGACTTTATGAAAGCCAACCCACAACAAGTGTGTATATATGTGTAAACGCAGGATCAGAGGGCATTAAGCCATAGTTCGCAATAACGGTATCGGTTTCGGTAACGATTGCGGTATCGGTGTAACAGACTCGAACAATATTAACCTTAAAAATAAATATCGGATGAGTATCGGTACTAAATATCGGTATCGGTACTTTTTAAAAACGTTACGAACCGGGCGATACGCGCCAAATGAATATTGGATAAGTATCAATACTAAATAACAATATTGGTACTTTCTAAAAAGTTACGAACAGGCAAATACGCGCCGTAACGGGCCGTTACGGTGAACCATGCATTGAGCATGCATATGAAAATGCAGATCCTCTCATATTGTTGGTATATTTCAAGGGCATAGGAGGTCATTCTTTAAGGGGTTTTATGTAATTTTAGAAGAATTTGTTTACAAGAACTGGATTCAATGTAAGATGACTCCCTCTGTCTCATGTTTAGTTGTTCATATTCTCAATTTTATTTGTTATAAAATATTTGTCGAGTTTCGAATACCAATACAATATAACTTTTCACTTTTTCCTACTACTCTTCTTCCATTAAGTATCGGGTCAAACTAATATTTATCTTTTATTCATTTCACAATGGTAAAAATGAAAAGTACAATAATATCATTACAATAAAATATACTCTCTTAAAAAATAAAAAAAAATTAACTCGAACAACTAATTTGGGACAACATGAGTAATTCTTATATTATCATGGCTATGAGCATTGACAAAGATAGGCTCGAAACATGTATATTAAGACTAAACTTGTGACATATGAGCTTGAATATTGGGTTTAAGCTTCTGATATTACTAGACCTAATAAGGAGCTTCTTGTCTGTTGTTCACAAGCCTAGCGAGTCCAATTCATATTCAAGTTTGGTTTGAAATTTAAATGAGTATGAAATATGAACTCCAACTACTCTAAATCAAGCAATTCATGAGTCAAATTCAAATGAACAATTCTATCCAAAAAAAAAAAAACACTAGAGTTTGATATCAAATTATGGCCTATAACATTCTTATATGTTTTATTTAGTACTTAAAATTCCTCCACATATCATTTGAATTTTCCATAATTAGGGCAAAGTATAAAAGAATCTAAAAAAAATAAATAAAAAATAACCAAGGGGGTAGATCAGCATGGAATAATAGTGAGTGGGCAATTGTTTGGCAACAAATATCTTAGCCAAGCACAAAAATAGAAAGATGGGAAAATGATTCCAAGTCATAAGGTGTGCTTGATTAAAGAAACCCCCCAAACACTACCATTTTTTGAATGTTGAAAATGACATAAACCTTTTTCCAACTAAGACGGCCCTCAACATGTCTGTCTCTATCTTATACATGACCATTTTACCCTCATATTCAGCAATCTCAAGCTCTCATCCAATTCCATTCTCATCCCAAAAGTAGGGCTGCAAATGAACCGAGCCGAGCCGAGCAGAGTTTTGGAATGTTCAAGCTCAGCTCATTTACTAAACGAGCCTAGAAAATGTGTTCAAGCTCAACTCATTTGTTTAACGAACGAGCCCGAGCCGAACGCCAGATTTAACGAGCCGAGTCCGAGCTTGTTCACGAACGACTCGTTTCAGTGCAACATATATTAATCTTCTCAATAGTTGTCTGGATTGAGTTGTTGCATGTCTGTTTTAACATATTTTCACTAGTATAATTTTTTATGAATGAATTTTATGTTATGACCGCCTAATTTCTATAATCTTTTCACAATAATCTTCATAATTTTTTCAATTTGAATACTTTCTTTTGTCATATATAATATAATTTTACTATTTAACTTAAACGAGTATGTTCACGAGCTTGACGAGTCGAGCTTAGTAATGTTCAAGCTCGGTTCGTTTACTAAACGAGCCTAAATATTGTGCTCAGACTCGGTTCGTTTACTAAACGAACGAGCACAAACCAAGCTCTTAACAAGCCGAACCCGAACCTGCTCACGAACAGCTCGGTTCATTTGTAACTTACCCAAAAAGTACCAGACAAGGAATTATACTTTCTGCTCACTCCCATCAATTCAAATCACATTCTTCGATGGCATGAACGGAAAATAATCCCCTGCACTCATAATCCAGTGAAATAGGATATGTGCAACAAGATAATGAATTATGTACGTGCATGGTTAATCACGTAAAAATAAAAATAAAAATGTGAGTGGAAATTGCTGGACCAATAAAAGCTTGTCGTTTGCCGAACCATTCATTCCAGTGAGATGCTAACCCAAGGGGATTAGGTTTAGGTTCCGAATTTTGTTTTCCTTTATTCATGGAATACAAGGAAAAATATTTACAAACGGAATATCACTTGCAACTTGCAAGTACATCAGAAAAAAGTTACCAAGACAATTTTGAAAAGCACGGAAAAAAAAAATACAAAAGTTAAGATTTTGATGATACTAAAAGGCATAAACCCTAATGAAGAATTCCCTAATGCCTAGACCCTAAGGAGTTCTTCTTTTAAAGGATGTTATAAGTAGCCGGCATTACAATTTTTATAACATTTTAGTCGTTCACTTGCATAACGGTGGGGATTCAAACCCATGCTCGGAGTCTGAATACGATTCGTCCAGACACCGAAGATTCGTCCTTCCAACCAACTCCGCTACGCATGCGGGTTTGATAATACTAGCTAGCATTTTCTAGGCCTTTTGGAGGGTGTGAAGGAAGGGATGATCTGTGGAACAGTAAAACAACCATCCTCTCTCCAATTTTTGTTGGATTTCATTTTGGTGGCTTCCTTGAACTCCATGAACTCAGTTTGATCATCAAACCCCATATTTGAATAAGGGCAAACCTGGGTACCAATATTTGGAGCTTGAGGGACCCAAATCCCCATATTTTCTGAAGTGAAACAAGTCAAATTGCTCTCAATTTCAGAATCCCAAAACCGCAACACATCTTCTTCAACATCCTCCTGAATTTTCATCAAACACATAAAACATGCAATTTCAAATCAACCATGAGACTAAAAAAACACCCAAATATAAACATACACATACACAGATACACATATATAATCAGTTAGATCTCTTCAAACATTTTAATCACTAACAATCAGTCAGATGTAGTTCGAGAAAAAAACATACTACTGTAAAAAAAACATAGGATTCACATACAAATGAATCTATTTGCTCCCTGACGACCAAAATATTATCTTTGTGTATGTTTTTTAAAATATATAGCATATTAATGGTTGGATGTGATTAACGTAAATATAGTAAATACTCGTAAAAAAAATAAAATCTAACAATCATATCCAACGGTCCCATGGATGGATTTTTTTGCTGAGCAAGAGATCATTTTTGTAAGAGTATGTATGTGTGTGTGTGTATATATGTGTGTGTGCGCGCGCGCATAAAGAGAGGTAGAAAATGCAGACCTTGTGAGTAGCTAAGATTGGGGAAGAAGAGGAATCAAGAAAGTCTTCAACATGCCAGCCAGGTAACATGTGAGTCAAGTAATCTGATATGCTGCTTTTATTTGTAGGTGGTGGAGGAGGAGGACCAATCTCACCATCACTCACCACTACTTTCTCTTCTTCACTCTCAATTCTACTACTTGTTATGGAAGAGGATGGATTGGGATTAATTGCAGAAAAGGGCTTGTGGGTTATGGCCTTTTCGAGATCAGGAACAGAATCACATCCTCCGGCGGCGGTAATGGAGGATTGCGGCGGAGAATAAACGGTGGAGGTGGCGGAGAGCTTAACTCCGGTGAGAAGGAACCTATTGTGCTTCTGGGTATGCTCGTTTGCTCTGTGTATTGCCATATCACAGTCCTTGCATAGAATCGCCCTGTCCTGTTGACAGAACAAGAAAGCCCTCTTCTCCTATCCTCATACAATATACATATATATATATATATATATAGGAACTATTAGTACAAAGAAAGATTGGGTCTTTAGATATGCAAGCATAACAACAAATATATATATTTATATGGGTTTGTATATGTACCTGACAGATGTCGCAGAGAGGGGATTGAATGGGGTTCGGGAGGAGGAGAGAGAAGCGTTGGTGTTTGAGGGAGAGCTTGTTGGCGTGGTGGACGTGGTGGTCACAGGTGGCGCAGAGGGCGGCCTCGTCGGCGTAGCAGAACACCGACGCTTCGTCCTTGTGGCAGACGTCGCACTGGATCTTCATTTCTTCAGAGGAGATGGAGATTCGACTGTGGTTAGAGAGAAATAGTGTGTCAGTGTGTGTGAGAGAGACTTGAAAGCGGAGAGGGAAAAGGGAGACATCTTGGTCTGTATTTCAGAACATAATTTTCGATTTTCTGAAAAATTATACAAAAATTTGCTTAGTTGGGTTTTCTTAAAATTGTTTTCATAGGTTCTGTTTACTTATTTCTGTTTTCTATTTTCTAAAATTTGAAAATAATATGAAAAATATATTTTTTAATTTGTTTTTGTTTTTTGAGTTGAGAAAACGTTTCCTCTCATTACAAAGGAAAGAGGAAGCAAAAAAAAAAGGTATTTTCTTTTTTTGTTTCTTCAAACTCACCATAATCATCAATAATAAAAAGAATAAGAAATATTAAATCAATAATAAATAAATTATAATAATAAATAATAATAATTAAATAAAATATTATTTAAATTGAAATAAATAAATAAATATAATAAGAAATAAAATAAAATGAATAAATAATTAATAAAAAATAATATATTAATAAACAAAATAAAATAACTAAAATAAATAATAAATAACTAAAATGAATAAATAAATAAAATAAAAAATGATTAAAAATACAATTAATAAAAAATATAAAATAAATAAAGATAATTAATTAATTAATTGAATGATAAATAAATAAAAACAAATGAATAGATAATTAATAAAAATGAAAAAATTAATAAAAAACAATTGATAAAACAATATTATTCATAAACTAAATAAAATAAAACTAATAATAAGTAAAATTGAATAAATAAATAAATTTAATTAATTAATTAAATGATAAATAGATAAATTAAAATAAAATTTGGAAAAGGTAGCTTAATATTTTTTTCAAAATAGTTTTAATGTTTGTGAAAAAAAAAATTGTAATTCTTTTGCTGAACATTATTTTAATAAACACAGTTTTAATCCTTGTTTTTGAAATATTAGTAAACATAAATTTAGTTTTTGTTTCTCCTACAGGAAATATAATTTGATTATGTTTTTTCAAGAATTAGAAACAGAAAGCAGAAACAGTTAGTAAACATGTCATTTTATTGTTATCATAAAACATATTTCAATTTTCAGAATTATCAAGAACAATTTTTAGAGATAAAATTTGACATAATACTTGTTTTATATTAAAATTTTAATTTTATTACACATAAATTTGTTGTTTTAATGAAGTTTGACTCGATTAGATTTGATAGTTTGAATTTTTTTATTTAATTGTACTAAATTATTGAAATTTGAAACAAATAGATTTTATTAAATTGAGGACTTTTGTTTAGTTGCATGTAACTTGTGTAATTTAACATTGTGTGTTATTTTTATATTTGAGTTTTTTTTTTCTTAGTTGTATAATGAAATTAAACGTTGAAAAATTAAGAATTTGTATTTAATTACTCAATTATCAAATTAATATTATTGTTCGTTTACACAAATAAATATAATTACAGGTTCAACCAATTAGTTTTATAGAAGGATTATTTTAATTCATCAAAGCAAAGATAAAAGGTAAAAAAGACAACATATAAATGGTATGGTTGCAGACAAAATTTAAAGGATAAAAATAACTTCTCATTGTGTGTTAAATGGGAGATTGAGTAGTTAGGGAAGTGTTTGTCAACTTTTCTAAATCTTATTGGACAATTAAAACACATTCTTCAAACATTACATGTAGCTACAATTTTTTCAAACCTCAAATAATATCAGTGTAAATAACCTTATATATATAAAGTTATATGTAGGGATGTATTCATTTTTTTTACTATATAGATTTCAAATTTCACAACTATCTATCTTGCAGTGAGATCTATTCTTGAAATCTACCAATACTCATGAAAGATAGAGATACCATTATAGCTTATTTTGCTACTCTCTAATTGCTAATGCTACCTCCCTTGCCTTGAGAAAGTGAATATATAATAGAATATTCTTATTATGTTGGAAGATGGTCCTCCTCCATATATATGTATGTATTTTTTTTCCAAAATTAGTTTTCAAAGATTTTTTAATATTTTTTTGATTATTTTGTGTTTTTAATTTTGTCATTTAATAATGTAATATAATTGTAATTTTTTTGTAAGATTTGTTAATTTTTGAAGTTAATGAAAAATAATAATTTTAAAAAATATAAATTATATTATATTGAGATTCAAAACTTGACAATTATTTTAAGATAATTTGAGAAAGTCCAACTACTAATACGTAAATATATATATATGGAGACATGGGGAACTATGAACTATCCTCTCTCTCCAAATAATGGGGGCTCGCTCATCTCATGTTGTTGCTTTCTTTCCTTAGACTCTTTGATTGAATTTTGTATGAAACCCATATATCTACTTTATTTGATTTTCTATTATTCTCATCTTGAATGTTCTTGTTTATTTGATTTTCTATTATTCTCATCTTGAATGTTCTTGTCGAAGCTTACAGGCTGTGAAGGTAGCCCACTACTATATAGTTATATAATACAAACCCCAAAGTGTAGTGTTTGTTCACAGAAATAATGCACAACGCTTTGGACGTGTTTGGATGTTGATAGGTTAATAGCCATGTCAATGTTTTCTTACAATTATAAATTGTCCTTTCAAATAAAGCTTGAGACGGATCCATTAAAGATGATAAATTAAAGGACCTCCCATAAGATTTTATATAATTATTCTCAAATTAAAATTTGTAAACTTATTTTAATTTGTAAACTTATTTTAATCTGATTAATATTATATTAATATTTTTTAGCATATTGTAAAATACTATTAACTTAAGTATTTTAAATTGAAATAATTTATAATTTGTATTTCTAATGACCTCCTATCATTTAAACTATTAAAATACCCCTCATTTGATATCAGTTAAAACATCATTATCTCTTCATTATGTTATTTTAATATAATTTACTCAGTTTAAAACATTCAAACACTAAAGTTACGTGTACTTTAGTAAATGCACAAAAAAATTAGTATAATATTAATCTTATAAGGAATATCAGACTAAATTTACATAAATTTTAATCTGAGAATAATTATACAATTTTTTTGGAAAAGTCAGAATAATTTACCCTAAATTAAAATGTCCAATTGCATCGAAAATGTAAATGGACCACTTCATTTGCAGTGAATGAAACAAGTTGCCACACTTGAAAGTTTAAAAATTATTTTTAAAAAATATATATTTTGATAACCATTACTAGACCACTCCTTAAGTGTTAATAGAATTGCATTGAATGTCTTCCTGTCTGTGTGTGTGTGTGAGAGAGAGAGGTAGGTGTGAGAGAGAGGTACAGAAAGTAATGTTTAGTAGAGGGAGGATGTTTCTTATATAAAGTATGGTATTGTTTATGAAATATTTATAAAAAAAATTTAGAAAATATATTTTCTATTTTTTATTTTTATTTTTGAAAAAAATTAAAATTTAATATATAAGATTTTACTTTATGTTTTTCTTACCAGAATCAAAATCATGAATCTATATTTTTCAGAAAACAGAAATATGAAACCTTTCATATTAGTAAACATACTCTATATCTTGCAGTGAGATCTAGTCTTCAAACCTACCAATACCCGTGAAAGATGCAAAGACACCGATAAAAAAATAAAAATAAACTTGTCCACCTCATATACAAAAAACACCCTTGATATTAACAAATTTGATCAATTTGTCCCATTTTTTACAATTTCGGACAAAACTGTTCTTCAAACTAGAGGGAGGTTTACTGAAAAATATTTTTTATTTATTTATGCCCAAAAAAAACATTAATGCTAAAATAATATTTTTTTGGAACTACCAATTACGGTAAAATATAAAAAAAATTAATTCCGAAATATAAAAAATATTTCGAACTACAAATAATATTTTTTCCATTTTTAACTTTGCTTTTTATATTTTACTATAAATGAAAAAAAAAAATTAATTTATGCCCAAAAAAAAGATTAATGCCAAAATAAATTTTTTTTTTGGGGAACTACCAATTAGGGTAAAATATAAAACAAATTAAGTCCAAAATATAAAAAATATTTCGAACTACAAATGAGAGTTTATTTTTTCGTTTTTAACTTTGTTTTTTATATTTTACCACAAACGAAAAAAATATGATTTATGTCGAAATAAAAAATTAATGCATCAATATTTTTAACTTTCTAATTAGTTTTTTTTAGAATAAATAATTTTTTTTCGTTTATTGTAAAATAAAATAATATATTTATATAATAAAAAATGAAAAAAAATCTCATTTGTAGTTCAAAATATTTTTTATATTTTGGACCTAATTTAATTATATTTTACTCTAATTGGTAGTTCAGTTAAAAATATTTATGCATTAATTTTTTATTTGGCATAAATCAAAATTTTTTTGTTTATAGTAAAATATAAAAAACAAAGTAAAAACGAAAAAAAAAATCTCATTTGTAGTTCAAAATATTTTTTATATTCCGGACTTAATTTTTTTATATTTTATCCTAATTGGTAATTGCAAAAAAAATTATTTTGGTATTAATATTTTTTTTGGCATAATTAAAAAAAAAAATTATTTATCAGCAAACCCCCCTTTAGTTTTAGGGGCAATTTTGTCCAAAATTATAAAAAATGGGATAAATTGATCAAAGAATGAGAGAAATTGATCTTTTTTGAATGATTTTACTGATAATAGCCCGATTGCTATTGCTACTGTCCCTTGCCTTGAGTAATTGGATATATAATAGAATATTCTTATTATGTTGGAAGATGGTCCTCCTCTATATATATGTATATATATTTATATGTTCTTTCTGTACCAAATTAGTTTTGCAAGTATGATTTTTTAATATTTTATTATCATTTTGTGTTTTTAATTTTATCCTGTGATAATATAATATATTTATAATTTTTTTGTGAGGATATATTTTAAGACAAGTGACTTGAAAAAGTGTACAACTAATATATATCGGAATTATACGTATATATTGAGAGATGGGGCACTATCCTCCAGGTGGGCTCATCTCATGTTATTGGCAACAATCCTTCTTTCATTTGTCATCTCAATGTTTTCTTAAAATTATAAATTTTGTCCTTTCAAATAAAGCTCGAGTCGGATCCATTAAAGATGATAAAATTAAAATGTTAAAATGCATCGAAAATGTAAATGGACCACTTCATTTGCGGTGAACGAGACAAGTTGCTACACTAGAAGTTTAAAAAATTTACTCAAAATGCTTTTATTTTTGAAAAAATTGCATTTACTTATTTTGATAATCATTACTAGTGTTAGGGTTCGCACACCCTATGTACGCAGCCGTGTACACCTGCAAATCAGAATACGCACACAAACACACCAAACAATCGAAACGAGAATATATGCGTGGTTCAGCCAAATAAGCCTACGTCTACGGAGAGCACCGTTTCACTAAAAAATCACTGAGAGGATTACAAGGGGGTGATTCGCAGATCACACACGCACACACACTGTGTATATTTACGCCTGTATCACCGGAATAATATAAACATATATTATTCCCAACTCTCTCTCTAATTCTGTGTACACAATTCAATAAGAGAAACCCTATATTTATAGGTGAGGATATAGAGGTGGGTTTCTCAATCTTCCGATGTGGGACAAGTTAATATAACAAAGTAGTCATATTATATATATATATATATACCAATATATAACAATCTCCCACTTGACGACTTTGCCTTCATCAATCAACTCCATTAATGATCAGTGCTCAGTGCCCTCATTTCTGTCTTCAAGCTTGAAGACCAACTGAAGTGGCGCACAACTTCAGTTTCTCTGTTGTCACCACTTTGGTCAACATGTTGGCCGGATTCAAAACCCGTTCAACGTAGTCAGCCTGAGACAACTGCAAAATTCCCTTCTGCTTGTCTCTGATGATTCTCATACAAAGAATATGTTTCGTTGTGCCTAAGTCCTTCATCTCGAACTCTTTTGCCAACTGCTTCTTCAACTTACTGATTTCCACAAAATCAGATCCAGCTACTAACATGTCATCAACATAAAGTAGGAGGATAATGTAACTCGTGTCAAACCTCTTGAAGTAGCAACAATGGTCAGCGTTGCACTTGATATAACCATGTCTCTGCATAAATCCATCAAATTTCTTGTACCACTGTCTTGGAGCTTGTTTCAAACCATACAAGCTCTTTTCCAACTTACACACAAGTTTCTCTTTCCCTTTCTCTAAGAAACCTTCCGGTTGCTGCATATAAATCTCCTCCATTAGGTCACCATGGAGGAAAACAGTTTTGACATCTAACTGCTCTAGGTGCAAACCCCCTGATGCAACAATGCTAAGAACTGAATGAATGGTAGTCAGTTTCACAACCGGAGAAAATACGTCGGTGTAGTCGATTCCTGCTTTCTACTGAAAGCCTTTTACTACAAGTCTCGCCTTGTACCTTTTAGAATCATCATGTTCTTCTTTGACTCTGTAGACCCATTTATTATGGAGAGCTTTCTTTTCTACCGGCAGCTCGATTAACTTCCATGTCTTGTTGGAAATAAGGGACTTCATCTTATCTTCCATCGCAAGCTCCCACTGGCTCGTATCTATTGCACTGCATGCTTCATCAAAATACTCTAGTTCACCTCCATCTGTGAGCAACAAATAATTCATGTATCTCCAATTCGGCACATGCTGCCGTGAAGACCTCCTAGGTATAGGAATAAGAGTCGGAGACTGCGGTGTATCAATCTGTTGAGTATTTTCATCTACAATATGTTTGTCTGACTGAGTACTCTCACTGTCTTGAACATCATCTAATTCAACACACACATGATCACTTTGTGTTGTAGGCTCTAAGGTTGTTGTGTGTCTATCCTTGTACATAACATTTTCATTGAACACTACATCTCTGCTTCGGATAAGTTTTCGGTTCTGATCATCGCACATGCGGTAACCATACTCGTCACCGCCATATCCAATGAAAATACACTTTTGTGACTTGGGATCAAGCTTACCCCTCATAGTGTCACTAACATGTACATAAGCAACACAACCAAAAACTTTTAAATGTAAAAGTGTTACCTCTCTACCGCTCCAGACCTCTTCTGATATTATGTGCTCCAATGGTACTGATGGACCACGATTGATTAAGTACGCTGCTATACTAATTGCTTCTGCCCAAAACTGTTTCGGCAACCCTGCCTGAATGCGCATGCTTCTGGCTCTCTCAGTTAATGTCCGGTTCATCCGTTCTACTACGCCATTCTGTTGTGGTGTACGTGGAACAGTTCTCTCTAATATAATACCGTTCTCATAGCAAAATCTCTTAAACCCGGTGTCCTGATACTCTCCACCAATATCGGATCATAATCTCTTGATCTTCAAACCCGTCTCATTCTCTATCATAGCTTTCCAACTCTTGAACACACCGTACACTTCAGATTTATGTTTCAAGAAATAAACCTATACCTTTCTGGAATGGTCATCGATGAAGGTGACGAAATAGTGTTAGTCACTAATTAACCCTAGAGGGGGGGTGAATAGGGTGTTCAAAAATTAGGTCTAATTCTTTTCGAGATTAGAACACTCTCAAATAAAAACTATATCACAATAAACAAGTGAATGATTTAATTTGAACTTCTCTAACTATTAATTTCAAGACAAGATATCATACAAGATATTCAAGCAATTATGGCATGCAAAATAATTAAGTAAAGAGAAAGAGATAGAGAGATTTGACACCGTGATTTTTTCGAGGTTCGGTAACTCCTACTCCTCGGCTCAAGAACCCCTTCTTGAGACTTTTCCCGATCCTTTCACTATGGCCCTTCCTTCACATATGGAATGTCAAACCTTTACAACACAAGCCTTTTGAGCTTGTCCCTCAATCAAGAGAACAACCCTCTCTTGAACAATCGGTGGATTTCACTTGTCCGAGATTACAAATTCGTATGTAATCAATAAAATCACTCAAGAACAAAAACACTCAAAACCCAAAGGTGTTTATGGAAGATAAATCAATATAAGCTCAAGTGTTTTTGGTGATTTTACAATAGCTCTAGAAATGTATTCTCAAAGGGTATGATCAATGAATGATATTTGGAGAATAAGAAGAGATACTAGAGGTTTTGATTTTCAAAGAAACTTGGAGAAAATCAGATTTTCAAAGCTTGGTTTCAATGGCTTTTGTAGAGAAAAATTTCTGCAGAATTTTTGATAGCTTTGTTTCTTCTTGTATTTCAATCTCTTAATCTTCAATATACACATCTCATTCTATATATATCATAGCATTAGGGTTTTGAAGAATGATTATAGTATTTGAAAGATAAGAGCCGTTTGAATACCATTGAACACAGTCCACAAAACATGGGAAATGTTTTCTGAAGAATCTGCAGGTTTTGAGGATCTTCTAGTCGACTACTTCTCTGTTGTAGTCGACTACAATGGACCATCTAGTCGACTAGATTGAGTTCTAGTCGACTACTTTGGACCATCTAGTCGACTATAATGAGTTCTAGTCGACTACATGAAGTAGTCTAGTCGACTCAAGCTCTTTTCAGTCGACTCTTTTGATGTGGATGAAAAACCTATAGCTACTGATTGTTTTAGTCGACTAGTAGAAAATACACAGGCTCATTTTAGTCGACTCAAACATGAAAAACATTTAATAAAATTTTTTTTCTTTCCGTTTAAGTTCGGTAAAGCGTTTTTCATTTCATTTCATTTGAATTTGGTTCATTTTATACTTGAGCTTATACGATAAAATCGACGCATAAAATTACCTTGTTACAATGATCGCTTCCCGACCTATCTACCCCAAGTCTTGAGTCTTCGACTTTCGCCTTTGCCGTTGATTTTTCATTTGCGCTTCAATTTCTTTTACGGCTTTTCGCTTTAATTCAAGCTTTCTTTCCGAACTTGCTTTCCGAGTCGTTTTCTTTCCGAGTTTGTTTTCCGAGTCGTTCACCTGTCTTTTGCTAAAAACTTAAGCTCGAAAATTCATTAGTATCAAACACTCTTCAATGGTTTGTTATCATCAATTTTGGAATTGTTTGCCGAAAGTAAATTTCAAAGCCAACAAATAGGACTTTCCGCCAATATATGAGACATTTGTTGGCCCCCAGACATCAGTGTGAACTAGCTCAAGCTTCTCCTTTCTGAGTTCTCTGCCGCTTTTCTGAAAACTAACCCTCTTCTGCTTACCGAATATGCAATCCTCACAGAAGTCGATATCAATCGAATTTAGACATGGTAGCTTTCCCTTTGTGAGCATAACCTTGAGTCCCTTTTCACTCATGTGACCTAGCCTCTAGTGCCACAAATTACGATCCTCCTTGCTTTCTGCAATTGCTATAAATGTGATAGCCTTGGTGGTAGTATACAACGTACCTATTTTCTTTCCTCGTGCTATAGTCATAGCCCCCTTGCAAAACTTTCCACTTATTTTCACTGAAAGTGGTCACATAACCTTCATTCGCCAACTAGCCTACTGAGATCAGGTTTTTCCTCAAGTCTGGAATGTGTCTGACATCCCTCAGCTTCCATATCGATCCGTTGAGTCTGATATGTACTTCACCCTTGCCAACAACACTGCAGGGTTGATTGTCACCTAGATAAACCTTGTCGAGGTTTCCAGGTGCATAGCTCTCAAAGAGCTCTCGACTTGAGGTGGCATGGAATGATGCTCCAGAGTCCAAAACCCAAGACTCTGTTTTGCTCTCCAAAGAGCTTATCAGTGCATCATCTGTTTCTTCTAAGACAATATTTGCCTTTGTCTTGTCAACTGCTACCTTCTGCGGGGATCTACACTAGTTCCTTAAATGACAAGTCTTGCCGCAATTCCAACATTCGATTGCTTTAGAATTTCTGGGACCTCGAGACTGTGATTTTCCCTGTCTCGACTTGGAACGGCCACGCCTTTGGTTTTTACCTTTCTGTCTGTTCAAACCTCTACCTCTGGTGTCGACATTCAATGTTGTGCCACTGCTTGAAGAGTCTGACGACTGTCTTCTGATCTCTTCTGTGAGTACCATACTCACAACGATATCATACTTCAGCGGGTCTATCCCTGAAGAATTACTGATTGCAGCCACTATGTCGTTCCAGCTATCTGGCAATTGATTAAGGAGAAAAACTGATTTCACCTTGTCTTGAAACACTACTTCAATTGATTCCAACTGCCCATAAATGTCATTAAGCTTACTGAGATGTTCACCAACATTCCCATTCTCGGACATTTTTAGATTCGTCAATCTGCTGATAAGATGTAATGTATTTGCTCCAGACGGCTGTTCGTACATCTTCGAAAGAGCTTCCATGAGAGACTTTGCAGTCTTCTCTTTCCTGATATTGAAAGCAACAGATTTTGCCAACGTCAATCTAATCGTGTCAAGAGCCTTTCGATCTAGGATATTCCACTCATCTTCTTTCATCGAATCTGGCTTCGTCCCTTCTAGTGGTAAATACAAATTTTTCTGGAATAACACATCCTCAATTTGCATCTTCCAATAGGTAAAGTTTGTACCATCAAACTTGTCGATCATTACTACATTTTCTTCTACCATAGCTCCCACTGAGCCTATTAGAGATATTCGGAGTACAAAACCGAGTATACGGTTGCATCGGGGGCAGTTCAAAACCCCTTAAGAACGCCTCTGACCAAGTCCAAAACAGGTTAAAAACGACTCCAAACGGGCCAAAATAAATTCGCACAAAAGACAGAAATTTAATCACGAAGTCAGTACATTCTCAGGGTGCGTGCGGGCGCGTCCCTGCTCTGATTGGGCTGATTCTTGCGCCAAAATGTCGGGCTTCGAATTCTATTTCCGTAGATATATTATAAGCCTCGTTCCAATAAACGATGCTCCGGAAAATCACGCCGAAACAAAACTGCTGCTCGACAGAGCCAAAAAACTGGTCGGAACTTCAGGCGGCGAGTGGGGGCGCGTGCGGCACTTTCCGGAGACGCGCTTGACACTGTTGGCTTCGTCTCGGTGAGCCAAAGCTCCTGATGTGGTCGGTTTCGGATTTAGGGCACTCGAAAAAATCAGATCTTGACCAGATCGTCGGGCTTCGTGATTTACTCCAACCTGGGGCTCTGATACCACTTGTTAGGGTTCGCACGCCCTATGTACGAAGCCGTGCACACCTGCAAATCAGAAAATGCACACAAACACACCAAACAATCGACACAATAATGTATACGTGGTTCAGCCAAATTAGCCTACGTCCACGGAGAGCACCGTTTCACTAAAAAATCACTGAGAGGATTCAAGGGGGTGATTCGCAGATCACACACGCACACACACTGTGTATACTCACGCTTGTATCACCGGAATAATATAAACATATATTATTCCTAACTCTCTCTCTCTATTTTTATGTACACAATTCAATAGGAGAAGTCCTATATTTATAGGTGAGGATATAGAGGTGGGTTTCCCAATCTTCCGATGTGGGACAAGTTAATATAACAAAGTAGTCATAATATATATATGCCAATATATAACAACTAGACCATTACTTTAGAATGCCAAGCCACAAGTTCTGTAATTACTTTAGAGTAGTAACAGAATCGCATTGTGCTTCCGGCATGTGTATGTGTGTGTGTGAGAGAGAGAGAGGTGTGAGAAAGATGTATATACAGAAAGTAATGTTTGATTCAAGCAGCAGTACAGAGGATGTTTCTTAGTTTTCCAAAATTGAGAAATTTGATTCTCAACATCTATCTCTACACACCATACAAAAAATTGGATCATTTATTTAATCTTTGGTCATGTATTTATACACAAATTTGATAAATGGGCCAAGCCCATTTACCCAAGTTTATCAATCCCTTAAATCAGGAGATTTGATAAACTCTTTTCTTTTTTGGACTCTCTATTCCATAAGTAGGACAACTCCCTGACTTATGGATCACTCATCTTCTAGAAAATTCTATGGGCCCATTTATTTCTTCGGCCCATCCGTCTTCGGCCCACCAGTCATTGGGCCATCAGTCCTGTGGCCCATCCAAATTAGTCTATGTATTATTTTGACTATTACACAGGCCCCTGAGGTTATGGGCTTATGGGCTAATTCATAGCCCATGACCGAAATTAAATACCCATATATATAAATATATATATGTATATATTTTATGGGAAATAATGGGGATGAGTTGTCATGTCATCATTAGGCATTTAATGGCATTTTAAAATACAAGGCCATTACTCCCTCAAACTTTGCACCATGACAGCTCCTCGTGGGTTGTGTGACCTTCTGGTTTTGTGCAGTCTTTTGGCATGCTTTTTCCTATAAAATCCACCCCAAGTCATTTCATTTATTCACTCTTTTCATTCACAGCTTTTTCCTTCTTGCTCCTCTCTCCCAGCTTTCGTCTCTTGAACTTATCTATCCCTTATCCCTACAATCCTTTGGTCAGTTCAGATCTCCCAGCATAACAGAAGTCTGCTTCTACCCGAAGCCTTCCGTGACTCTTCACTATCAGCTGAGTAAGTCGGACGGTCCTTTCCTTTTCTTTAATTTTCACCTCTGCCCCCCATCTATCTCTTCTACCTTTCTTGGCACTATGTCTGAGAGTGACGACACCCGATCAGTAGAAGAGGTCGTTTTGTCCTCTACTACTGGCACCGATCCTACCAGTAGTGACAACCCTCCGTCAACCCGTCAGGGGCTCCAAAAACAATTCCCCAAAACATCGATCTTCCGGGTTCATCAACGAATCCAGGAACACTCATTTCAAGGGGTCCCAATGAATCTGTGGACCCCAAGTCTTCTGAACCATTCGTAATGGCCCCACTTAAGAAAGTCCGTCCTGAAGTAGATGGCAAACATCTTCGGGCTGAGACCCATGTGCTTGGGGATATCAATGTGGACCTTTACCCAGGTTACTTAGATTTTACCAAGAGTGAGGGACTCCAACCCGGTAGCATTCTGCTATCGGTAGTTCACCTTAAGGTTTTAAGGTTTCCCCTTCATCCTTTTTTCCACTATGTATTCTTCATGTTAAGCTTACACCCCCTCCAACTTAAACCAAACAGCCTTAGGATTTTGTCCATGCTCCTATTATACAATAGGGATCTGGACCTTAATCTAGGTTTAGACGACTTACTTCTTTGTTATTTTTTTTCAAAATGCCAGAGAAAGGAAGGGTAGATACAACCTCTTCCCCTTCCATGGTCGGAGTATATGCTATGGTACCAAAAAGTCTGATAAGGGGTGGAAAGAGAGAATGGTAGTTATGAGTGGTAATTGGTCTTATCCGTTTTCCCGTATATTCCCGATCCCGAACACGTTTGGTGCCATTCGTTTACCCATCTATCGTCCTCTCCATAAGGCCTCTTGTCTTTGTGGGTTATGTGATCTATATCGGGGGAAGTATGTATATAGGTTTCTAGGTTATGAGGATAAAGAAATCCCTCTGTCCCTCATAAAAGGACGTATAACTCTCCTGAAAACCAAGATCTGGGACAATATCCGATCTGCTACAGACCTTCTGAGTCCGGCAAACCTGGAGTCAATTTCTAACTTGGGCACTGATGTTGACATGATGGATTTACCCATCAAACCTCTTTCTGTCAGACGCCCTCAAGTTCCTGAAGGGGTCAACCTGGTTGACGTTGTGTCGCTTTCAACAGCACCCCCGGCACCTCCGATACCTCTGCCAGCACAAAACCCGGTAGCTCCACCCCAGCCTTCTCTTGTAAATCCTCCACTCACGAGGACCCGATCTGGTACAGGTGGTGGAACGGCTAATAAGAGGCCCAAGACCCAAGCTACCGATGTTTCGCAAGTGAAACTCCCCAGGCTCAGGAGGCTCCCCGTACTTCTATTCCCCGTGAGCCAAAGTTTCTTCTTCTTGATGGGACTCCGGTCTGTGCCGATCAGCTCACCATCATATAGCCGGAAGCTCTCCGGGTTATGGCAAAAGGGATTTGGACTCCAGCCGATAGGGTTGCTCAGTCAAAAATTTTAAGGACTGATCTTCTGAAGAAGACTTCCACTATGGTCTTGGAGGTATATAACTTGTTCTTTCTTTTGTAACCTGGTTTATTATTATTACCACCATATGTATTAACATGTCCTTTCTGTACAACTTCTTTATGGGGTCCAGGCCTCCAACAATGTTGTGGAGTCTGATGTCATGGAAATGGCTAATATGCAGGTCCAACTCAAACAGAATAATGAGCATCGGGTCGCTCTAGTTAAAGAGGCAAATGGTATTCGCCAGAGCGTCTCTGAACATAAAAACCTTCTGGAGACCGATGAGGCGGTGAAGAGAGCCTTAGCTGCCGAAAAGGAAGCTTTAGCCGCTAAGCTTGAAGAAGTGAAGGCAGCCTACCAGCAGATTGTTGCCGAAAAGGCAAAGTCAGATAACCTTCTGGCTCTTGAGCGATCTAAGGTTGAGGTGTGTCGCTTGGGGGGTCTGGACATGCACAACCGGTACACCACTATCTGCGATGTTCGATTGATCAGAGCATGGCGAGAGAGGCACGAAATGGAGCACATTCCTTTTGCAGCTCTTGAGTTCAAGACTGCAGAGGAGTTTGATGCTTTTATGGGAGTATCTCTTCCTTACAAGGACCCTCCAGCTTCTGAAAACGAGAAGCGGTTTGCTACTATTCTGAAAGGAGAAGATTATCATCCTCCTGAGTAAAATAGGCTTTTAAGTTTTTTTTTGTACTTACCCCACTCAGAAGGGCGTTTTTGTAGTTTCTCATTTTATTAATGAAAAAGATATTTTCCCATCCCATTGTTTATTTTGTTTTTTCCTGTAATGTTTAGTCTTCGGGCATATAGCCCCTGATACTTGCTTCTTATCCTCTGACTAGTTCATATGATGTTTGAACTTCAGCACTTTAGGAAAATTTAAAAATGGAGCCTTCGGGCATATGGCTCCTGAGACTTGTTTTTGTTCTCTGGTTATTTCAAATCAGGTTTGAACTCAACACTTAGGAATTTTTTTATTTAAAAATGGAGCCTTCGGGCATATGGCCCCTGAGGCTTGTTTTTGTCCTCTGGTTAGTTCAAATCAGGTTTGAACTCAACACTTAGGAAAATTTTAATTTACCAATAAGGCCTTTCGGGCATATGGCCCCTGAGGCTTGTTTTAGTCTTCTGGTTAGTTCAAATCATGGTTGAATTCAACACTTATGAGAATTTTGTTTGAACATGAAGCCTTCGGGCATATGGCCCCTGAGCTTGTTTTCGTCCTCTCCCCCAAGGCTCGCCTGATCGGATCCTCAACTTGTTGGCCTATGTTCGGAGGTAATTCAGTTTGTTGTGAACGTGTGATCACCGCCATTGATAGTATGAATCTTAGCTTTTTGTAGAGAATGGAAAGCTATTGAAAAATTTTCAATAATAGTATTTCCCACAGACAACGCAAATTGTATAGATGCAGAAAAATACACAATAATAATTGAGTTTAAAAATTGAATCATTTATTCAATCTTTGGTCATGTATTTATACACAATTCTGATAAATGGGTCAAGTCCATTTACCCAAGTTTATCAACCCCTTAAATCAAATGATTTGATAAACTCTTTTCTTTTTTGGACTCTCTATTCCATAAGTAGGACAACTCCCTGACTTATGGATCACTCATTTTCTAGAAAATTCTATAAGCCCATTTCTTTCATTGGTCCATCAATCATGTGACCCATCCAAGTTGGTCCATGTATTATTTTGACTATTACATATAACCATTACTAGACCACTACTTCAGAATGCTAAGCCACAAGTTCTGTAATTACTTTAGAGTAGTAACATAATCGCATTGTGCTTCCGGCCTGTGTGTGTGTGTGTGTGTGAGAGAGAGAGAGAGAGAGAGAGAGAGAGAGGTGTGAGAAAGATATATATACAGAAAGTAATGTTCGATTCAAGCAGCAGTACAGAGGATGTTTCTTAGTTTTCCAAAATTGAGAAATTTGATTCTCATCATCTCTCTACACACCATACAAAAAATTGCTAAATATGGACGGAAATAAATAAATAAATAAATGGGCGAGCATTTAAACTCATACAAATTTACAATGGTTCAGGTTTCATGCTCTGAGTTTGGCTTGCATTAGAGATGCTATCCAAATACTGCTTCACACAAGTTTGATTCGTCTCGAATATGAACGGCATCCCTCTAATCTGCAAATATCACATTTGGAGTGAATCAGAATGACCTGCACTCGTAATATTACCAAAAATCTAGAACCTCACATGACGTATGGAAAATGTTGGTTCTCAAACCTGGTTAAGTGCAAAATTGATCTTTCATTATTTAAGAAGCATAGAAACTTCTAAGATGGCAATCAATACTACATAAATCATCTTGATGTATATCAATCGCGCATTGACATGGCCGTAATATGAAAAATAAAATACTTTTGGGGATATATGCTCAACACAACATGGAAATTAATAATTAATCAACGGATAAACCTTCTTAACAAGGGAAACAAGCATAGTTGTTACCAAAAGTTAAAGTTTCATAGAGAAGGTAAATCTTGGAAATTTTAAAAGTGCATGCACAAGAGTAGGATCTCAAGAAGTTACTCATAAATTATGTTGTAGATGATATAATTGTTCATCATATGTTTTCTTATTTCTAATATTAGAATATATTATATAAATTTGTATCCTCAAGATATTCAGCAAATGATGTTTTATGATCTTTCATGCCTACATAGCCATTGCCACTGATTGCATCCATGTTTGCCGGTAAGCCAATAGTTCTAAATTCTAATGTAGTCTGTCTAAGAAGTATTGTAAATGGAAACTATTATATCTACACTATGCCTTCAACCCAAGTCTCCAACCGTTAATTGAGATTTCTATGAAGTATCATAATTATCAACTCATTTCATCCATATCACCGCGTTATCTATATCTCACTGCAATTTAAATCTTCAATACTTTATTCGTTAAAAAGTGTGTTCGATCTCTTCCCCTCCCTCCACATACCCTCTAGTTTTGCCAAGCAAAAATAGCATGCTTATACACACAGCCATGAACTTCTTATGTAATGGATCTCAAAATGTTTACAATAGCTTCAGATATTGCAGAGAATCAGAAGGTTTTAGAGTCGAGAAGACATAAAATCCGTGTTCTCACTTTTAAAACTTTCCAATTCAGGGAGGGAGGGAGTGGGAAAATTTCAGGGGGCAGTCTTATATTCCAAATACCCAATAATCATAATAATAAGGGGATTTTTTTTTAGTGTACCTAAGCTCCTAGTTGACTAGGCTACTAGATGCAATCATGTAAAGTTGATGCAATAAGGCTTGCCACATCTGAGAAGACTGCTATGCTTCAGATATATATATTAGTTTTTCGTCAAATACAAATATATTTATTAGCTTTTCATGCTGCAGTAAAGCATTAACGAAAATTTGAGGAGCATTTGATACAAATTAAATATAAAAAAAATTAGAGGTACATGCAACCAAGAATAGACATCCCAATTCTATCAAGTAGACATTTTGGAAATTTAAGGAAGAGTCACAAACAATATTCTGTGGTAGAGAAAGAAAAGCTAAAGCATACCTCTAGCAAACAACTTGAAGTAAGGGCTAGACATTGTTTAGGGGCTACTTCCTTGTTATTTACCAAGATTGAGCACTTGCCAAGATTCTTCAGATGAAATGATCCGTCTTTGTTCATCATTATAATTGCCTAACAAATATAAGCAAAATAGTTATGCATACTTCTGGTCATAGTGGAAGTGCCAGTATCAAGTAAACATTCTAGTTCTAGTATATTCAGTTAATTGGTAACTACATCTACTTTAAAACATTAAACTGTTAGGAGGGTGTAACTTAAGTAAAATGGCCCCTCAACATTAATCAACCGATAAAGTAGTGAATGGTTGAGGAGATAGTGAATGATGGAGTCCTTGGCTGCTTTTTGAGAGAGGAAAAGAAAAAAGAAGAACGAAATACGAGGGGGTGAAAGGGGTATTAATTGGGATAACTCAATTGTTTACAAGTAGATGAAGCATTCTTAAAATTCAGTGGGGGAGACTGCTCCCACTGAGCAAGACTTAGCTCCGTCTCTGTCCACACGTAACTATCTGAAATATACAAGCAACGGCATGCCTTGCTGCACCTAAACGGCACATTAACATAAAACATTTCCAGAGGTCCCGAGTCTTGCCACTATTGAAATTTGACACCATCATGCAGGACACGGCGAAGTTGGCTCCCATTACTATGAATGAAGGTGGATTGTAACAGAGTATTTTTTATTTTTCTATCTGGTTGAGCTAATCTTTGATGGCTAGTAAAGGAAACCAACTTGACAAAGTTGAAGTGATTTTCTTCCAGTGACAGAGTGGTTATATTTATTAAATTTAACACTCGCATTTTCGCTGTATGAAAATTCACTGAAAAAGGGAAGTAAAACAGAGTTTTAAAACGAAGAACACATTGGCAAAAGGAAAGAGAGAAGTAGGGAATTACTTCAAATGCAAAAACATAGCAAAAATCTCAAAAAAAAATTAAAAAAAAATCAAAGTGACCAAATTCACTGTAATAAAAGCTGGTTGATCATCCATCTGCAGAAGCTTCTTTCCCATATGATAAATGACAAAAGTTTTAGTGAAGAATTAGACAATGGATTCAATTACTTAGTGTCAAAATTTCCACTGTTCACATAACAGGACAGACGGTTATATCTGTATAGTTAGTTCTTTGAGTGAAGTTAACACCAGGTCAACATGCTTCGTCTGAAGGCAATTGCACTGTAAAAAACTCATTTCTATGGGTTCTGGTGTGGCCTTTCACTCTGAATAGAGTTGAGAGCTGCACCTAGAAATTTTGAATCTAGTATTCCATAGCTTTAATTCATTATTCATATTTTGCCTTTCTGATTCTTGATGTACTCGTAATGAGCTCAAGAAAAGAGAAATATAAAATAAAATAAAAAGAACGATGAAATAACCCTACATTCGAAAACCAGATATATACAATGCGTTGCTAACAAGGATTTAGAATTATAACCTAACGCAGTAAAAGCAGTCATTTACCTGCCGTCGAGAAATTTTATTTGCACGCCCTTCCCTTCCCAAGTCAATGTCAACATTAACATCTTCTGTTGCTCTCCCAATCAAAACCTTAATGAAAACAATGATGTTTTGTTAAAATTGGAAAAATAAAAGGCACAAAAGGAAGATATATAGAGTGATTCTGAACTGCAACCAAATAGATCCTGCAAGGCTTTGCAACATACCTCAGGTTTCTTGATATAATGCTTCGAGTAGCGGCCATATAGAACAGCAAATGCACCCCGGGATGCTATAACTCTTTGCATAGAAGAATGAGCCGCCTGCTCCAGCCTTATGATGGCCCTCTTACTGTCCTCGTGTTGATATCTAAAGACTGCAAACAGCATAGAATAGAAATATATAATACATGACGTAAATTAATGAAGAGTTTCTGTACAACTAAATCAAAGGCACATATCTACTGGGCCTCCCTGTCTTCAGTTGGTATTTTATTTTACACGTCAAGTTTACAGTGCCAACATCAAGGGTTCAAGCTTATTACAGGAAAAGGATCAAAGAAAACGCATGTTTTCAACAATTAGAGCATTAAAGATGTGACAACACGAGTTCATGAAAAGGAACAAGATTGCGATAAGTTCAAGGGGAAAGCAGAAAAATGCCATACGCGACTTATGCAACATCAAAAATCAAATACCAAATTAATTTAGATGATGCTGAGAAGGGATTTTCTGACAGCAAGTTTGATTAAATATATAAAACAACAAAAGCACACACCTAAGTCCAAACATGCCACATATCTACACCTATATGACTTTATTTGTCAGAATGCATAATACAACTAATGCAAGAATGTATGCAGATATCCCTTCGATTATAGTAACGTGATATAAATCAAAATAAAAACGCAGATAGAATGGGTCACTTATAAGTTTTGTATTTATATATTACCTATGTATCAATCATAAATTACCAACAAATCACAAAACACTCTCGCCTTCCGAAACGTGTGTATCATCTAAAAAGATCTCAATGATAAAAACGGCCTAAAATACATCCAGATTTGTTCAATAGGACTTGGAAAGAAATATTTGTAACATATCTGGAGGTTGCAACATGTATTTGAATTTCTAGCTTAGTTTAGATATTGTCAAAAGTTGGGAGCTACTTATTACCTCCCAAGATCGAAGGAGGAAAGTCATGCTGCATTCAAAGGTATTTAGTCATGTTCATCATCAAGGTCATAACAACATAAGTAATTCAACCCATCAATGTTTTCACTGAGAAATTGGGTACATGCATACATCTTTCAGTTTTCTAGTTGAAATTCTTCCAAGTATTGTCGACCAACTGAGAGCTTCTTCAGTGACTAAGATATTCGAAAAATTAGATTCCAACTAGATTCTAAAGTCCATAAAATTTGTCCCTCTATACTACTACATCACCGATGTAAATATGGTACTAGGGCAGTCATATAGTCTAGAGACTTTCAGGGGAAAGCTTGGAGCCTTTTATGTCATCAGGAAACTATGGGATTCTAGGGATAGAGTCTATTAACCTAGTGTTAGAGGTCTCTTTGTCCCACATCGGATCCAGATGGGAAAGTAAATGGGTATATAATGGGTGGATGTTAGCCTCACCTATCAGGTTAAGCTTTTGGGTTGAACTGCAAAGCCTCCGCCCCTTACACCTAGTTTGTATTCTCTTTATCACAGTGAATTTTAGTTAGCCTGAACTAGATTCTATGGTCTTTACTTTAGGATTTTCATGTAAAAATCTAGTGTCCTTTATTTTTATCTGTTTATAATTGCTATGGGTTGATATATTTATTATCTGCTATGTTTCGAATTTGAATTTCTATTTCAGCATTGACAGAAATCTACTAAATTCGGTAACTACTTTCAGGAGACCTAATCACCCTTTACCCCCTCTAGGTCTTGGAGGATCTTGAGTGACCCTCCATCACTGGGTTCTGGTCCTTACCCCATCAAGAGCAATAAAATTGGCAACTAACTTAAACATCTGTGCATTTCCTTTAAACCATAGAGAGGGCCATGACAGAAGCTGAAACTGATCGAACGACCACAATGAGACATTCTGGAGAAGAGATAAACAAGAAACAACTCATAAACAATCGGTTATGTAATCATCAATTAAAGCATACTAGAAATCACCTTCACTACTGGAACATAAATCTTGATCATCTGGACTCAAATCCATATCAAGTATCTGCAAGATGACATCAAGAAACAGAAAAAACTTTAACAGAGAAAGCAAGAAAAATAGAGAAGTCAGCATCAAACCAACAGTATTATATTTTGAAATTTTTACCATCGCTTCAACATCAGAAAAATAAGGTATGCCATCATCACTTTCAGAAGGAAGTTCTCCCTGCTCTGATGGTGATAGGTTTACCACCGATTCTGGATTATTTGTTTCTGCACAAGTCATTTCTGCATGGAAAGGTTGATAATTTTGAAGCTTAGCTGGAGCATCTAATTCCTGTTTACTGCAGCAAACACTTTTCGGAGGATAGCTTACAAGGCTGTTGAAGCCATGAATCGGTTGCTCCAGATAAGAATCAGCTGACTTGTAAGTCAGATACTTCGCCTGTTCAGTTTTCACAGTCTCATCTTCCAGTGTTGCAGGTAAGAGAGTATTTGTACTTGCAGTTTCTAAACAGATTTGATTTGGACCATCAGAAGCAGTATTCAATCTGTTAAATGCCATCTGAGGACCGTCACTGTTGGGCAACTCAAATTTAACCCCAAGATCACCAACTGAATGACTTCGTCCCATTTCTGGTAGCAAGTGTGATCCTAGCCTCTGGGAAGCTAAATGAGATTGTTCAGGGTTATTTGTTTCTCTCTTAACCAGGCTTTGACTTCCAGCACTAGTTTTCTGAGAATCTGAAAATTTCCTAACAAGTGATGAAGTTGGTTTATTAATTTCGTAAAAATTCAATGCTGTCATGGAGGAATGAGATGTTGATGCCATATGAATTGGTAGAAAAACATCATCATTGCAAGGAATTTCTGTGTCTTCGGTATTTAATGTGCAGCAAATAATTCCATTGCGCAGTTCTGGAAACTGACGATGTACAGCTGATGCAGATGGTAGTATACGGCCCTCTGAACTGCAAACTGCACGTCCATCAACATATTGAGACCGTGCACTCTCGTTTGCTTTTCCAGAACATGCACCACCAGAAGTTGTAAGAAATTCATCTGGAGCAGCCACGGATGCTTTGGTTTCGTAGGTATTTGGCACATCATCAGCATTGGGAGAATCCAACAAAAGTGAGCTTAAATTATCAATATAAGACTTGTCAATTCCATCTTTTCCATCATCATCCATGAAAAGAAGCTCGTCCCCATCTTCAAAGTTCAAAAGAGTATCGGACAACTCCGCAAAATAATCATCTGAACTAGGTTGTGGGTTTTTCATGTCATCACATTGCATTTGGATTTCCAGCTTGGAATCTGAGTGCACAGCATCATATCCTGAAGTACTTGCGTTAATCACATCATGATTATCAGGAAACCCAAATGCATCTCCTTCCAGCTGTTTGCTCTCATTAAGGGGCACATCGGGCATAGTTGGTGCAGAAATGCCCTCAAATTCACTCCAAATTGGCATCTGGGCCTGCGGAGATGAATACCCCAAATTGAAGACGGAGTTTCCCCCAAATCCATGGCATATATCTCCCATATCACCATTATTTTGATTATACATAGCTGAAGGTGTTGCCTCTAAATCATTAGCTTCAAATATATCACAGACTCGCAATTCATTTTGTTGACCCAACTCCTCGACACCAGAACAACTCCCAGGGAGAGCATAATTTTCTTCAAAATTATGAGGAATTTCTTCATTCGTGTTAATTTGCTCAACGGGGATATCTCCAACTGGATTGTGGTATCCAGTACAAAATGCTTGGGCAGTGACATCATCTCTAGCGCCAGCAGCACTATTTGCTGCAAAGTGCGGAAAGGCATGCTGCATAATACCAAAGTTCGAGTCCTGAGCTCCAAAATGATTTGAAATGGGGTCATCTAGCATAACATTTGCAGCTGGAAGTTCATCTCCAGTCCCATTGCAATTACCATTACCTGGTGCAACAAGAAAACTCAGATTTGTTGACTCAAATGGCTCCTTGCGAATTCTTTTACGCAATGCATAGTAACATTTCCGTACACTGCCCGCTTTTCTCTTTCCTGAAACAGATTTTTCTTTCGAAATTTCAAATCTGTTAGTTTTTGATGGTAGAGTTGAAGTTGAACGCTCAAACTCAATCATACGAGCAGCTGCCTCTGCCGAAACAACTGGATCATAGAGGAGGGAATGCCAATGATTTTGTAGTTCTTGAACAGTAAATCTTCGAGAAAATTGCACTGCACCTTTAGCAAGTGATTCCAAGGAAGCACCCGCCTGAAACAGAAGAAAATATACAAATTTATAATGAGAATTCCCCGCGGTATCAATGAAATCAAAGGCCACAAACAGCAATCGCTATGACTTTCAGTAATACACAAATCCAAATCAACACTTTAAAACAATTGACTGTACTAATGACTATCTGGAACATTTAAATATTTCCCAAGTACATATAAAACTGTTGGTACAAAGTTGTACCACCTGGAAAATACAGAAGAAAAAAATACCCAAATGAGCGTCCCCGCAAAATCAACAAACCTATCCATCTGGATTTTTGCATAAAGTGGCTACTCTTAGGATAACTTACTATTCCAATCTCAAATTATTTAAGATGATCCTGAAATTTCCTTAACATCAATAGACTATGAGAAATTTTGCTTCTTTGTTTTGTTGCTTGGCACAACTTCATGTTTAATAAACCAACGGTATTAGTGAGAAAAGTACGCAACCCAATGAGACAATAAGACATATAGCCTGATGAGTCATCAAGATGAATGGGACGAGAAAGTCTAAAGCAAATGCAACTCTCAGTTCTTTACTTGCTGATGGTGCTTGGAGAGTTGCCAACCTTTTCTGAATCTCTTACTTTTAAGCAATATTTGACACCCTCCTATTCCTCTGGTTGAGATAAAACTTTGTGGAATAGAGGCATTTTTTCCTTTTATGGAAGCCTGTGATTCTGGTAGGTCTCATTATCCTCATGTTTCTTGGGCCTCCCTCTGTTGAAATAGGGGTCGACTTAGGATATCTATTAGACTATTACATTCAGCATTATGATTCAGCCTGTTATAATTCGAGATTCATCTCTCAACCTGTTATGATTCGAAAATTCATCTCAACCTCTCTGGATACTTCTCCACAAGCCAACTCAGCTGACCTTCCCCAAAAGTCTATGCCTCTCCACCCCAAACCGCCACAGCTACTTGCCCAACAATTTGTAACATAATTTGTAAACAATTTTTTATTCCCACTTGAAAATTCTAAAATAGTTCGAAACCAATACCAAATTATATTTCAGCCTAAGACTGACTGCATTTAGACAGCTGGCCTACAATGCATATGACAAATTAACTTCACAAAATTCACCATCTTCAAAATTTGCCCCAAAATGATGGAAAATGAGATATCACCCTACCCCAATAGGCCTTAACCCTCAGACTATTAAATCTTCTAATGCATCTCAACTCGTTATACCTAGTCTAGAAGGCACATCATAATTGGGTTATTGGATGGAATAGAATGGGGACAGAGCTAGCCCTTCACCATATCTACATGAAGTGGAGTGAATACGTACAATAATTTCCCTCCTCAAATTCAAAATTAAACCTTAGTTTTCAATGTTCTATTACATCTTATGACAAGAAGCAGACAACAGTACTACCAACTTGGGTTGTTGGAAGCACTATACTGATTACACAAACCACGGCCCTGACACCCAGTGTGCCTATGTCCGATATTTTCCCATTGCCCCAACAAATATTTTCTAATAATATTTTCCTAAAAGCTTAATTCTGATAAAAAAAAAAAAAATTAAGATGTTACAACTTTCCAAATAAATCATACAAGAAATTACACTATCTTATAAGATTGAGTCGATTGACTCTAAACTCTTACTATTTCAGTTACATTTCCAGATTCATCCTAGATGCATATACAGAAACATAAATCACACATGTAGCCTCCAACGGCCCAAAGAACATAATGTAACTCACAAACCGACAATTTAACGAAGCTACCCTCTAACGCCAGGCCAACCTGCATAAATTTCCAAACAACAGTCCAACATTCCACTAAATGCAACCGGATTACTCCAGGAAATCCTCACTAAATTCAAAAGCAATCAGACAAGGACACAAGTGAATTAAATCAAATTCAAATTTCAGCTACTTCATGCAACACAAGAAAACCAATAGTTGAATCTTGATAAAATATAAAAAAATAAAAATAAAATCAAAACTAGCCATCTACAGGAACCACATTAACTAATGTCTCCAATTAAAAAAAAAATGATAAAGATAAAGATAAACCCTAAATTTGGACAAAACCCCAGAACCCAAATTCCCAAAATCCGTATTGTTACAGAGATATATCATTAGTTAATAAATTTTGGAAAAGAGATAATAATGCTGTACATGTAGTGGGTGTTTGAGGTTACCTCGACGGCGTTCCTGAGCAAAAGGTCGTCTTCTGGAATCCAGGGGGAAAAGACAGGAGCAAGGGCTCCCATATTGGGAAGTACTCAATCAACTTTCACTTTCTCTTTACATATATATATACAGATATATACAGATATATGTATATGTATATGTATATATATGGATATGCGCTTAAACGAAAAGAGGGGGGCTGAGGCGGCTCACCGAAAACCTAAATATGTATTGTTGGCGAAAAATGAGAGTAGAAACTAGTATATTCAGGTCGTATAGTCGGTGACCACTTCCTGTGATTTTATGGAATGGAATGGTCCATTAAATCAAATCTATGTCAGGTTGAGCCAACGTGCGACTACGTTATATATATATATATATATATATATATATATATATATGTGTGTGTGTGTGTGTGTACATATACTATTCACACATCAATTCTTGGTTCTTTTTGCTACGGGTCAATCTGAAATAGACCTGTTTATTCTAAATCTTCTTTTTCTTATTGTTTGGAATAATTGGTGTTTGTGTTTGTTTTGACCTTTGACTTCTCGTTTTTAAATTTCAGAAAAGAAAATAATTCATAGTACATGAATCCGATACGTTTCCGTATTACGTTAATAAATATAATATAAATTATTATTTATTTATCAACTTTAAGTCTATATTTTCATACCGTTTGCAAAAGTGTGAAAGCTTTATATAATTTTTATTTATTTTAAAATAATTTTTTAATCAAATGGTATTATTTTTAAATTTGAAATATTGAATTGTATATTTAACTTATCTATTATAAGTATTCACAAATCACAATTATGATTATAAATATGGGAGACACATAAAGAGACATAATTTTTTTGAGCATAATTAATAAAATATCAATACGGACTATCCGTTTTCATTATTGTGCTTTCTTAACTTGCATAACTATGCAACGACCATTCGTGTATCTATAATTATTGTATACTCGATATAAGTCGGGAATGACCAGTGCAGACGACGAAGTAATGTGAAAATCGACCGTAATAAGTTCATTTCCATCAGCCAACCGATAGTAGCGAGAAGTTTAGGATATGCTGAGAACAAGAAGGATATGTTTGAGCCTATTGGGGGGAAAGTATGGGATATGTTGTGTGTTTCTTCTATCAATTATTCGTATTTACGCCGTATATCAACAGATTATGGTACGTCAGTACATCAACTTCCAGATTATGGTTCGTCGTGTAGAGTCGGATATTAATTTTCCAACACCGGAAAACAAAAGTTGCATCTTGGCAACCGAAATTGAAGCTACAGTTAATACCATCAAATTGTTCTGTCAAGGACATACAGTAGACTATAATTTGTATGCAAATAAGTGGTTTTGCAACACCATAATAAATAATGGTATCTAATCTGTACAGGTCCAATGTTCATGTTTGTGATCACAGAACAGAAAAAAAAAAAAAATTTGTACAAAATTATACAAATCCAATTTTTTTTTATTGAAAGTGTCAAAAGGGAGAAAAAAAAAATACAATTGAAGATGCATACTGCCAGGAGAAGGAAACAACTCCACACAAATGCCAACATCGATGTCATATCATAACGAGCATCCACTACTAAAATGTGCTTGGGTCTTTTCCCCTCTTAAGCGGGTAATGGTTCCTCCATGACTGCAATTTCGAAATAAAAATAAGAATGCAAGGGCATTTTAAGCTAAGCTAAGCAAATGTTATGAATATCGTGTGTGTGTGTGTGTGTGTGTGTGAGAGAGAGAGAGAGACCTTTTGTCCTAGCAGAAACTCCAGCTGAAGCATCTAGAGCATCCTCAGCAATTACCTCGGAAGCAACAGGTACTTTTGTTGGTACGTCAGGTAGGTCCAACTTGATGTCATGTTCTTCTGGAGATGCCACTTGAGTAGGAATGTTTGGCATATCTTGAAGGGTGATCTACACAAACAAAGCAGAGTTCCTCCAATAGGTAAGAAAACTACAGAATAAAGAGATATTGCTCGAACAGACGAACCAAATTCTGAAACATAAGACTAACAGACAACATATTTCACGTTAAATGCTAAACATAAACATGAATCCAAACAAAAGACTAACAAGTATCTAACTAAATTTTTAGCAAACTGGACCTGCTTTTCTTCAGTGAAAAGTAGTAGTTCCATTTCGATATAAATCACCCATCTTTCATATAGTCTGGGGCAACAGATTTGATTTCAATACTGGCATGTCATTTCACTGTTTCAAGTGTGACTCGAGGAGAACAATCTAAAGTGAATATAATGGAAACTAGACCAAATATGACCAGAGTGCATCAAATTTTTGGCACCTTCAACACACGAAACAAAAAATCGATTCTAGGAGTGTAATGTTTTAGATAACTCCAGCTGAAAAAATGGAACTTTCTGAGCACATAATAAGATGGTCAGACTAGGATGATCTCATGATCCAGAATTGCATTTATCAGCAGAAAGCAAACATCAATTAATAACCAAGTATACCCCCTCAACTTAACAAAGCCCACGGGGAGGGAAAAAAAAAAAAAAAAGCCTTAAATCCCACTCGTTGAGCAGGCTGCATTGATTTTGACTGATAATGAAGAGCACGAGGGAAGATTAAAATGACTTCGAATAGACAAGGATGTTTGTTGCAAGCAAAAACCACTGAAGCTTGAGAGCCACTTGTTTGAATAGTGAACAGACATACCTGAGCTTCCAGGTTATCAAATTCCGCTAAAACTTCCTCTTCATCTTCTGCTGATAGTTTCTCCCCTAAAATTGCATTAATTTCCTTTAATGCACCAATGCACATGCACAAAGAGAGAAAAGTTAGAGCAAGGTAGTTTGGTAAATGGTATAAGATGACATCTTGAATCAAATTAAACCAATAGATCACAAGCAGTAGAAAAGATTAAACACGTCAATTTTATCCCATACTAAGGAGACAGATGGAATACACAAAAAGTAACAAAGAGATAGAAGCCACAACAGCGGTCATAGTCCATGATTTTAGTCCAAAACTTCCATAAATCCTTTTTCTTTTGTAGTGCTGATAGACCGTGACTCTTGTATTGGGCAGTCATGACAGTCATGCTCAGCTTTTATCTATTTACGGATTATGTAAAGAAAGGAAATCAAGCAAACATGGCATGAGAATTCACCTAGTACAAATGAACTCATTTACAGAGATACTACAAAACAAGTTTCAAAACCTAAAGTAGTTAAACAATGACTAATTGTTATCCGTGAGGTTCCTTTCCTTGAACAATGAATAATTGTATAAATGAGCTATGACATATTCAGTTCTAATTAACAAAAAATGAGTGGATGTTACCAAATTGTCATCCCAACGGGATTGACTACTGATATCTTTTTTTATGAATCTCAGGTTCTGAGGCGTGACATAAGCTTATTTACTGAAGTTTTAGCTGATAATTATATTAAAAATTTACCAAAAAATAGAATCCTGCATTATATATTAATATAGAAAGAGAATCAGAGAATAAGAGAGGGAAGCTCACATCTTGATAAGCTTTCGCTTCATCAGTATCATCCATCAGTTTCTGAACATCCTCCAAGTTGATCTCACTTTGTAAAGCTTTCATTGCATTATTACCGGCCTTCAAACTATCGAAAACAGCCTTCTGCTTGCTAGTCAATTCAATATCTGCCAACTAGACCAAACTGTACACTTACGGTTTCTCCACATTTAAGGAAACGACATAACCATATGAAATGGTATAAAAAATGGACAGCATTAACAAAAGAAATCAAGAGAAAGGAGAAATTTACTTACTTGCTGTTCAACATTAATGAGCCATGCATCAACCTGCTTCAATAATTCTTCTTGCACCTTCTTCTTTTTCAATGCTAACAAGGCTCTGTCTTTCTTCTTCTCACGAAGCAAGTCCCTTGCAGCTTGCTTTTCAGCTTCAATGACAAGATCCAGCTGAAAGAAGAATGTGGCAAGAGCAGCAGTACTATCAGAGCATAGCATAGGGATTTACTATTGTAACCAAATTAAAATAGCATGAACTCTATAAAGGAAATCCAATTTTCCCAACAAAAAATGAAATTTTCAGCAAATTTCAGATGTTCAAGTTCTTATAAAAAATGTACTCCACTCACTAAAATTATAATAACTAATATACCAAAAAGTATGTGCACCAGTCAACAATCCTTTTGATAGCTCAACAAATGGCCAAGCCACAGAGAAAAAACTTATATGAAGAACCACGGCCACCTAATCATCTTCTCTGAGCCAATTTAGTGAAAGACAAATAAGTGAAACAAGAATTCAAGTCAATAAGTAAAGCTAATCAAACACTGAAAAGCAACAATAACATGAAATGATTAAACTCAATGAACAGTACAAACATCTGAATTTCTACACCCCTGCATGGGACAGGTACTTCATGGCGTCAAGTTAACTATAACTCGAACCATTCAAAGCTTCAAAAGACATATCTTTACATATGAAAGCATAGACAATAACACATGATTGCTCACTACTTTTCTTTTTTTCCATTCTATTTGATGTTATTATTACCATAATTAATTTATACTTTTTGGTATTTATCCTATGAGCGTTACATTGGGGGGCAAAAAAAAGAAGTCTTCTGTTTAAAGTTTTATCTACCGTAATTTTTTTATGCTTCATACTTTTTGAGAACTATAATATCAAAAAAAAGGGAACAGAAGAATCTCGTTCTCTAGAAACCAAGTAACTAACATGCTACAATTGATTATTTCTTCCTCTACAGATTCCTCTCAATGAAACCAAAACCATAAATGTTTGAACGATCAAACTCAGGCATCAACATCCTAATTACAATCCTAAGATCATCTGAATTCATTATGAGTTACTCGATCGAGATAGTTCATTTTCTCTACAAATCTTTACCAGAACTCAATTATTATTTTTAGTCAATTCTCGTCAAATATTGCAAATTTGAACTCAATTTGGCATTTAAATCTTGATAAATTGCAGAACGCCATTATATCTTTCATAGCTTCCATTACCATAAAAGAGGAACTTCCTGTTTTCTTGATTACTGAGTTAAAAAAAAAATTACCATCCAATTAGGGGCAAAGCCCAATTTAGTCAAAGCTACTTCTAAACTTGGATTGCTATTATTGCCGTATTCTTCATTTTGCTGAAAATGCTGTAACTATAGGTTATTCAAATTCATGTTAACAAGAAACGAAGATTGAAAGTAAGGATTGTTAACTTCAACCAAGCATTAGAATATTGCACCATCAAAGTTGCACAACAAAAACAAAAGGAAAAAAATGGAATAAGTAAAGACATATTACTGACAACCATAACTCACTCCGGGACATTAGATTATTCAGAATCAAGAAAACAATCACTTTCTCAAAGAGCTTCACCCCATGTTATCGATTATCAATAATTATTTTGGCAGGTACATTTTACACGATAACTACTAGAGTATGTTCGGGAAATAAAAATTTGTCGAAGTGGTACTTGCAAAAGCTAATATGAACTGAAGCAAAGGGTGAAGATGTCAATCTGTTTTCTCAGTGGCTCTTTAACTATGATTATTACTAAGTTTAAGTTTTAATCTAATTAATCAATCAACCCAGCATAGAACCAAACAATTAAAATATTGGAATTGCTCATTCACTAAATGAATATAAATCAAACTTCATAATCCTCTTGGTTATATTTACATTGTGTTAATGTCCTATAGTTTTACGATCTCACGCCTAACCAATTTTCTGGAGTATAGTGTCCATAATCCATGTGCATGCATTTATCACTTAGGAATCCCTGATCCACACACTTGCATACAACACAACCAGGAGCAGATTTATAGAAGTAAGAAATGAAAACATGCATAAGTGCAAGTAACAATGATAAAAAAAATTTAAAAAAATTAAAACAGTATTAATACATTAAATCTACCCCAGTTGCATTATTTTCTTTATCCTTATACCATTTCTCTCTCCTTTGATCTCTCCCCCTTAGAAACCTTTTCTCATGAATTCCCAAAACTAAATGTAATTACAAAGGGAATAATTAGAATTGCCAGACACAATAGCAGGCAACAATGAACAATTATCTTGAAATTCAGATGTTGAATGAGTACCTATGTTCAGATGAACCTACTCCAAATGCAAATCTATTAAAGAACAAGGGAAATCTAGTAGAACAACTGAAACTCAACTTGCCAAATAGAGACATCTTTTCATCAAAGAATTATTTAAGAACATCATCGTCACAATGAATTTGCAAGTTCACCCCAATCAATCAAATGAAAACAAGATAAACTTCTGTATAAGCAAACCCTAACCATATTACAAGCCAGAAATTACATGGAGAATCAAAATAGTTTGAAATTTAGCAGTAGACAAGAGTTCCAATTTCATTGCATCGCCAAGAAAACTGAATTGTCAATGACATACCATAGCCTCTCCTAAACCGAGAAAAAGAACAGTTGTGTTTCGTTAGGTCGGATAATTGGAACAAATATGATCATAAATCCATTTAATGACCTCTTATCCAACATAATTAAAGATTTATCTCAATCAATCACCATCAAAGTACATAAAGCTAGAAATAAACATTAAATAACCAAATCATAAAAAAAAATAAGGAACTTTCACTGCACACAACTGTACAAGAGTTTCAAATTCTATTTTCTCAGACCCAACAACTGTAATCATTCATGGATTTGTTTTCAATAACCAAGCAATAATTATCCTATACAGTAAGATTTTTAGGACAATTCCCACAAGTAAAATCAAGCAACAACTACTACATTAATTAAATAATGGTCATGAACAAGTACTTCATGAAAAATATTAATTAACCTACAACATGAAGCATTTAAATTGAAAATTTTCTGATGGGTAATAAATTCATAGAGAAATCACATTGAAGATTTAAAATTAAAGGGGCAATAGAAATTATATCACCTTTTGTTGATATTGAGCAAGCTTACGCCTCTGGGTCTTGAGATTGAGAATTGCTCGGTCAACCTCAGTTATCTTCGGTTTCTTCACGAATATATTCCCCATTATTTTCAGAACCAATCAATCGGAATTTGATTTCAAGCTACTTTACGAATTGGATTGATCGGTGTTGGTGAAACCCTAGATTAGGGAGATTTGTTGGGGCCAGTGTCGCAACCCGTGCTGATCTAAGCATGGATGATTAAACCCTAATATCAGAGAAATGGAGCTAGAGAGCGAAAGAGATTGAATAGATTAGGGTTTGATCAGCTTAGAGAAGCGAATGATAAATGGGAATTGAAGGAAGTTCAGTTTCTTACTCTGTCCAAGTAAGAACTTCTTCCACATCAAACTCCGCCGATCAAGATATGTGTGTGTATATATTTTTCCTAGTGTGTATATATCATATTATTTATATATATAGCGCATATCTTAAACAACCAATGTATATACAGAATAGATCTTTCATTTTTGTGTCTCCGTTTTTTACAGAAGGGTAAATTACAGATACACCCCTCCACATATGATATATTACACCCGCATTTTCTGTTGTTTGAATAATTATATCCAGACCCCTTTAAGTTTGTAAGTTATAACGAACACTTACTCAATTGAACTTATGGCGTGGTCAAATTCAATTAATACTTACGTCATCACTTTTTCAGAGATGAGATATCTATAATACCCTCAACTAAATGCAAATATATGAAAAATAGTAAAGAATAAATAAGTTATTTCACAATTCCAGTCACTTGAATTGAAGGTTGATGAAGTAAAAAAAATAAAATTATAACTATTCAAGGGTTAGTTAATTTCATTTACCCCTCCTGAGGTATGCTTTTATTCAATCAAACCCCCCCCCCCCCTATTTGATAATCCTCATTCACATCCTCTCACCATTTGATAATCCTCATTCACATCCTCTCATGGTATGAAATATCTAAAATACCTTTAAATCAATTTAATCCTAAGCAAAAGAGCATAAAAACCCATATGCTTTTTAAGGGTTACAAAATACCCCTCTATGCTTTTTTTGCCCCCATTTTACTACCCTCACATTTCTAAAACAAGCAAACTACCCCCTTAAGAATATATTAAATTAAAAAAAGAGATATAAAATTCAAAAATATATATATCGAAATTTGAAAAATATTATAAAATTTGAAAAAAAATATAAATTTCAAAAAACACATATAAAATTCGAAACAAATATATAAAATTCGAAAAAATATATAAAATTTGGCAAAAAATATAAAATTCGAAAAAATATATTTTAAATTTTGAAAAACATTATAAATTTCGAAAATAAATATAAATTTTGAAAAAAACATATAAAATTCAAAACAAATATATAAAATTCATATAAAATTTGAAATATATATATATAATTAGGCAAAAAATATAAATTTTGAAATATATATATTAAATTTCTAAAAAATTATAAAATTCGAAAATAAATGTAAAAATTGAAATATATATATAAATTTCAAAAAAAACATATAACAAAACAAAACTACATATATTTTATATATTTTAACAAAAGGTCATGGAATTTCACCATTTATTTAGTCTAAAACCTTGTTATTAAGCTCCATTCATTTAGTCTAAAACCTTAAAAAATACAAGTAACTAAAGTACAATATAACAAAACTATATTTAAAGTAACCAAAGTACATTATACCAAAACAACATTTTAGCATAAACATTTTTTTTTAATTTTATATTTGTTTTTTCAAAATATATATATTTGAATTTTATATATATGTTTTAAATTTATATATGTTTTTCAAATTTTATATTTGTTTTCGAATTTTATAATATTTTTTGAAATTTAATATATATTTTTTCGAATTTTATATTTTTTGCCGAATTTTATATTTTTTTTCAAAAATTTATATATTTTTTACGAATTTTATATGTTTTTTTCAAAATTTATATATTTTTTCGAATTTTATATTTTTTACCGAATTTTATAATGAAATTCGACATTTGATGTATATCTTTTTTCTAAATTTAATATAGGCTTAAGAGAGTATTTTGCTTATTTTAGAAAAGTGAGAATAGTAAAATTGGGGGCCAAAAAAGCATAGGGGGTATTTTGCGACCATTAGAAACCATAAGAGTTTTTATGTTCTTTTGCCTTAATCCTATATCCAAACATTCCTAGACCATCTATCCAAACACTTCCTAATTTCTCTATCTAAAAACCCTAATTCTCTTTCTCTAGAATCCCATCCCACCAAGCTAACCCATCACTAGGGCTATAAATGAGCCGAGCCAAACCGAACTTGATAATGTTCAAACTTATTTATTTATTAAACGAGCCTAAAAATTGTGTTCAAGTTTGGTTCATTTGTTAAACGAACGAACCCGAGCCGAACACTAGTTTTAGTGAGCCGAACTCGAGCTTGTTCAAGAACGGCTCGGTTTAGTTGTAGTATATATTACTGGTTATTTTTAGAAATCGAAAGGGTATTTGATAGTATTTAATTTCATAAAACCCCATATACTATCCAATTTAATCAACTAACCCCCACTATATCTACTTTGCCCCCTTTATTATTCAATTTCATCACTATACTCCATCTCCTCACATTTTAAGTCAAAATACCTAAACTACCCTCAATAGTATAAGGGGGTTTAGTGAAATCAACCCTTTAAAAAAATTATTTTTCGAAAATCAAATATATTTTTTGTAAAAATTATAAATTTCAAATATATATACATATATATATTACGAAAAATTATTTTTCAAAAAATATGAATTTTTTCCGACAAATACTTTTTTTGCGAAAAATATATATTATGTTCCAAAATATGAATTTTTTCCAAAAAATATTTTTTTTGCAAAATATATATTTTTCGCAAAAAAATTATTTTTCGAAAAAACTTTTATACTTTTTTAAAACAATTCAGAAAATATATATTATTGACTAATTATATATATATTTTGGAATATATATATAATTAGTCAATAATATATATTTTCCGAATTGTATTAAAAATATATGATTTTTTTTAAAGAATAATTTTTTTGCGAAAAATATACAGTATATTATTTTCCAAAATATGATTTTTTTTCTGACAAATAATTTTTTTGCAAAAAAAATTATTATTTTCCAAAATATAAAAAATATATATTTCGGAAAAAATAATATATATTTTTCGGAAAAATTCATTTTTTGGAAAATAATATATATTTTTTAAAAAATATATATTTTTCGGAAAAAATCATATTTTCGAACATAATATATATTTTTCACAAAAAAAAATATTTTTCGAAAAAAAATCATATTTTTTGAAAAGAATTCGGAAAATATATATTTTTGACCAATTATATATATATATTCCGAAATATATATAAATTTCCTGAAATATATATATATATATTTTTCCCGAAAGATATATATTTTCTCCGAAATATATATTGTTTTCGAATATATATATATTTGGTCGGAAATATATATATTTTTTTGAATTTTTAATTTTTGCAAAAAATATAATTAATTTTTGATTTGTTTTTTTTTAAAGGGTTGATTTCACTAAACTCCCTATACTATTAAGGATAGTTTAGGTATTTTGACTCAAAATGTGAGGAGAGGGGGCATATTAATGAAATTGAATAGTATACGGGGCAAAGTGGGCACAATGTCGGTTAATTGATTAAATTAGATAGTATAGAGGGGTTTTGTGAAATTAATCCTTAATATAATAATAATATTGGTTTTAATATGGTTGTCAGGTATGGTCATATATTAGATTAAATTTAAGGTTATTCCCACCGACATTCTCTCAAAGAGATCTTAATTTTACACGGACCCCCTTGATATTGAGTATTTTCACACGGATCCCTTCTGACAGACGACCGTTAGGTTTACTGACGTTTTATTGTGAAATTACTAATTTGCCCTTCAATATATATTTTAAAAAAGGGTAAATTGTAGTATCACCCCCTGAGGTTTCACTTATTATATTAGGGTAATATATATAAAGTGTGAAATTACCAATATAACCAATATATATATATATATATTACGAAAATATATATCACGAAAATATATATATATATATATATTTTACAAATATATATATATATATATATTTTACAAATATATATATATATATATATATTAGGAAATATATATATAAAATTTGAAAAAATATATAAATTATAAAATTCAAAAATAATATATAAAATTTGAAAGAAATATTTAAAATTCAAAAAAATTATATAAAATCGGAAAATGCAAAAAAAATATAAAATTCAAAAAAAATATAAAATTTTGAAAAATTATATTAAAATCTGAAAATATATAAAAATTTAGAAAAAAAATATATAAAAAGGGGAAAAATATATAGATTCAAAAAAATATTTAAATTTCAAAAAACATACCTAAATTATAAAGTTCAAAAATAATATATAAAATTTGAAAGAAATATTTAAAATTCAAAAAAAATTGTATTAAATTTTCAAAATATATATAAAATTTGAAAAAATATATTTAAAAATTTGAAAAATATTATAAATTCGAAAATAAATATAAAAATCGCAAAAAACATAAAAATTTTTAAACAAATATATAAAATTTAAAAAACAACATAGAAAATTCAAAAATATATAATAAATTTCGAAAAAAATTATAAAATCGAAAATAAATATAAAATAAAAAATATATATAAATTTTAATTTTTTAAAAAAAAAACATATTAAATTCAAGACAAATATATAAAATTAAAAAAAACCATATAAAATTCAAATAATATATATTAAATTTTGAAAATAATTATAAAATTCAAAATATATATATATTAAATTTCACACACACATAGACGCACGCATAGACGCACATATATATATATAGATCTATACACATATATATATATAGATCTACACACACTATTTTCGACACATATATATATATACACGGGTATATGGGTATATATAGCAGCATACATATATTTATATATATGGGTATGCAATATATACAATCCCCATCTTCAATCTCTCTCCCAATTTCCCACTTCCAATCTCTCTTTATATATAAATTAGGGTTAGGGTTTTGGGATGCCCAAATTGAAGAAGAAGAAGGATATGCATGTCATTTTATATCATTTTGAGGGCAAAATAGACAATTCACAGGGTGGTTAACGACACAGTTTAACGGCGTGGAGACGGAGGGGATCTTTGTGGGACAAAATTCAATTTTGAGAGGGTCCGAATAAGAATAGTGAATATCGAGAGGTCTGTGTGAAATTAGTATATCTTTGAATGGGTGTCAATGATATTTACCCTTAAATTTATGAAATTTTATAGGAAAAATTACACAAACTACCCCCTAAAATATGGCATAATTGCACGCGATACCCCTTACATTTCAATAATATCATAAACTACCCTTAAAACCACCTCCGTTGTAACACTTAGCCCATTCCATTAAAAGTCAACGACGGAAAATATGAATTATAGGGAAAATTACACAAACTACCCCTGAACTATGGCATGTTCCAATTTAACCCTAACTTTTTTTACCAAATTGCGCTCACAATTTCATTTAAAAAAATATTAAAATATTTTTTTTTGTGAAAAATACATATTATGTTCCAAAATATGAAAAAAAATTTCAAAAAAGTATATATTATGTTCCAAAATATGAATTTTTTTCGAAAAATAATTTTTTTGCAAAAATTATATATTATGTTCCAAAATATGAATTTTTGGTAAAAAAAATTTATATTTTGGAACATAATAAATATTTTTTTGCAAAAAATTATTTTTCAGTAAACAAATCATATTTTGGAACATAATATTTATTTTTCACAAAAAAAATATTTTTCGAAAAAAAAATTCATATTTTGGAACATAATATATAATTTTTGCAAAAAAAATTATTTTTCGAAAAAAATTCATATTTTGGAACATAGTATATACTTTTTTGCAAAACAAATTCATATTTTGGAACATAATATATATTTTTCATAAAAAAAATATTTTTTCGTAAAAAAATCATATTTTCCGAAATATATATATATATTTTGACCTTTATAATTTTTTTGCGAAAAATATATATTATGTTCCAAAATATGATTTTTTTACGAAAAATATTTTTTTTGTGAAAGATATATATTATTTTCCAAAATATGAATTTGTTTTGCAAAAAATTATATATTATGTTCCAAAATATGAATTTTTTTTTCGTAAAATAATTTTTTTGCGAAAAATATATATTATGTTCCAAAATATGATTTTTTTTTTCTGAAAAATAGTTTTTTGCAAAAAAATATTTATTATGTTTCAAAATATAAAAAAAATTTCCTAAAAATTCATATTTTGGAACATAATATATAATTTTTGCAAAAAAATTATTTTTCGGAAAAAATTCATATTTTGGATCATAATATATACTTTTTCGCAAAAACAAATTCATATTTTGGAACATAATATGTATTTTTCACAAAAAAATATTTTTATATATTTTTAAATGAAATTGTGAGGGCAATTTAGTAAAAAAAAGTTAGGGTTAAATTGGAACATGCATATATAAGGGCAAAATTGGAAGTTCACTCCACAAATAGTCTTTATTGACCAAAATTCATATTTTCCGTCGTTGACTTTTAACGGAAGTGGTTGACTTTTAACGGAAGTGGTTGACTTTTAACGGAAGGGGCTAAGTGCTTGTTTGGTAGAGGGTGTGGAGTTGGTTTTTGGTTTTGGTTTAGTTGGAGTTGGGTTGGAGTTGGAGTGGTTGGAGTTGGTGTGGTTTTATTTTGGTTCCAAACCATGTTTGGTGCATATGGTTTTGGTGTGAGAAAAAGTAATGCTGAAAAACCAAACCATGTTTGGTAAAGTTGGTATGGGTTGAAATTCTGAATATTAATATTAATATATTAAAATATATTAATATATGAGTTTCACATTTTATTTATTAATAAATATTAATATATATTAGTATTATTTATTAATAAATATTAATATATATTAATATTATTTATTAATAAATATTAATATATATTAATATATATTAGTTTTATTTATTAATAAATATTAATATATATTAATATATGGGTTTCACATTTTATTTATTAATAAATATTAATATTAATATATTAATATTATAATATTAAAATATATTAATATTAATATTTTTTAATATATTAATATATTTAATTTTTCGAAATATTTAATTTTTCATAAATATTAATATTAATATATTAAAATATATTAATATATTAATATTAATATTAAAATATATTAATATTAATATTTTTTAATATATTAATATATTTAATTTTTTAAAATATTTAATTTTTCATAAATATTAATATTAATATATTAATATTATAATATTAAAATATATTAATATTAATATTTTTTAATATATTAATATTATAATATATTAATATATTTAATTTTTTAAAATATTTAATTTTTCGAAATTTATTAATATCAAAAATAAATTTGCTACAGTGTTGGTACCAAAACCAAAACCATGAACCATCAAAAATGATGGTTCCAAATTTTGGCTCATTCCTTCACAAAAGTTGCACCATGGAATTGTTACAGTGTTTACTCCAAATTTTCACTCCATTTGCCAAACATGGGTTTGGTGCCATTTTTTGAAACCAAACCCAAATCCAAGGCTCCACTCCATTAGCCAAACAAACACTAAGTGCATGTTTGGTAGAGGGTGTGGAGTTGGTTTTTGGTTTTGGTTTGGTTGGAGTTGGGTTGGAGTTGGAGTGGTTGGAGTTGGTGTGGTTTTATTTTGGTTCCAAACCATGTTTGGTGCATATGGTTTTGGTGTGAGAAAAAGTGATGCTGAAAAACCAAACCATGTTTGGTAGAGTTGGTATGGGTTGAAATTCTGAATATTAATATATTAATAAATATTAATATTAATATATTAAAATATATTAATATATGAGTTTCACATTTTATTTATTAATAAATATTAATAAATATTAATATTTATTAAATAAATATTAATATTTATTAAATAAATATTAATATATATTAATATATGGATTTCACATTTTATTTATTAATAAATATTAATATTAACATATTTATTTTTTCATAAATATTAATATTAATATATTAAAATATATTAATATATTAATATTAAAATATTAAAATATATTAATATTAATATTTTTTAATATATTAATATTATAATATATTAATATATTAAAATATTTAATTTTTCATAAATATTAATATTAATATATTAAAATATATTATAATATATTAATATTAATATTTATGAAAAATTAAATATTTCAAAAAATTAAATATATTAATATATTAAAAAATATTAATATTATAATATTAAAATATATTAATATTAATATTAATATTTTTTAATATATTAATATATTTAATTTTTCGAAATATTTAATTTTTCATAAATATTAATATTAATATATTAAAATATATTAATATTATAATATTAAAATATATTAATATTAATATTTTTTAATATATTAATATTATAATATATTAATATATTTAATTTTTCGAAATATTTATTTTTCATAAATATTTAATTTTTCAGAATATTTAATTTTTCGAAATTTATTAATATCAAAAATAAATTTGCTACAGTGTTGGTACCAAAACCAAAACCATGAACCTTCAAAAATTTGGTTCCAAATTTTGGCTCATTCCTTCACAAAAGTTGCACCATGGTTCAGCTACAGTGTCGGCTCCAAATTTTGACTCCATTTGCCAAACATGGGTTTGGTGCCAATTTTTTGAAACCAAACCCAAAACCATGGCTCCACTCCTTAGCCAAACATTGCCTAAGTGTTACAACGAATGTGATTTTAAGGGTAGTTTATGATATTATTGAAAAATAAGGGTTACCGTATGCAATTATGTTATAATTTAAGAATAATTTGTGTAATTTTTCCAATTTTATATTATATATTAAATAATATAATAATTTATATTACATATATACATATATCTATATAAAAATATATATAAGTGAATTTTTAGAGCTATTGGTTGGTTTATAATTACACCCTTACCCACCACACCACCACCTAACAACAAATATAATTACATAACATCTGCAAAGCAGTTCACCACTAGTAAACCATCACCAATCAATTTTTGCCCATAAATACAGAACTCCGTCCATGGCTTTTCCTTGTTTCGACAAAACCTACCTCACAACACGGAAACAAATAAATCAAAAGAATTGCCCCGAGGACATAACTATAATGATTATTATCGTGAAGTTCTCTTTCCCAGTTCTGCCGCCGCCGTACGCCTCCAAACCCCCACCATTACCGCCGTCGTACGCCGCCGCTCCTTCCTCACCGTCAGAGCCGCCCGCTGCAAATTCGGGCCCATCCCCGACCACCTGAACCCGCCGCCCCACCCTCACCCCCACCCCCACCCCCACCCATCCCCTGTAAATCCTCAACCACCACTCTCTCTCTACACTCACCTGCCCACCCCCAAACCCTAGCCGCCGCCCCCCACCCCAAACTGGTAAACTTGATTTATTTATTTTCTTTGTTTTTTTAGGAATTTTTTTTTTCAAGTTTCCTTTAGTTTAAACATGTTTTTTTTGGGAAAAAAATATTAGTTAAATATATATACACAACAATATAGTATATTAGTTTCAGTAAATATTTCATAATTATACGTGCATTTAAATTATTTATAAATATTTATCTTTGATTTTTATTTTTTCTTAACCTTTTTTTCATTGTATATTTGTTCAATTTTTTTCTATATCTAATAAATACATCATTATATATATATACTAATTTTTATTTTTCAATTTTCTTGTATTATTTTAATATATTTTTATTAGTTTTTATATATATATTATTTGATAAAAATAAAGAATAAAGAATATGAGGGGTCTTATTGAAATAAAAGCATATATCAGGTGCAAATGAAATTAATTCATTATTCAAATAACAGAGGATGCGGGTGTAATATTTCATATTTTAAGAGGGTCAAAGTATAGTTTATCTTTTGTAGAAATATAAAAAAAAACTTTGCAATGGGCATGGTTTTTGATAGTATTTATGTTTTGAAAGTAAAAATAATTTTTTTAGGGCTTTTTACAGTTACCTCCCCTATGGTTTGGGCTTTTATCAGGGATCTCCTCTCAGGTTTGGGATTTATCAGAGACCTCCCCTATTTTTCAAACATTTTCTCACAGACACCCCCTGGCACTAACTTGCCGTTAATGAGGGTAACGGAGCAAGGAAAATGACGGTTATACCCTCATGTATTAAACTGATGAATTGGTGTTGCTTTTGGAGGGAAACTGTCCTTTCATTTCTGACAGCCTCTCCTACCTATACCATTTCATCCTTCTCTAAAAAATCCACGGGTTGGTTGCATTGTTTTAGGGGTTTTTTTCCCCCAAAATTCTATCATTGATTTGTGTGTTTGCTTGGTGAATCGAAGCAGATACAGTTGTATTGCAAGGGCTCCTTACATGGAGGCAAGGCTTTGTGTCTAATCTGCAAAAACTGAAAAGGAGGTTAGGGTATTGCATTCTGTTGATCTCGATTTAGGGGTTTTATAGTTTCAATATATGTTTGATTTATGTATATATATGTCTGATTTGTGTATATATATGTCTGATTTGTGTGTACATATGTATATATATTTATAATTTTCTCTTTATCAGTCTTCTGATAATATTATCAGCTTTCTACTCTTTACATATTTATCAATAGAGTCTATTGATAAAAACTTTCTATACAAATTTAATATTTTGTGTAAAGTTTACATTTTTTTGTTGTATTATTAATCAATAAATGACTCTATTTTTGCAGTAATGGACCCAATACATGATATTGTTGTTCACAACCATGTCAGAAAAGAAAGCACTGTGATTAAGAATGTTGACCCAGATTTATGTAGTTTTATGGATTTAACAAGTGATGTGAAATCAATTGTTTTGCATTACATTCCACCTGGTGATACTTTGTCTGTTAAATTTGCCTATGTTATCCCTGGTAGTTTTGGTACAATGCCTTTTGAAAGTGATGATGATTTGCTTAAAATGTTTGGGGATTGTGTTGGACACAGGGTAATTAATCTTCATATAAAAGACATTATCACTGATAATATGAATGAGGGAGAACCTCTAGTTGAACCTCTAACTGAACCTGAAGTTGAACTAGATATGGATGATGATGTGTATAGGTTTAGTGATGAAGATGAGTATTTAGGATTAAACAGAAAAGGTAAAAATGTTGATGATAATTTTAATCTAGGGAATGAAAATGTAGAAATAAACCATCCTGAGGATGGGCTGTCAAATTATGAATCAAATGATGAAATTGGTACTGATTCTGAGAATGACCTTTATGTGGATGAAAATGATATGGATTCTGATAGTAGTGATGATGATGTTCAAAAGAAAAAATGTAAAAAGGCAATGTCTAGGGTAGCAGCTAACATGAGTGGCAATCAGTTCAAGAGAGAATTAGATGGAAGCATAAAGTTGGAAGTAGGGCAGTTGTTTAATAATGTTGATCATTATCGGGAGGTTTTGAGAGACTTCATAATCCAAGAAGGATGTAATGTTAAAAGAAGTAAGAATGAGAAGTCAAGAGTGACTGTGAAATGTGAAGTTTCTGGATGTCCATGGAGGATACATGTTTCACCTCTTATAGACAGAGTAACATACAGAATCAAGTCAATTTATGGTCCACATAACTGTGTGAGACAAGAGAGAATTAGGGATGCCACATCAACTTGGATAGCAAAAAAGATGAGTCAACAAATTAAAGATAACCCAACCATACGAATAGATGCTTTGGAGGCAACTGTTAAGAATCAAGGATAATGCAACTATACAGAGCAAATAGGAAAGCTATGGATGAGGTTGAGGGTAACCATGGTGAGGCATTTAGTTGGATTCCAAGATTTTGTGGTGAAATTTGGAGAACAAATCCAGGTAGTATAATGAAACTGGAAAGAGCCTTACCATCATACAAGTTTCAAAGACTATTCATGTCATTAGATGCAATGCAAAAAGGTTTCAACAATGGTTGTAGAGGTTTCATTGGATTAGATGGATGTGATTTGAAAGGTCCCTATGGAGGTGTTCTAATGTCAGCCATAGCACTTGATGGAAACAATAGTTTATTTCCAGTGGCAGTGGCAATGGTGGAGAGTGAGGGGACAGATAGTTGGACCTTTTTCCTAGAACAACTACAACATTTCATTGATGACAGTACTCCAGCTAGGCATATATGTTTCATGTTAGATCAACAAAAGGTACATTAATTTCAATAATTAATTATTATTAATGCTATATTTGATTTCATTTCATTAATTGATGAATAATATGCATGTTATTTATGTTCATGTAGGGTTTGATTAGAGCAATAAACAATGTTTATCCACATGCTACACATAGGTTTTGTTGCAGACACTTATATGCAAACTTTAAGAAAAAGTTTCATGGCTTGCTTTTGAGGGGCTATTTTTGGTAGGCAGCAAGGGCATACAATGCATGCCAATTCAATGAGGTAATGAATGAAATGAAGAAAGTTTCTAAAGATGCTTATAACTGGTTATTGAAGATTGATGTATGTAAATGGAGTAGGCATAGTTTATGTGACTTAATCAAGAGTGACCATGTCACAAACAACTTCAGTGAGTCCTTCAATAATTGGGTAGGCAAGCTTAGGTTGAAACATGTGATTGGTTTGCTTGATGGAATTAGGAATAAACTAATGCAAAGGATTCACATGAGAAATGAGATAGGGAAAACTTGGACTGGTTTGGTAACTTCAAATGTAAAAAAAAAGATTGAACAAATTGGTAGCAGAATCTAGGGGATACAATGTTATACCTGCTGAGTAAGATGAGTTTGAAGTGACTACTTATGGAGGTAAGCATGTTGTCAAGCTTGGTCCCAAGACTTGTGATTGCAATGCATGGCAGATTTATGGAATCCCATGCAAGCATGTCACTGCTGCTATAACACACAAGAGAGTTGACCTTGAGATGTATTGTGACCCTAACTTTTACATATCCACTTATATGGGTACTTATGAATATATAATACACCATTTCAGTGATATGAAGTTGTGGCCCCCTGTGATATATAATCCAGTTGACCCACCAGATCTTAGAAGAGGTGTAGGGAGACCAAGAGGAGCTAGAGTTAGAGTACCTGATGAACCAACAGCTGGGATAAGTGATGCAAGGAAGACTAGCACTCTTCATTGTTCTAAATACAATATGACCGGACACAATGCAAGGACTTGTAAAAAACAGGTAATATACCTTCATTAATTAAATGTTTAGTTTAGTTTTCAGAAGTCTAGTTTTTTTCAGTTTATTTTCAGAAGTCTGGTTTTCTTCAGAAGTCTACTTTATTTTCAGAAGTATGGTTTTCTTCTCTGATTTTCTTCAGAATTCTACTTTATTTTCAGAAGTCTAGTTTTCTCCAGAATTCTAGTTTTCTACACTATTTTGAATGTTTAATTAATCCTAAATCTCAATTTTCAATTTCAGGACCCCAACACTAGTAATTCACATGCTTTTGAGACTGGAGGTGGAAGCTCAAGTCAACCTGTTGCAAGGACATCCACCACTCAAGTTGAACTTGGTTTTGGAAGCTCAAGTCAACTAGTTGCAAGGCCATCAAGCAATGAATTTGAAACTGGAATGCAGCCATTTGGAGGGAAAGTTAGAAATGAAACTGAGCCTGCTACAAGAATTAAAAAATTTAAGCCAGTGAGGGACAAGGGAAGGTTCTAATAAGTATTGAAGCCTTTTTGCACTAGTTTTGATGTTTTTTTGTATAGGTCTTTTGAACTGGCCATATTTTGACAATAGAATATCACTAAACTGATGATATGATGTAATTCAAAATATTTTCCTTTTTTGAAACCCAGTGAGGGGCAGCTATCTTGTCCCCTTCACAATGGCAGAACATTTCTCTGAACCTTAAATCACACGGACCTACATATTTGGATCTTGAATTTCCAGACATTTTGACTCTGTAACAGCTTCAATCGAGCATTAGCAGCACAATATAGAGATAATTTATGAAACCAAACAGAGCCTAACGGCTATATTGATAACCTGGTTTTGTATGTATACACATATATACATATATATAGGTTTATGGAACCAAACACGGCCTAACGACTATATTGGGAGAAGAAGGGTATTTTCGACAATTCATAACCACCACTCAAGGACACGTTAGTCATTTAACACACTGAAGGGTAATTTAGGAATATTTCAAATATATATTGCTGACATCATCAATTTCCGTTATTGACCAGGTTTGACTGTTAAAATGGGGTGTCTGTGAGAAAAGATGTGAAAAATAGGGGAGGTCTCTGATAAATCCCAAACCTGAGGGGAGGTCCCTGATAAAAGCCCAAACCATAGGGGAGGTAATTGTAAAAAGCCCATTTTTTTATTGTTAATAGTTTTTGTATTGAAGTTTGGGCAAAGGTAAAATGTTCTAAGAAATCCATTAATATCAAAACTTGGAAAATACTATTTTACAAAATATCATTTTGTACTTAAATCAATCAAACATAGAAAAATATTTGTCCATATTTTTCAGACAATATTTATACAAAAAAAAAGAGAGCTTTAGAGGGTTTTTTTTCTTTTTGTTTTTTTCAAATGTTTCTTTTAAAATTATAATGCTTCATACGATTAGAAAGCAACAAAATTTTCTTTTTACCTTTGATATATTTTTTGTTTTTTTTGTTTTTGTTTTTTTTCTTTGATATATTTTTTGCAACACATGCAGTATTATTTACAATCACAAAACAAAGAAGTTATTGATTGGGATATTATATTTTACTTCTTCTAGTATAGCACTTGAACAGAAAATATACAATAAAATAAAATTTTCAAGAGAAATTAATCAGTTTATTGGAAATGAATAAAATAATGTACTTACAAAAAATGAAAACACTACGGGCTTTTCCTATGGTGTTCGGAAAAGTCTGGACGTCACCTGGGCTCGGGCTAGTGGTGACATACTACATTTGTGTAAAGCCCATTATATATATATATATATATATACTTGGGCCGAATTATAATACGATAACTGATTGTGGGCCCATATTGGGAGTGGAGAGGAAATCCACATAACTCAGGCCCTGTTTGGTAGGTGGTTCGGTTCCAGCTGGTCTGGTCTAGTCTTGTATTTTATGGGACCAGACCATGTTTGGTAGCATTGGTCCTAAATTTTTTGTTAGATCAAGTAAAACCAAATCAGACCAAAATAGCCTCATTTTAGACAAAAAAAAAAAGGTGGTTCCTCGTTGTCTAGTCTGGTCTAATTAATAAAATATATTTATAAATAATTAAAAATTAATAAATAATAATAATAATAAATTTATTAAAACATATTTTAAAAATAAAATATAAATAATAAATAATAAACAAAATGAAATAAATAATACTTAATAATAATAAAAAATGAATATAATAATAAAATATATTTATAAATAATTAAAAATGAATATTTAATAATATAAATAATAAATTAAATAAAACATAATAATAATAATAAATGAATACAATAATAATAAATAAATATAATAATAATAATAAATGGACTAAATAATAAATAATAATAATAAATTAATAAAATACATAAAACATATTTAAAAATATAATAAAAATAATAAATAAATAAATAAAATGAAATAAATATAATAAAAAATAATAAATAGATATAATAATAAATAATAAGTAAATATAATAATGAATAAATACTTCATAATAATAAAAAAATGAGTATAATAATAATAAATTAATATTAAATTAATAAAATATATTTTTAAATAATTAAAAATGAATAAATAATTTATAAATTAAATAATTAAATAATAATTCATAAATAGAATATATTTATAAATTAATAAATAATAATTTAATAATATAAATAATAAAATAAATTATAAAGTGAAGAAATAATAAAGAAATAAATAAATAATACATAAATAAATATTATAATAAATAATAAATAAATAGTAAGACCAGACCGCTTAACAAATAGACTTTTCCAGATCATATTAGACCAGACCAGACCGGACCGTTCCAGACCAAATCAAACCAAACCAGAAAGACCGCCTACCAGACATGGCCTCAGTCTTTAGTGGTTGTTTGGCGACCGGTGCGACATTGGTTTTTGGTTTTGGATTTTGGGTTGGGTTGGGTTGGTTGGGTTTTGTGTGATTTTATTTTGAATTGAAATCATGTTTGGTATAAATAGTTTTGGTGTGAGAAAAAGTAAAGCTGAAAACCAAACAGGTAGAGTTGGTATGCGCTAAAATTCTGAAACCAAACCATGGTTGATAACTTGTAATAGTTTGACATTTTATTTATTTATAATAATATTTTGTAAATATATATGTTTTAAAAAATAAATTATATAAATAAATGACTTTTATACTCATTATTATTTTATTAAATTTTAATAGTAAATCCCAATTACACCCCTCAAATTAGCCCATATCCCACTTACACCCCCTCAAATATTTCAAAAAATATATATATAATTCGAAAAATATATAGTATTAAATTTTGAAAAAGTATATATAATTCGAAAAATAATATATAAAAATTAAAAAACATAAATTCATATATATATAATTAAAAAATATACATAAATTTCGAAAAAAATATAAATTTCAAAAATATATAAATTTCCAAATATATATAAATTTCAAAAAAAATATAAATTTCAAATATATATAATTCAAAAACAATATATTAAATTTCGAAAATATATATATAATTCAAAAAAATATAAATTTCAAATATATATATAATTCGGAAAAAATATATAAAATTCAAAAAAAAATTGTTTATATATTGTTTTCAAATTTTTTATATTCGTTTTGAATTTTATATATTTGTTTCAAAATTTATATATATATATATTTTCTAATTTTGTATTTTTCTTGAATTTTATGTATTGTTTTGGAAATTTATGTGTTTGTTTAGAAAGTTATATATATATTTTCTAATTTTATTTATTATTTTCAAAATTTAAACATTGTTTTCTAAATTTATATTTGTTTTCGAATTTTATAAAAAAAAAATCGAATTTAAACATGGCTTATAATTCCAAAATTTTTTGTTTTTTCAAAATGGTACACCAAGGATTGGCTTGGACTTTAAAATGGTACACCAAGATGATTTTGGTTTGAGCAAATAGTAACCACTAGGGGCGGAGGGAGGGGGGCAGAGCCCCCCCAGGTTTTTGTTTTTTTTACTATTACATATTAAAATTTAAAATTATAAGTCTACATAGGTTGGATATTTCTCACGAGCCCCTCCATGATTTAAGTCTTATACAAAATTTATAAAATGGCCCAAAGTTTATAGAGACCCAAATTTAATTGAACACTACTAACAAGTATACATATAATATTAAGTTTAATTTAGACTTTGTTGGACTACTTATTAAAATTTGAAATTATAAGTATACATAGGTTGGATATTTCTCACGGGCCCCTCCATGATTTAAGTGGTATACAAAATTTATAAAATAACCCAAAGTTTATAGAGGCCCAAATTTAATTGGACACTACTAACAAGTATATATATAATATTAAGTTTAAATTAGACTTTGTTGAACAATTTGTGACAACCTGTCAACCACTTGCACAAAAAAATTGAAACAAAAGAATATATGTTGAGTCTGTGCTACATATCAGAAGTTACCAAGTCTCGTCTGTTTTTGCGAAAAAACAAAAGGAAAAGTTGCATCTCAAAATCTAGGGCAGCAGACGCAGCAGCCTGCAGGCTCTCGTGAAGAACATTTGAGCCTTCTCTTTTTGGGCTTCTCCGATTCTCATCTCTTGTCTATTTCTTTTGTAAGTAATTTTATCACTCTTAGTATTTGTTGTCTATTTAATTCTCTTGCCTATTTCATGCATATTTCTGTCTGATTGTTGTCTATTCTTAGTATTTGTTGTCTGATTGTTATCTATTGGTTATATTTCTTTAAAGTTACCAAGTCTCTAATTCATGCATATTCCTTCACTTAAGATTTTATTATAGATGATTTTTATTCTTTGAAAAATCGTTGAGCTCAACTTTTGTAGCAAATTTTGGCTAATTCTATTTTTTGATGATTCTGATGGATATTGGAATGATTTTGGTATAAAATATATCGGTCTTATATAATATCTTTTTTAGCAGTTTTTTATTTTTATTTTTTGTAAATACTTTGTGAGCAGTTTTGGCCCCCCTATGTTGGAATCCTGGCTCCGCCCCTGATAACCACACCATGTATTGAGATGGTGTGAAAAAATGCCCATTTGATACACCATGAAGTAATATTTTGGAACCAAAATTAACCAACCAAACATTGATTGGGTTACATTTTCCACCCCAAAACCAAAAATACGACTCAAACCCCTGTGTCAAACATGCACTTAGTTTGAACTTTGGGCGCAAACTGTGAAATTTTTGGCGATTCCTTTTTTCTTTTTCTTTTTTTATTTATTTAAATGAAGCATTTGTTTGGAACATTCCCAGCCAAATTTATTCTCAAGCCAAGGGTTTAAAAATGGTCTACTCATTATTATTATTTTTTTACCTTCACATTTCAAATGTATAAGAACATATTTATAATTATAATAAGGATAAAATGCAATAAACTCCCCTAAACTATCTCAGTTTTGTAACTAACCTCCCTGAATTAAAAACCACCCCCCAAAACTATCAGTTTGGTGCAATAAGCCCCCATTCCCTTATAAAAGACCATCCTACCCTTTTAATACAAAATTTCATTCTTCTAATTAGACGGTATACCACTATATTTTTTTATCTTCTGAGATTTTAATTTTACCATTCACCTTAATAGTTTTCGCATTAAGTATATTCTCAAAAATAATAATACAAAAGTTCATAGGAGGTAATTATTGATTTTTTAAGTAATAAACTTTATATAGAATTTTGTTTTATTTAATGTATAAAACTTCTCACCCTAAATTTAAAATTTTTAAATGCTAAAATAAAAACTTTTTTCCTAATATATACAAATTACTTGAATAACAAAAAAACAAATTTTTGTGATATATATAAATAGACCCTTTTAATAAAAAAAATTCATACTTATAATTATACCATTATATTTTTATTTTTCTTTTGAGATGTTAATTCTAATTATATCCGCATTAAGTATATTCTCAAAAATAATAAAAAAAATGTATAAGTTGTAATTATTAATTTTTAAAGTAATAAATTTGATATTAAAATTTTGTTTGATTTAATGTATAAAACTTCTCACCCTAAATTTAAAATTTTTAAATGCTAAAATAAAAACCTTTTTGTCTAAGATATACAAATTACTTGAATAACAAAAAAATAACATTTTGTGATATATATAAATAGACCCTTTTAATAAAAAAATATTCATACTTCTAATTATACCATTATATTTTTTTATCTTTTGAGATATTAATTCTAATTGTATTTGCATTAAGTATATTCTCAAAAATAAAATAAAAAATGTATAAGTTGTAATTATTAATTTTTAAAGTAATAAATTTGATATTAAAATTTTGTTTGATTTAATGTATAGAACTTCTCACCCTAAATTTAAACTTTTTCATGAAGGATATATTATCAAATTTGTATAAATTATTCCATAATGTATGTTAATAAGAAAAATGAATATATAATTCAATAAGAAAGGGTATTATGGTCATTTATAAAATAATTTGGGCAATTTGCAATTTCATGTCATAGCTAAGGGTTTTTTGCCATTTTCAAAATTTAGAGGGATTTTTTGAGAGAAAGAGTATAGTTTAGGAGGGTTTAATGCACTTTACCCTTATAATAATCATAAATGCAGATATGTATGCTTAATATACCATTATTTTGCTTTTGGTATGAATGTTGTGTTGGTTACGCTGGAATATAATGTCCAATGTAATCATTTTTAAGTTTGGTATAAATTAAAGTTCATTACATAGAATCAAATTCAATTTTATTAATAAACCCATAAATTGTTCATTGTATTCTTTTAAGAAACTAAAAAAGAAAATTACTATCTATTTAGTGATATTATAATTAAGGGTGTTCAAAGAACTGAATGAACCGAAGAATTAGACCGGATTGAACTGGAACCAATGGTTCAATTTGGTTCCAAAGTGATTCGATTTCGATTCCAGTTCCGGTTCCAAAAATTAAAAAATTAAAATTTTAAGTTCGATTCACATTCTTAATCCTATGGAATTGAACCGGACCGGACCCGAACCTATTTATTTTATTTTATATATATGTATATTTTTTTACTATAATATATATTATTGCATATATTTATGAATTATATATATATTAAACTTAAAAGTTATAACTTTATAATCTGTATATTATAGATATAATATCAATATTAAACATGCCATTAGAATTACAAGCAGGATGAGATTCTACAGACCTCAAGGATTTTTATTTTTTTGTAACTTTCAAATACATATTTTTGCTTGATTATTAGATGACAAATGTAACTCAGGGGATGTAATTAATATTAAAATAGTTATTTTCACTCAAATAATTATGCATTTGATTTTAGATTTATAATAGTGAAATACTCTAGTTTATAATTATATTATCTTTTGATATTTGTGTTTTTATTTTTTAAAATAAAAGCTGTAGTGGAACCAAAACTGAAGTGAAACATCAGTTTGATTCGGTTCCTTGCACTAACATTTCAGTTTCGGTTCATATTTTTAAGAAACCGAACATAACAGTTCAATTTCGGTTTCGGTTCCGGTCGAAACCAAACCTAACTGGACCGTGTGCACCCCTAACTATAATGACAATAATTATTTCACTCCCACCTTCTTTTAAATTCCATTTAGGCCATGTTTGACATAGTTTTTGCTTCTAGTTTTACGCATAATAAAAAAAAAAGGGTAATTTGCATTGACACCCTGAGGTTAGGGTCAATGGCAATGAGATTACGGTCAACGTTTTTTTGGCACTCACACCCCCTGAGGTTCCTCCTTCGTTGCAATGACACCCCCTGGGTTGGTGAAATGACTAGAATGCCCCTTTAATTATTTCACTTATTACATTAGGGTAATATATAAAGTGTGAAATTAACCATATGCCCAAACACTTCACCCCTTATTACAAAATATATATATATTACGAAAATTACAATTTAATTTTTTTTCTTTATAATATAATTTGTATATATAATTACGAAAAAATATATATATAATTTGTAAAAATATATATAAAATTTGAAACAATATATAAAATAATAAAAAACATATAAAATTCGAAAAAAATATATAAAATTCGTAAACAATATATAAAATTCGAAAAACATATAAAATTTTAAAAAATATATAAAATTCAAATATATATATATATATATAAAGTGTGACTGAAGTTTAAGTGGACAAGCCTCAAAGTCATTAGCCAAGGTAACGGATCCTCTCCAACTCTCTGCAGAGCTATTTCAATGGCCACGATGGCGACACATGTCCCACGATGGTGACCGAAATCGAAATCGAACCGATACTTTATTAAAATATTTTAATTAAAATTAAATATATTAATATTTGGATCAAAATTAACGGTTCGGTTCTGGTTCTCATTTTTAAAGAACTGAAAGTATCGGTTCGATTCCGGTTTCGGTTGGAATCAAAAGCGAACCGCATCGTGAATATATTAATATTTGAATCAAAATTAACGGTTCGGTTCCAGTTCTCATTTTTAAAGAACCAAAAGTATCGGAACTGAACCGTTAATTTTGATCCAAATAAAAATTTACTTTCGGTTCTTTAAAAATGAGAACCGGAACCGAACCGTTAATTTTGATCCAAATATTAATATATTTAATTTTGATTAAAATATTTTAATAAAGTATCGGTTCGATTCCGATTTCGGTCACCATCGTGGGGCATGTGTCGCCATCGTGGTCATTGAAATAGCTCTACAAAGAGTTGGAGAGGATTCGTTACCTTGACTAATGACTCTGAGACTTGTCCACTTAAACTTCAGTCACAATTTATATATATATATATATATTTGAATTTTATATATTTTTTAGAATTTTATATATTGGTTACGAATTTTATATGTTTTTTTTAATTTTATATATTTTTTCAAATTTTTTATATTTTTTCGAATTTTATATGTTTTTTCAAATTTTATATATTTTTTACAAATTATATATATATATTCGTAATTATATATACAAATTATATTATAAAGAAAAAAAATTAAATTGTAATTTTCGTAATATATATATTTTGTAATAAAGGGTGGAAGTGTTTGGGCATATGAGTAATTTCATACTTTATATATTATCCTAATGTAATAAGTGAAACAATTAAAGGAGCATTCTAGTCATTTCACCAGTCCAGGGGGTGTCATTGCAACGAAGGAGGAACCTCAGGGGGTGTGAGTGCCAAAAAAACGTTGACCGTAATCTCATTGCCATTGACCCTAACCTAAGAAGGTGTCAATGCAAATTATCAAAAAAAAAAGAAGTTGTTTTGAGAAATTGATACTTTATATTCTTTAAAATGTTTTTTCAATGCCCAAAATTTTTTTAAATTTTTTGTCAAACATCATTCAAAATAATTTTTTTTTCAAAAAATAAAAAATATTATTTGAAAAGTCAATTCAAACCTAATCTAAGTATTTTTCATAAGTCATTTTCTATAATTTTAAGAGGGAAAAAGATGAAAAAGAAGAAGGAAAAAAAAAAAGGAGAAGATGAAATAACGCGTTTTGGTTAACACGCGAATTAAGAAAAGGACGGAGTCAACCGCAAACGCAGGTAATGAAAGCACAGGGCTCGAGAATTACAGGGACCCAATTATTGGGAGTTGCAAACATTGTTCACCACCCAATCACTTTCAATATATGTCATGTATACGTGTATATATATATAATTATTAATTACATATACTCTATGGGTGCGTTTGGAAAGCCTGTTTTTTGTATTTGTTTTCTGTCTTCAAATATAAAAACTGTTTTTGTATTTGTCTTTGTTTTTTCAGGAAAAAACTAAAAACAAAAAAACGTTTGGATGAAGGTGTTTTCACCATTTTTATTTGGTGAAAATTGTATTTTATGAATTTGATGTTTTCATTATTTTTACTACCTAAACAGTGAAAAAACTCAAAAAACAACTAAAAGTTGTATTTGGTGTTTTCATCACGTTTACACACTATTTACAGAAAACAGTTTTCTTGGGGAAAAAATAGTGAACAGTAAACGCGTTTGCCAAACGTGTTTCTTTTTTTAATCTTGTGAACAGTAAAAATGCAAAAACAAAAAATAGAATATCCAAACAGACCCTATATGTTCCAATTTGCTCGTATAAAAAACATTCACAAATTTGGATTAAATTGTATAACTAAAACAGTACTCAAAGTCGCAAACCAAAGCAATAAGTTAGGAAAGTGCCCTTTTCTGCTCTGCCGGAAACACGCTGTCCAACTACTGTCCTACAGAAACTCATCCTCTCCCTCAGCAATTATATTCCCCATGTCTCAGAATATTGAAAATATGAGTTACAAAGAAGAAAAAAATAAGGGTAGTTTGGATACCCTGTTTTCTGTTTTTGTTTTTTTACTGTTCATTAGACAAAAAAAAAAACACGTTTGACAAACGCGTTTACTGTTTACTTTTTTTTTCTCCAAGAAAACTGTTTTCTGTGAATAGTGTGTAAAAGTGGTGAAAACACCAAATACAATTTTTAGTTGTTTTTTGAGTTTTTTTCACTGTTTAGGTGGTAAAAACAGTGAAAACACCAAATCCATAAAATACAACTTTCACCAAATAAAAGTGGTGAAAACACCTTCATCCAAACGCTTTTTTGTTTTTAGTTTTTTGCTGAAAAAAACAAAGACAAATACAAAAACAGTTTTTATATTTGAAGACAGAAAACAAATACAAAAAACAGGCTTTCCAAACGCACCCTAAATTTACCACGATTAGTATATGGTTAATTTCAGTAAACCCCCTATACTATTTAATTTAATCAACTAACTCATATTATGTTCATTTCGCCCTCTATACTATTCAATTTTATCAATATACCCCCTCACTTCTCAAAATACCTAAACTACCCTTAATAGTATAAGGGGTTTAGTGAATTATTTTCGGAAAAAATAATAAATACTTTTTGCAAAAAAAAAAATTTAGAAAAAAAATCATATTTTGTTCCAAAATATGAATTTGTTTTTCGAAAAATATTTTTTTTTGCGAAAAAGTATATATTATGTTCCAAAATATGAATTTTTTTTCGAAATTTTTTTTTTTGCAAAAAAGTATATATTATATTCCAAAATATGAATTTTTTTTCGAAAAATAAGTTTTTTGCAAAAAATATATATTATGTTCCAAAATATGATTTTTTTTCAAAAAATAATTTTTTGCAAAAAATATATACTATTATGTTTCAAAAGATGATCTTTTCCGAAAAATAATGTTTTTGCAAAAAAAATATACTATTATGCAAAAAATCATATTTTGGAACATAATAGTATATATTTTTTGCAAAATTTTCAAAAAAAAATTAATATTTTGGAACATAATAAATATTTTTTCGCAAAAAAAAAAATCATATTTTGGAACATAATATATTTTTTTTTGCAAAAAAATTATTTTTTGAAAAAACAAATCATATTTTGGAACATAATATATACTTTTTCGCAAAAAAAATATTTTTCGGAAAAAAAATCATATTTTGGAACATAATATATATTTTTCACGAAAACATATTTTTCAGAAAAAAATCATATTTTGGAACATAATATATATTTTTCACAAAAAATTATTTTTCTGAAAAAAATCATATTTTGGAACATAATATATATTTTTTGCAAAAAAATTATTTTTCGAAAAAAAAATTCATATTTTGGAACATAATATATACTTTTTCGCAAAAAAATTATTTTTCGAAAAAAAAATTCATATTTTGGAACATAATATATACATTTTCGCAAAAAAAATATTTTTTGAAAAAAAAATTCATATTTTGGAACATAATATATACTTTTTCGCAAAAAAAATATTTTTCGAAATTTGTTTTCATATTTTGGAACAAAATATGATTTTTTTTTGAATTTTTTTTTTTTCAAAAAGTATATATTATTTTTTCCGAAATAATTAACTAAACCCCCTTATACTATTAATTTCACTAAACCCCCTTATACTATTGAGGGTAGTTTAGGCATTTTGAGAGGTGAGGTGGCATATTGATGAAATTGAATAGTATAGGGGGCAAAATGGAACAGTAGATGTTAGTTTATTAAATTGAATAGTATAGGGGGTTTACTGAAATTAATCTTTATATATATATAAATATGTATATATTTAAATACTACCAACATTATTGAGTTTTTTTTTTTTTGCATCTTGTAAATTTAAATAATATATAATTACATAATCATAATATTTTACCTCGAGAAGATAAAACATTCTAAACTAATGATGCATCTGAAAAATGAAGGGAATGAAGCAAACAATCATGATTGTCCATGGTTAATGGTACAAGAAGCAAAAATGATTGTGTCTGTAAGTTTGAGCTTTCTTTCTTTCTTTTATTTTGTTTTAAAGTATAAAAAATAGAAATATAGTATGCACGTACACAATTTCATAGCCAAACAAGCTTCTCACTTCGTTTTGGAGACAAGAAGCACTCTTTAATGGAATAATAATACCTTAGACAACCCAAGGCTAGGGGACTTTTATTATACACGCACACAAAAACAAAAAAAAAGAGTAAAATTGGCTGTTGTGTGAGCCTTTACGTTTTATTTTTCATTTTTTATTTCTTTTTGTTGAGGAATATATTGACCTAACCCAAGGGCTAGAGGACTATTCTATATTTTAAGTAAAGGTTATTTTGGCCTTTATACTAGCCTTGATTTAGTTACTTTCTCTGTCTTATATTAATTTTCTATTTTCTCAATTTTACTTGTTTAAATTTTTTAGTCTAATTTCGAATTTCAACATAATATAATCATATATTTTCGTAAATTATCCTTCTTCATTAACTTCAAAAAATAATGAACCCTACAAAAAACTACAACTATAATATATTATCACATGGCAAAATTAAAAATATAAGATAACAAAAAAGTTGTTGAAAAATCAAACCTGAACAACTAATTTAAGACAGAGAGGGAATATTATTTTTTTGTGTTGTCCAATAAAAATTTAAGGTCAATGTATGTTTAATTAAGTAAATAACATTTTTTCTCATTTTATATCCATATTTCTTGTAAAAGAATTTAGCAAAGCATCCACTTTGTAAGGACTAGATAAGAGGAGATGATGAATTTCATCTTATCGGCTAGGACCAAAGGACTAGATAAGAGGAAATAATGAATTTCATCTTATCAGCTAATACCCAAGTATATTATTTTATTTTTTTTGTCATATTTAACATCTATGACTACGAGTGTAGTATTATTTTCCTTGGGTAATGCAAATTTGGACCTTCACGTTCTATGCGCGCATTTTCAACCTCAATAATAAATAAATCAGATGGTACCCATATGAAACAAGAACAATCATTTATATGAAGACCTTAGTTGGGAAAGAATTCCAATGATAATAAAAGGTATTGACCTTTGAACTATACAGTATTACTTTCACTGTTATCACTTGATGAATTGATTGTATACACCTTGATGAAATGAGTCAAAAAACCATCACATTTGAAGGAAGAATTAGAGAGGAATACGAGGCATTCTCACAAAAATACGCACAAACTATGATTTTATATACAACGAATTATAATTTTATATACAAACTTCCTATACGACACACAAAAACACAAGAATTATGCGAAATTTGATAAAGAAAAACTCCTTATAGCCATATCTATCTTGACAGTCCGTGATGTTCACAATCACAACAGAAACATTCCCACCGTTTGATTTGAATACCACTCACACGAATTTTGAAAATTTGTATTGCTAAGAAGAACCATTTTTCTTCTTTTGGTAGATTGTTTGATTGATAAAAAGTTAATGAGTAAAGTGCATTAAATCCCCAAAAACTATACTCTTTCTTCCAAGAAATTTTTCTAAACTTTATAAAACATAAAAAAATTTGAAATTATGTAAAAAGATGCAAATAACCCCCTGAACTATTATTGTGCAATAAACTCCACTAAACTATCACAAAAAAAATAAAAAATCTTCATTGTCTTCAAATTATTTCATAATTACTCTAATGTCCTTTCTTATTGAATTAGTTTAATACACTTTTATTATTAACAAAGATTATAAAAAAATAATGCAAATTTGATGGCATAATCTACATTCAAATTTGGTCAATTAACACATGTTTTTTTTATAATTAATTAAAAAATAACACTTTTAGATTTTTATAAAAAAAATTGAGTATGAAATTTAATAGGATAAAGTGCATTAAACCCCTCTAAATTATAAAATTTTAAAGGGTAAATAACACATGTATTAATTTACACAAATTTTAATGGAGATTATATGTCTTAAAATTTGCATCAATTATTTCGTTATCTTTGTTAATAACAAAATTTTATTACGTTAATTCAATAAGAAATGACATTTTAGTCATTATAAAATAATTTGAAGATAATGGAGATTTTTTCTTTATTTTTGTGATAGTTTTGGGAGTTATTGCACAAGAATAATTCAAGAGGGTTATTTACATATTTTTATATAGTTTGGGGAGTTTTCTATCTTTTTTAGAAATTTATTTGGAGAGAGAATATAGTTCAGGGTTTAATGTACTTTACCCAAAGTTAATAAGCAGAGCGTGTTTTACGGTGCAGAAGGACGAATAAGGAAAAGCTGACGATTTTCCACGTGGGTGAACCACAACCGTTAGATCCACATGCAACGGCTGAGATTTGTGAGTTATAGGGATGAGATTCATTGAGAGCAACAACTGCGTAGAGAAGTGGTGGTGGTGGAGTATTACACATGAGTTGTATAGAGAGAGAAACACTGCGTGTATATATATATGTGTGTTTTAGAGAGAGAAAAGTAAGAAAAATGGTACTGTTACTACAACTGTAACACTACCACTCTTGGTTGTGGTGTTGCAGGTAGCTGCAGTGGGTTCATGGCGGCGATGCAGTGTACCTCCTCGTGTCTTTAATGCTTCAAACACACAGAGAATTCAAGACAAGCCGCCAAGAGATCAAAAGAGTACTGTATCCTCTTTTGCCCTAAAAAATTTCAATATATATATATATATATATATATATATTATATTCCCTCAAAACCCTTAGAAAAAAAACAACAACAAATATTTAGTTACATACACTGATCAGTACAGATCTTCAAAGTATGGCCTATATGTTTATATTGAAAATTAGGTACTCAATCTCAGGTTTAGGGGTAGAAAATGTCTGGGTTTTTTAGATTAGGAACAAGTAGTAGTGTAGATGAAGAAGAGAAGGTAAATAGAAATGATGAATTCATGTATCCATTTTTATTGAGGAAAGAGGAGATCTACAACAAGGGTTTGGAGCAATATTGGGAACAAAACTACTTATTTTATGATGGCTACAATCAACACCAACAACAAGAGAAGATAAAAAGTGGTGGAATTGAAATTGATAGAGATGAGAATATTGTTAATTTTGTTGGGTGGAAAATTGAAAATAAAATTAGATCGAAATTAGGAGGAATGAATAATTGTCAAGACTGTGGGAATCAAGCGAAGAAGGATTGCGCGCACATGAGGTGCAGGACTTGTTGCAAGAGCAGAGGGTTAGAGTGCCCAACACATGTGAAGAGCACTTGGATTCCTGCTGCCAAGAGGAGAGAGAGACTCTCTGCACTTAGTGATTTACAACAACAACATCAAGAGTTGAGTCTCAGAAGAGGTGATGATGATGGTGATCATCCCAATATTAATATTCATCATCATCATCCCAAAAGGCACAGGCAGATGAATCCTACTGATATCTCTCTTGTCTGCACTCCTTTACCCACCACCTCCTCAGGTAATTATATATATATATGTATATATATGTTGTAGCACACTCAATTTTGATTGATTTTATGAAAAACCCATGATTTTGATGGGTTTGTAGATTGATATTTAGAGGCGGATAATGTGGAAGAAAAATAGCTAGATAGCTAGCAAGCAATCAACAAGAAAGATATGCTATATATATATATATGGAGAAAGAGAGAGGAATATATTTCATTATCCAACGAAATCGTTTGCGTGTGATGAATGAAGACAACATTCCAGTGACCCTCTCTTTCCCACATGCTTTTCCATGTTTTCCTCTTCTTTTCTCTTTCTTGTTCCTCCACTGTTGGTGAGTAAAACTGACGATCGAAATAAAGGGTCAATGGATTTTTAGTTTTATTTTTTATTTTTTTATAAAGGAACAAAGAAATGCCTTTTCTTTTTATGATTTTAGATCGACTATTACTACTTGCATTAGTGTTATATATATATATATATATATATTTGAGCTTTGATTTGTTGTGATTGATGATTGTTGTTGCTGTTGATATAATTAGGGTTAGAGGTGGGTCATTTTCCAGCAGAGGTGAATTCCCCTGCCGTGTTTCGATGTGTGAGAGTGAGCGGAATGAATGATGGGGATGGGCAGCATGCGTATCAGACGGCTGTAAACATTTCAGGCCATGTTTTCAAGGGAATTCTCTATGATCAAGGCCCCGCAAATCGTTACGCCGGAGATGGCTCATCCGGTAGTGGTGCACAACCGTTCGATCTCATCACCGCCGTTGCCACGACCACCGCCACTGCCACCACTAGCAATCAAGGTGTCACACCGCTTGATCCTCCAATGTACCCACCTCCACTTGGCGCTTTCATGGCGGGTACGCAATTATTTCCACCACCAAGACATTGAAGGCTAAGCTCAATTCCTTCCTTACAAAATACAGACCCTTCATTTGAATGCCACTGCATATACATTGTTGCTACATTTTTATGTTGCCCCTAGGCGTATTGTTATATTATTAACCCCCATTCATGTAACTAGAAATGGAAAACAAGGAGATCGAGAAAATTAGCTATGTATGGTGATCACGGGGATGTTTAACTAACTAGTTTTCTCTTTTAATTTCAAGTATGGTTAATTAGTATATTAGTGTTGATGAGCTTATTGTACAATTTTTGAGGACAATCATACCTCAAAGTCATGAATGAGTTGTTTACGTTGTGACTGATACTGCCATAGGTGTTCTTTTTGTATTGGGCTATTTATGATTTTTTTTTCTCTTCATTTTGGTGGGGTTTTATTTTATTTTATTTCATTAAAATTTTCAAACAATAGGCTTTGAATTTGATATTTATTTCACTTTTTTGGTCAATTTAGAACTCGAAGATGCTTTTTCCGGTATATCCGTTGCTTGCCGGATAAAAATGGGACGGATTAGGTATCATGTTTGTTTAGCCACGAGTACTTTACTTTGATTTCTAGGACATTTTAAGGAAATAAAAAATGGGAAAAAAGTAAATGGCATGGTTGTTGGTGGTATCTACTTAATTTGATGTGTTTAGCACATGTACCACTCTCAAAGGAGTAACCATGAAGTGATCTCTCTCAATGAATAATATATATAGATATGTATATATACACACCCTTTTGTTTTATAGATACATAAAATAATATACATATATATATGTGCTACTTATTTACGGAACCCCAAAAATTAAAATTTAAAGGGACATGGTTGTTGAAGTTGACATGCATGGATGTGAGACCTAGAGAAAGATCGAGGTATGGTTGCTGATAATGTTAAATGCTCCAGCAAGTATGTGCATGTGATGCTTGTTATCTGTAGACTTATAGTGACATAGGCTAAGGTACATATAGATGATACCATATATATTAAAGGCGCTTCTATAGGCTTCTAGATTTGGAGCATAGCTACTCCGCTGTTAACGAAACAGAAAGATGAGCAAACTTTCCTTATTTCTGAAAATTTTGAATCATAACCAGAATTCTTATATTTCTTTTAACCAATAAAAGATAAATGAGCATCCTACGTACTCTTATAGGATGCGGATTTCATCTCACGTATATACATGTAACATATACACACCATATATTAGGGCTGGCAAAATTGAATACGACATGGTAACACGACACGAATACGATGTTATTTAAAAGGGTTAGGGTTGAACATAAAAGGATTGATGCCTAAAAAGGGTCGACCCGAACACGACACGAGAATATAAGGGTCAATCCGAATACGACACGGATAACCTGAACACGACACGTTTGATACGATTATATTTATATTTACCTTTATTTTTATATTTTTCTCATTTCTAATTGGTCATGGATCAAAATATATCAATAAAATAGTATTGGATCGTGTCAAAATCAATTTAATTTTGTTGATAATAGGTTAAATAATTTATTTCGTATTGGATTATGTCAAATTTAATTTAAAATATTATAATAAATAGGCTAAATATATTACATGAGTCAACACGTGGGTTGACACGGACACAACATGAATTGAGTTAGAGTTAAAAATATTTGACACGTTAATTAACCATGTCTTTTTAACATGATACGATTTCGATCCGTAACCCGAAATTGCCAGCCTACCATATATACATATACACACAGAGTGTGTGTTGGAATCTACTGCTTTCATATACGAAGATATAAATATATAAATCTGGCTTAATATGTAGTTGACTTGATCGAACTTGCATGATTTCATAGTTCATACGTACATAGATTCAGCCATATTATGTATATGCATTATTTAAGACATTGGTTACATAATTTTTAAGCATATGATTCCTATAATATGGAGAGTATTTTCATGCATGCATTTGATCACTAATTGGGGATGTGGGGTGAATATATCCATTTATTTTAAATTTATGTAAATATCATGCAGAAAATAATGGAATCAATCATTTAATCTTCTCCTTCATACCCACATGGCTTTGGTGCTCTCTCTCTCTATATGTACATACATAAATTCCAGATTCATACGGACACATGGAAAACTTCTGTATGGTTGGATATAACGGTAATTATAACCACAATGAATGGTACTTTTTTTTTTTTTTCTGAAAAGTTGAGCAATTTATATATAAGAAAATGTACACAATATGTCACACCCTTAGAATGGTGGGAGCAATAATACAAGAAAACCAATCCACCCAAACCTAAAAGGATTAGCAACCAAACATAGAAAACATCCCAATAAGACCATTCGTTACATGGAAAACATTGTAAAAACCCCCACTGCGGGCAAATAGATGATCAGAGCCTCAATTATGGAGGCTAAATACTATGAGAGTCTAGAATTCCTTTGAAGATTGAAGCACACCTGAGAAAAAAATATTGTTTTTCTCGTGACTCATATTCATACATGTAATGCGAGAGAAAACGTCAATGACCTTCTTTAAAATAGAAACCGAATAGAGATCGCCATATGACAATAATGAGTTTGGGAGGGAATGCTTCGAATTTCTTAAAGATAATTAATTGTGCTGGTTGTGAAATATATAATAATTATTTGAAAGTCGTATAACCTTAACCAGAATGCATGTGAAGTTGTTCTGAGAGCCAAACAATGATTTCAAAATGATTGACGTGTGTGAAATTAATTAGTATCAAAACCACATTGTCAAAAGGGAATGGAAAATCAAATAATTTGAATGTTAGTGGCGCATAATTTATATCTTATATATATCTAACGGAAAAAAAGTCTCATTTACTATAAAAAGAATGGTGACTAAACATATCAATTTAGTTAATTAACACGATTCATGGAGTTTTCCGTATTTCCTTATTGGTTTCTCCACATAAACAACAGCTATTTTTTTAAAAAAATTATTATGGTAAAGGGTTAAGTACAGAAAATACCGTGTAGTATAAATATGGTGCGTATAATATCCTGTACTTTGAAAATGTGTGTATTGACACCAATATTTTTGGAAAACGTGTGAACACCCCCTGCAAGTTTCAAAAACGTGCGAATATCTTCCTGTATGTTTCGAAAACGTGCGAATACCCCATTCTTTCCGGTCATGTGCACCTCACATGACTTTTATACTCTCTTAAATACCCATTTTACCCTTTTTCTTCAAAAAATATATATAAATTTCGAAGCCAATATATAAAATTCAAATTCAAAATTTATATATATAAAATTCGAAACCAATATATATATATATATATATATAATAAAATTTTTGAAATTTATATATATAAAATTCGTAAAAAAATATATAAATTTCAAAAAATATATATAAAATTTGAAAAAATATATATATAAAATTCAAAAAAATATATATAAAATTCGAAACAAATATATAAAACTCGTAAAAAAATTATAAAATTCGAAAAAAAAATATAAAATTCAAATAATTGTGCAAATAGAAGTATAAAAAATACAAGTGACCAAAGTACAATACACCAAAACAACATTTAAAGTCAAAGAAAGTAGAAAATAGAAGTATATTTTCCCCGAATTTTATATATTTTTTCCGAAATTTATATATGTTTTTGAATTTTATATATTTTTTTTCGAATTTTATATATGTTTTCGAAATTTATATATGTTTTTCCCAATTTTATATAATTTTTTGAAATTTATATTTTTCATTTCAAAATTTATATTTTTCGTAATTTAATACATATTTTTTGAATTTTAGATATTTTTTCAAATTATTTATATATTTTTATGAATTTTATATAATATTTCAAATTTATATATGTTTTTCGAATTGTACTAAGGGCATATATGTTATTTAACATGAAATTGGGTCAATTCACACATAAATAAAAAGATTAAGGTAAAATCAAACCAATAGGGTGTTATACCCACTATATTCATACTATAGGGTGTTCAACACACACGACCCTATGGTAAATGGTATGATTAGGAATTAGATAACAGAAAAGATAAGTAAGTTAAAGAAAAAGGAACAAATTGACTAAGAAGGATAAAATAGTTTTTGTTAATTAATTTATCCTTTATTGGTTTTTTGAGCTGACAGAATGCCGAAGTTTCTGATTTTGGCTGAGAGAGACGGATTTTTTTAGTAGAAAGGGGCCAACATTTTATGACCTCAAAAGCCCGTTTTATGACTATATATATATATTATGAAACAACTCCAATATTTCGAGATAGTATTCCAGATTTTTTGTTATTTACCAAGAAATCTTATACCTTAGTTAGGGTGCACACGATCCAGTTTAGTAAGTCGCGGATATAAATCAAAATGTAACCCATTTCTTTACTCTTGAAAAATTTGAGACATGAACCAAAACATTAGAATTGGAGCAGAAGGGAGCATATATATTGAGGAAATGCCTAATTCAGGAGGGTACACAAATAGGGACAACAGTGTTTTACAGCATGACTACATTGTAGGCTACGCTAGGCCGAGCCAGGCCCAAGATCGTGGGAATCTACTCTGCTCACTCTTTGGCTTTGTCATTGAGTTGCAACAAGTGGTCCAGACCCAACTCTGTCTACACAATGCTTTCTTAGTTTCTGCACTGTTCATGCATGCCAATATGGTGCCTAAAATATTCTTGTGACTATCTATTACCCCATAGATGGGGTCACAATGCATCCTTTTGCGCGCCTATATGTGTGTAAATGTAGTTATTGATGCAGCAAAAGTTTCAGGAATAATCAACCTATATGTAAAGTCTATATACAAGGTACGTACGTATATATATATATATATAAGACGTCAACTTGCATTTGGAATGAACCCCAATAACCCAGTCTCAAATACAACTTCAAATCCAATGATTTCAATGGTTTTCTTAGCTTCGCTTGTCCATTCGGTTAACCTTGAAGTTGTTTCTTAGGTCATGTTTGGTAGGCGATCTATTTGGTCCGGTTCGGTCTGGTCTGGTCATATCTGGATACTGAACTTAAAAGTATGTTTGTTAAGCGGTCTGGTCTTACTATTTATTTATTATTTATTATAATATTTATTTGTGTATTATTTATTTATTTATTATTTCTTCACTTTATAATATATTTTATTATTTATAATATTATTTATTCATTTATATATTAATTTATAAATATATTCTATTTATTTATTATTATTTCATTATTTAATTCATTTAATTTATAAATTATTTATTCATTTTTAATTATTTAAAAATATATTTTATTAATTTATTATTATTATACTCATTTTTTATTATTATTATGAAGTATTTATTTATTATTATATTTATTTATTATGTATTATTTATTTCATTTTGTTTATCATTTATTATTTTTATTATATTTTTAAATATGTTTTATGTAATTTATTATTTATTTTATTAATTTATTATTATTATTTATTCATTTTTAATTATTTACTAATATATTTTATTAATTTATTATTTAGTCCATTTTTTATTATATATTTATTTATTTATTATTATTGAATTCATTTTTATTATTATTATGTATTATTTAATTCTATTTTTATTTATTTATTATTTATTTTTAAATATGTTTTATTTAATTTATTATTTATATTGTTAATTTTTTATTATTTATAAATATATTTAATTATTTATTCATTTATTTATTATTATTATATTCATTTTTTATTAGGTATTATTTAATTCATTTTTTTATTTATATTTTATTTTTAAAATATGTTTTATTTAATTTATTATTATTATTATTAAGTATTAATTTTTAATTATTTATAAATATATTTTATTAATAAGACCAGACCAGACCAAGTTGAACCATAAAAAAATATGGTTCCAAATTTTGAGGCCAAATTTAAACAAATATGGTCTGGTCGCTGAAAACAAATACCAGGTAAAACCAGACAACCTACCAAACAGGGCCTTAGTTTCCTTTATTTGTTGTCAGGGAAAAAAAATAAAAATATTAGCTTGAGAAAAAATAAAAATATTATTGGTCACTCTCATCACACAATAATATCTTTCATTTAAATGTCAATCTTATTCATTAGTTTGTCTCCATGTGATTAATTGGACTATCTCTAATAAGTTCACCGTTTCATAATCACTTTCTTCATTGTAAGATTTTTGTTTTTAGCCTAATTATTTCTTAATTTTTGATATTTTGTGAATTTGCCCCATTAAAGATTCTTTAAAACCCCATTAAATTTATTTTTTTCTATCTTTATTTACTCCTAAAGTTTGAATAATAAAATTATACCCCCACTCAACTCAATATCTGAGTCTGTGCCTGCTTAGAATCCATTCATTTTTTGTTTTTTACCCGTAAATTGACATAATGTCCATCTGTGTCCATGTATGATGCACATCAAGTCTTATCTAGTTATATCTTCCCGATATTTTATAAATAAAAACCTGAATATTCAAGGACTAGCAAGTATGCGTCTGTCGATTTTCTTAAAATAAAAAGATTGAAGGTTCAAGTTGTGCCAACTGTGGTTTGACCAAAAAAATAAACATTAAGGCCCTGTTTGGTAGGTGCTTTGGTCCCAGGTGGTCTGGTCTGATCTTGCGTTTTATGGGATCAGACCATATTTGGTAGCATTGGTCCCAAATTTTTGGTTAGACCAAATAAGACAAAAATAACCTCATTTAAGACAAAAAAAAAGGTGGTTCCTGGTGGTTCGGTCTGGTCTTATTAATAAAATATATTTATAAATAATTAAAAATAATAAATAATAATAATAAAAAAAATAAAATAAAACATATTTTAAAAATAAAATATAAATAATAAATATAAACAAAATGAAATAAATAATACCTAATAATAATAAATAAATGAATATAATAATAATAAATAAATGAATAAACAATAAAATATATTTATAAATAATTAAAAATGAATAATTAATAATATAAATAATAAATTAAATAAAACATAATAATAATAATAAAAAATGAATACAATAATAAATAAATAATAATAATAAATTAATAAAATAAATAATAAATTACATAAAACATATTTAAAAATATAATAAAAATAATAAATAATAAACAAAATGAAATAAATAATAATAATAAATAAATATAATAAAAAATAATAAAGAGATATAATAATAAATAAATATAATAATAAATAATAAGTAAATATAATAATGAATAAATACTTCATAATAATAATAAAAAATGAGTATAATAATAATAAATTAATAAAATATATTTTTAAATAATTAAAAATGAATAAATAATTTATAAATTAAATGAATTAAATAATGAAATAATAATAAATAAATAGAATATATTTATAAATTAATAAATAATAATTTAATAATATAAATAATAAAATATATTATAAAGTGAAGAAATAATAAATAAATAAATAAATAATAAATAAATAGTAAGACCAGACCGCTTACTAAACAGACTTTTTCAGATCAGATTAGACCAGACCAGATCAGTCGCCTACCAAACATGGCCCAAATAAATGAAGTGGGTTGGGTCAACTTTGGGTAATGAATACCCACCCATTTCCCAACTGGTTACTGGGCTTCGGTTGGGCCTAAAGTCTACTTGCAGTTGGATTGTTAAAGGACTAGTCATAGCCTCTGCGGTAGGTAAATAGACTAAACAAGTCAAGGAAGGCGAATTTGACGCGGAAATAAAACGGCGTCGTCTCGGTGCCAGAAATAATAATATTTGTAATTAGTTGGCAAAAAAAACATTTGACACTGCAAAAATATGAAGGGCTAAAAAGGAGAAAATAATTCAATTTTGTCGGAAACTTGAAATTGGAAGCAACTGATCCCTCCGATCAGATATCGCCGGCGTCTCGCCGGAATGGAGTCTTACGCCCATACATCGTTACAAAAATATACATACATATCAATGTATATATATATACATATAGATTAATCGCTGTGATATTATAATTTTAGCATAAAAAAATGGACGGAGGGTGTTGTCCAACCATGGATCTGCTCCGATCGGAACCGATGCAATTGGTGCAGTTAATCATCCCTATCGAATCTGCTCATCGAACCATTTCGTACCTGGGAGACCTTGGCCTTTTTCAATTCAAAGATGTAAGTTATACTCCTAACACACACACACACGCATATAGGCATTGATCTATGTTACTATTCTATGGCATTGTTGATTAATTATGCATATACATATATATGTGTCAATATGTTTGTGTGTGTATATATATGTATGTATTTTGAAGTTATTTCTTGGTTGGTGGATTAGATGTTTTGATTGATCTTGATTCTCCAATGATTTTTTTTCTTTATTGTTTATTGGATTTGCTCGGCCCATGTCTTTTACCTTTGATCAAGTATGATTGATAAGTTCTTATGAATATCACTGTAATGCATATACATATACATATATATATATATATATATATATATATATATAGTATAAATTGATATACGTGTGTGAGGTTTTTATAACAAAAATAACATGTTGAAATATCAATGGGCGTGTCTGCGTGATCAAAATACTGCAATTTCATAAGTTTTTGTATGATCTTGTGTAGATGGTGATTTGTGAAAGAAATTCAGCTTCCAATTGGGATTGTTGATTGGCTTGAAAGTAGTGTTGTCAAAGGCCCGCCTAGGCTTCAGGATTGTATAGGCGCAACACATGCTCCTATTGTGTGCCTAGGGGCCCTTGGTTCACTTAGGTACGCGCCTATGCTCCAATGGAGCCCTAGTGTCGTAGTGCATTCTAGGCCTTTGATGACAACGCATTAATGTGGCCACATAGATTACATGACTTTTACTTCATCTATTCATTTGTGGCGCTTAATTTAAGCAAGTTTATCAGCCACCATAGAATATTTGGTATCTCTGCAGATTCATAGCTTTCTTTAGTTTTATCAGTGGAAAAGTATGTTGTTATTTACATTTTCTGTTTTTGGCAGTATTGCATACAACTTCGATTTGTTCTAATCATTTGCTGTCTAGCAATGAGGAAAAACAAGAGAACTTGTTTGTAGATTACCTGGTTATGGTTGTTAGAATTTTGGATTAAGTATCATGGTTGAATAACATGTCTTGGAATCACGTTTAAAGTGATTATTGCATGATCACACAACTATTTTTGTTTTATTGTTTCCAGATTTTACGTTTTCAATACCTTCTTATAATACCTTTGATGAATCATTTATTTTTTTGCCCCCATTTCCCAGCTCAATGCTGAAAAGAGTCCGTTCCAGCGGACATATGCTGCTCAGGTATGTATATGCTTAGACCTTATTGTTATATGGCTTTTGCACTTGATTATTTAGATTTTGCTTAATTGTTTTTTCCTGGTATCCTTTAATGAAGGTCTAATATTCTGTATTATGTGCGTGTTGATGTTTCATGGATTTTTTTTTTGCCCCCCCAGAGAGAGATAACACTCCTGCTGATTGGTAGGTCGTATGGTTGCTATCTAAAAAATGTGCTTCTAGCACTGCAAGCTTGTTTTCTTTTTTCTTTTTGATTTTCGTGAATGCAGTTAATTTTATAAATATAAACAAAGATTACATAGAAAAGAGAAGACAAGTTCTCAAAGCAGACGCAAAACAGATGCCTAAACAAGCTGGCAAAAAATTGAGAGAAGAAAAACCCACTCCAACCAAAAATATAACTCTAAACTCAGAGACCACAGAACTGAATACATTTCCATGCAGAACTGGTTTTAACAAGTTTACTCTTCAGCTCATAAGCAGACTTGTTACTGATTAACCAGAATGCAAGGCCTGATGGGAATGAAGATCCGATCCCTTGCAAGTTCCAAGAAACTGCAACCACAAACATTGATTAAACTGACAGGACCAAAATAAATGAGCAGTAGAAACTTCATATTCCCTTCATAGATGACAAAAAGCAGCAAGGAAAATTCCCCTCTCCTTGAGATTGACGTCAGATGGTAATGAGTCATGGATTTGCAAGCAAACAGTCAATGCATTCCTAAGTCTGCTATGAGTGCAAACCAAATGATAACACTCCACTGTAGCAGCCTGAACCCTACATTGAGGCCAAGCAGCTTGAAATGCAAAACTTCTGTAACTCAACTGATTTTGTCTCCAGTGCCCAGTCTCTGGTTTTGCAGGAAGGCTGAAATTTCGATGGATATCGTGATGGAATAGTCCATCTAACTTCCACCAAAAGCACTTGCAATTTAGGATTTTGAGGAAAAGCATGTTTTATATCAAACTTGCCACTGAAATCCTATGTTTAATGATCACCTTGCCTCTGACAACCTAGAGTAGTTGACACTATTATATGTATGTTCAGATAGTATTAAATTTCTGTTGATCTTATATTTGATGTATATGTTTGTAATATCTCTGTGTAGATCAAAAGATGTGGGGAGATGGCACGCAAATTACGTTTTTTTAAAGATCAAATGGTGAAGGCAGGTTTCTCACCCTCAGCAAGGTCTACAAATGGCAGGGATTTAAATGTGGATGACTTGGAGGTATGTTGTGGTAGTTTAGATTTAAAGCTTCTCATATATCATATTTCATATTTCATACATCATACTTCAATAATTCTGGGGTTGGGCATAGGTAAAACTAGGCGAACTTGAAGGTGAATTGATAGAGGTGAACACAAACAGTGGAAAGTTGCAACATGCCTACAACGAACTTTTAGAGTATAAGCTTGTCCTACAGAAGGTATGGTTGTTTTTTTGTACATATCCTTTTTCAATTGGGATTGCTTTTTGTTTAGTCTCGCAGTCTCTTCCTCAGTTGATTTTATTGCATGTGAACGTTTTCTTTTTACCTCCTTTCAGGCTGGTGAATTTTTTCATTCAGCTCAAAGCAATGCAACAGCTCAGCAAAGGGACTATGCAACGTATAACCTTGGTGAAGGTTCCATTGACAGTCCTCTATTATTGGAACAAGTACTAATTTACAGCTTTCCATTTCATGCTTTGAGTATATTTTGTGGAACTTTTAGTTCCCTTGGGTATAACAGTGTGTGGTTTCATACTCTGTAGGAAATGTCAACGGATATGTCAAAGCAAGTTAAGCTGGGATCTGTTAGTGGACTTGTTCCCAGAGAAAAATCCATGGCTTTTGAAAGGATTCTGTTCCGAGCAACTAGGGGTAACGTGTTCTTGAAGCAAGCTGTGGTTGACGGTTCTGTTGTTGATCCTATGTCAGGAGAGAAGGTTAATATTAGATGTTTTCTTATATATTTCAGTTTTTGGTGTCTCATTCGACACCTGCTAGCTTTTTCTTTTATGGGATTGTCACTAGTATTTTTCTTCTTATTATTATTTATACTTTTTATTCTTTAATTTATTTATTTATGTGAGTGGTGGTATTTTTTCTTGGAAAATTCTATGTATAGATAACTTTCTACTTGCTTTTCTTTCTGCTTTACAGATTTTTCCTTTTTTAACTTGTAGCTTCTGATCTACAGGTTGAGAAAAACGTATTCGTTATCTTCTATTCTGGTGAAAGAGCGAAGAACAAAATTTTGAAAATATGTGATGCTTTCGGAGCTAATCGTTATCCTTTTACAGATGACATTGGCAAACAATATCAGATGATCCAAGAGGTAGGCATGTTATTTGCAAGATATTGTTTTTTCTTGAAGAGGATGTAATATGAAAACTTTTGGTTTCTCTGGAGAAGTCCTTGGGCATCTGTATTTAGTTCATTGTTTGTTGGCTTCCTGAATTGTTCTCAGTTTCTTATTTATTTATTTTTCCTTCGTGTGCCCTCTTTTCACCTAAATCCTTTGTGTAACTGGTTCATGTTTTTCCCTAGTTGTTAGTATGTTTATATTTGTAAAGAAGAAAAAGAACTAAGAAGACACTGCTTTGAAGCTCCAATTTAATTTTCTGATGTAGGATAAGTCAATCTGGCTACAGATACTTTGAAGCGGTTATACATTTTTTTGTTAACTGTGTGTGTGTGTGTGTGAGAGAGAGAGAGAGAGGTTGAAGACAACCATTTTGTTGCAAGAAAACAGAAAAACAGATAAAATTATAAGGGAGAAAAGAGATGAAGAAGAGAAGAAAACAGTCTAAAAAAAGAAAGATACTGATTTAGAAAGTGTGAATGTGTGCATGTAATACTGTGGGTCCGTTACTACTAGGTACTCACAGATATTTGTCCGATACGTAAAACTTATTCATAATTTCAAAATAAATTTTAATTTCTACCACATATTCAATACTTCTAGGTTACTACAACATGTTTGATACTTCTTAGTTTATTTATAACACCTTTTAACAAATTTTGGAACATGAAAATTTAGCTTTTTCAATAATATAATAATAATAATAATGATATCTCTTGCCGGGTCTATTTTCGCAGAGGAATAAGTAAAGACTTTTCTTTCCTCTACTGAGTATCATTATTAAAGGAAATTCCATAAACTCATTGAGGTGAACTAGGGATGCTTTTGCAGTGGGTTGTGAAACAAATTCATTTGTTATATTAGTGATTGCACCATGGTTCATAATATTCTAAACTTTTAAAATTGATCAAAAATAGTTTTTTTGTTATACAAAGATATATTTTTATTTTTTTGTTGGCATATCCTGCTGAACCTGTATTTGGTTTTGAAGTTTTGGAATTTTGTTGTTCCCGTATCGTGTTGTATATATATCACGTAGCCGTATCTGTGCTTCCAAGCTTGAGTGGTTAAAACAAGTTTCCAAACGACTTTATTCATGAAGACTTGGTCTAAATCACTCAGCTGATTGTTTCTAAAGTTTGAAATCATGATCTACACTTTGGACATTTTCGTGATGATGCTTCTTCACATTAACCATGTTGAGTTGATGCTCCACTAGTTGATCCTGTTGTGGTTGTCTTCTTTTCATTTCTATCAAAGACTAGTCGCAATAACACTTCTTGGTATGGAGTTTGCATTCTTCCAACTTTGTATCTTAGAAAACATGTGAAATATCTCCTACAGTTGCTTCTATAGAATGAGCTTTTTTGCTGGGTTGTAATTGTGAGAAAAGCAATAAAAAAATCTTAAAAGAGGCGCAACATCTGGATGACGTTTGCTGCACTCCATATATGAGCATGCAGATAGTGAGTGAGGTCTATGGCAATCATATTACCTTGTCTTGTAAGGTTAATGCATTTTGATTAATTATTTACTTCCAAGTGTCCTGGTCAAATAGATGAACTGGGTGCAGGAACCTGATATTTTGTTTAACTTCATTAATTAGTTGTTTCCGGAGTGCAATCTGAAATTTATAGCCCTTCTGATTTGTAGGTCTCTGGAAAACTTTTAGAGCTGAAGACTACCATAGATGTTGGACTGATGCATCGGGCCAATCAGTTACAGACTATTAGCCAGCAATTTGAATGCTGGAACGTTCTGGTTCGTAGCAGTTTTTTTATTTGCACCTGTGCATGTTTCTCATGTTTGTTTGCAAGAGGAAAAATTGTTGTGAAATATATATGCATCGAAATCATGTTCATGTTCATGAGTGAAGTTTAATGATTTCTACTTGTACAGGTGAAGAAGGAGAAATCCATTTATCACACCTTAAATATGCTCAGTATTGATGTGACCAAAAAGTGCCTTGTTGCAGAAGGCTGGTGTCCTGTTTTTGCAACAAAACAGGTATACTATTTTACACTGCATTATTTTCCTTTTTTGATCTCTTAAAGAGCACCCATCCTTTACTAGTTGGAAAAGCATGTAACTTGCCTAGGCTATTTTATACAGATTCAAGATGCAATGCAGCAGGCTACCTTTGACAGCAACTCACAGGTTGGGGCCATACTCCAGGTTTTGCATACCAAGGAATCACCACCTACATATTTCCGCACAAACAAATTTACTGCTGCTTTTCAAGAAATTGTTGATGCATACGGGTGAGTAGTTGCCATTTTTTCCTGTCCATGTAGTGTAAAACTTAGTTTAGGAATTAAAAATATTGAAGTTGAGATTAAAGGTTGTGCTGAATTTATTATTGGTGTTCCTTTTCTGAATCCCAGTAATTGTGGTTTGTCAGAAATATGATTTTCAGTGTTTTAATATTGACTAAAAGGCATACCATGACCTGCTAATATGAGCGGTAGATGTCCAGCCACCTTAAAGGGTGCAGGGTTCAATTTCAATGGGCATGTCGGTGCTATGTTCCTATGTACCCATTTTACCATGACACTTGGATGTGGAGATAAAATATGTGTGCAATACCAGTACCTAAATAGGACATTTAGGTTATCTAAGTATATGACGATACAAGAAGGAAAAATACTCAAATTTGATAACGAAGAAAAGTTCTCTATTGAGAAGATAGCGATGCAAAACGTGGTTGGGGGTGCTTTTTATAATTAAAATTCAAGTAGAATAAGAGAGATAGAGATAGAACAAGAGAAGAAAGAAGAAACAGAACGAGGGAAAAGAAATATGAAATCACTGAAGTCAATATCAATAATCATAATTTATAGGCAGCAGGATAACCCTAGTCAAATCTTACTTTCATAAAGAAACCCTTATATCTCAAGTTACTAAAATAGCCCCAAAAATTATAAAAGATAGTGTATGACAATAGTATTAAAGAAAAAGATACTTGTAGTTTACCTCTCTCTCTCTCTCTCCCCTGAGCAGTTAACTAGTAGGTTTTGGTATGTTTATTTGTTAAATTGTTGACCTAGCAGTCATCCTACATAATAACCAAATTATTGCAGGGTGGCCAAGTATCAGGAAGCGAATCCCGGCGTATACACTATTGTTACATTCCCTTTTCTATTTGCCGTTATGTTTGGAGATTGGGGTCATGGCATATGCTTGTTTCTTGCAACATTATACTTCATAATGAGAGAAAAGAAACTTTCCAATCAGGTAACAACCTATATGTCTTGTATAAAATTTATATTTAGGCACAGATCATTATCATTTGAGATACAGTTCATTTGATTAACAGTAAAAATATCTAAATTTTCTTTTCTCTCTCTCTCTCTCTCTCTCTCTCTCTATTGTTTTACTTTTTCTATTATTATTACATATTTGAATTTGTTGGTTGTTGTTCTGAAATGTGAAATTTGACTTTGACATTTGCTTTATTACCGTGAACTACTGCAACACTTTGTTGCATTGTGTTTTTGGTACCTTTTGTCCTCTCAAATGATGTTTACCATATTAGGCTAATTCTCTTGCATCGTGCTGTATTACTTGGACAGTGTCAGTGATGTGTTGGTGAGCAGAACAGAAATACTTTTAATATGGTCCTTATCTTCTACCTAGTTTTGGCCTTTTCACATCTATTAAGATTTGGATTATAGACTTGTGGAAGTATGTTTTCAAGGCATTTATTCTTCCTGGATGCATGGTTCTCCCACCACTAATACTGATATATGCTCTTCTCAAGTGGTGGTAGCCAACCATGTAGGGGGGGTGGGCTTTGCTTTGCGAATTCATCTGGGAAGAAATGTCTATTGCAGTAAGCTAGATGTTTGATATGGTTAATTTTTTAGGTCTTGAATTTATGAGTAGTAATCGACTTCGAAGATGACATGAGAGAGGTTTGTTATGTATCCAATCAATCCATTACCAACTTCCCCAATTGATAATGGTTTATCACGATATACTTTCCTGTGTTTTATGTCTTTTGATGAAGGGTTTTGCTTTCTTCTGCTGTTCCGTTGGGTGCCTAATATGTGTCCTCACTAGAGAAAATACTCATTATTTGAAGCTGAAAAATTTGTAACTATTGTCACAACTAGATGCTCAATGCAAGTAGTAACGTGCTTGAATTTCTTATAACAAGTAGTACTTCCATATATAGGATACCATATATAAATTATCTACCTTATTTTCACCTTACATTTTTTTTTTTGTTGTATTGAAATACTATGTTGCAAATTTACATTTTTTGTGGTATATATGTAACTTTATTTGATTTTTCCTACAACAGAAGCTTGGGGACATCATGGAGATGACTTTTGGTGGTCGTTATATTATTATGATGATGGCAATATTCTCAATATACACAGGATTGATATATAATGAATTCTTTTCTGTCCCGTTTGAACTATTTGGGCCATCAGCCTACGAATGTCGTGATTCTTCATGCAGGTATTGGAGTAGTACTTGAATACTCAGTACTCACCTTTGGTCCATTGCTCTCAACCTTTAAACTCGCTTTGTGGCAGGGATGCTTCAACAATGGGATTGATTAAGGTGCATGCCACTTATCCATTTGGTGTGGATCCTAAGTGGCACGGTACTCGTAGTGAGTTACCATTTCTCAACTCACTAAAGATGAAGATGTCAATCCTTCTAGGAGTAGCGCAGATGAACCTTGGAATCATTTTGAGCTATTTCAATGCAAAATTCTTTCGAAATAACTTAAATACCTGGTAAGTTGACCGCTGATTGGATTGCTACATTCATACTCGCCTGTGTGGATTACAATCCTTTTGCATAGAACAGTCAACCAAATTGTCATTCTAATCGTTAATGTACCTTTCCAATTATCATTACTGATGACTGTTATTTTAGAGAGAGATAGAGAAGGGGTGGGGGTATGTGAGTGTGCATGTTTTTGTATACAAATAATATTAATACATTCCTTCAAAGTGTATAACTTTGTATGATGTACAGCAATATCCATTTTTTCAGGTATCAATTTGTTCCACAGATGATATTTTTGAACAGTTTGTTTGGCTACCTTTCGCTCCTCATTATTGTGAAATGGTGCACCGGTTCTAAAGCAGATTTGTATCATGTAATGATATACATGTTCCTGAGTCCCACTGATGATTTGGGCGAGAATCAGCTTTTCATTGGCCAGAAATTCCTTCAGGTTTTACCATTCTAAATTTATGAGGAATACTTTTGTGCTGTACAAAAAGAGAAACAAGGAAAATAAATTGTATGTTGTACAAGAAATTGTCACTAATTTGATAATTTTCTCTGTTTCATTGCTAGATTGTGTTACTATTATTAGCACTTATCGCTGTACCATGGATGCTGTTTCCAAAGCCATTTCTTCTGAAGAAGCAACACGAGGAAGTATGACAAAATCTTATGCTAGTAAAGTATTCTTTTATTTTCCCAGGCACTTATCTGCCATTTCTTTTTTGCTTTCCAGAGGCACCAAGGGCAATCTTATACACCTCTGTACAGCATTGACGACACTGCTGAGTTGGAGTCGCATCATGATTCCCATGGTCACGAGGAATTTGAGTTCAGTGAAGTTTTTGTACATCAACTTATACATACTATAGAGTTTGTGCTTGGAGCGGTCTCTAATACGGCTTCATACCTGCGTTTATGGGCTCTAAGGTATGTCTAGCAACTTCAAGAAGAAGGGATGGAACTTCTGTGTAGTCTTTTTTTAGTTCTGTATCTACTTTTTCTTAGACAAGAAGCTACCTCCACTTCTTTTAGTCATTTGAAGCATAATTGGGTCATCTACCTCTGACGTGACCTTGTGAACCCAGGCTGGTTCTATTTCTTGATATGTTTTGCTTTTTGTTCCATCAAATTGAAATGAATTGCTGAAAAATTGTGATAGCAGAAAATTTAAGTTGGTGGGCTGGTCATGATCTGACCCATGCAGGCTCTTGTATACATCCCTTCCATTTGGCACACTGTTATGGCACACGATACTCTCCCTGTTAGTGCTACTAATTGATTGCTTGTTTTATTGGTTTGGTTTTGTCCAGTCTTGCACATTCGGAGTTGTCTAGCGTATTTTATGAAAAGGTCCTGCTACTTGCCTGGGGGTAAGTTGATATATTTTTTATGATGTTATTGAAATGACTTGAGATCTTAGTAAAGGGTTTTGACAACTAGTGTGTGACGGCAGGTTCAACAATGTGATTATCCTTATTATTGGTATAATTGTGTTTATATTTGCCACGGTCGGTGTTCTTCTCATAATGGAAACCTTAAGTGCTTTCCTACATGCCCTGCGGCTTCATTGGGTGGAATTTCAGAACAAGTTCTACGAGGGAGATGGGTACAAGTTCTATCCGTTCTCATTTGCATTACTTGGTGATGATGAAGACTGACACAACTATTGAAGATTGGTTACAGACTAGATTTTTTAAGAAAAATGATCGGATTGGATTTGCTTAAGTATGGATCTATGGAGCTCCTTCGAATGAACTAGACTTTAGAGAAGATATTGGAGCGATTGCTGAAGTGTAGAAAAAGTGGTTTCTTTTCCAACGCACCCCTTTACAGTTTCATGATGACAAGCTGCTAATGGTCATTTTTGAGTTAGGTTCTCAACAGGTGTTTTCCGTTGTTTATTGTTGAAGGAACGACACTGTAAGAGATGGACCACTTGCTGAGACGATGCAAGCTTGATATACTTACTGATCCCCTGAAATCCGAATGAGTCAATTCTTTGATGAAATCATTCTTTTTCTTTTTCTTTTTTATGTAGATGAATTTTACCATCGCCATAAACTATGGTCATTGTTAGGGTCATTTGGTATCGATAACATCTTGTAATATGCTATTCTTTTATTAAATATATTCTCCAGTTGCTGCTGTGATGTATATACACAGTTGTGCTTCATTTGATGGTTCAAGCAGTTAGTGTACCCCCTCCCCTTGTATTATTGAGGACATTAAATTTGAAAGAACAATAAATTGGATGATGAGGGGAAAAAAAAAGGGCATTAGGTCCTTTACTAATGATTAATTTCTAACCTCTGAGCTTAAGCGGTTAAAAAACGATAGTTACAGAGAGAGGTGTCCGTTGATGGAACGAATGTATCTCTCCATTTACCCATAAACTATGATCCTTCAGGTTTGCAAGAAAGGTATAGGATTGAAAAGGATTTCTACAGTAATTGGTCTCATATAAACTTCTGAGCAGTGAGTAATGAATTTTACTTGTTGTAATTTTGTATACACGTGATTCGAGTTTACATGGACTTTAATGCATAAATCTAACTGCAAGTATGAAATTTCTGTGCAAATATCTTTTTTTATCAGGACACTGTTATGAAATAATACTCATAACCAGTGAAACTATAATTGTTAAAAAAAGAAAAAGAAACTAGATGTTTCCTTTTCTTTGCATTTATCTCTCAGAAATATACAAACGAATGAGGCTGTGCAAGAGTTGCAGTATCACCCCTGTTTGCTAGATCACTGTCTACTCAAACTATGCATCATTACAATATTTAAAAATCAGTGCCCTTCAATAGCTAATTTCTAACTAAGCTATTGTCCATGTCTTCAATGGTGGAGTCATCTATCACACCCCTACCAGCACCATTCTTACCCTTATACGTCGAAGCAGCGTAGACATAAGCAAAAAGATTGAAAACCCCCATTCCAGCTAATAACCAGTAGAAGTAATCCAACCTACTCTTGTTAAGATCATTCCTCAGCCACCCATTTTCCCCGCCAGTCGAATACTGCACTACCTTGATAAGCAGAGAGGCCAATGATCCCGATATCGATACCTCTGTCAGAAACACCGCATTTGTCAAGCTTTTGGTGCCCTCTGTCGCGTGATCATAGAATAACTCGAGAAGGCCAACGAAGGTGAAGCTTTCACCAGCGCCTACTAGAGCAAACTGAGGGTAGAGCCAGAACATACTCATGTGTTCGGGGTTAGGGCTGTCGCGCCTTTTCTTCTCTACTATGGCAGCTGTTACCATGCTGGAGATTGAAAGTATTAGGCCCACGAAAATACGTTGCAGGGAGGTGATGCCTCGGGGCTCGCCTGTGAGTTTGCGTAGGAGCGGGACTAAGAGTCTGTCGTAGAGGGGGATGATGGTGAAGATACTGAGGAGGCCCATGACGGGGACGCTCCCCGGTGGGACAGTGTAGGTGGAGGTGATCTTGCGGTCCATGATGATGGCTTGGCCGAGGAAGAACCCGTGGAGCTGAGAGAAGGGGACGAAGATGAAAATGGTGGTTAACCATATTGGGAAGATTCGGATGAAGGACTTCAATTCTTCGACTTGTGTCACTGTGCATAGCCTCCATCGGCTGCTTACGTTGGCTGCTTCTTCGTCTGCAATTGCAGCTGCTTTATCTAAAAATCTACGAAACAACCAAACAAATTAACTTGGAAGCAGCTGCGAAGCCAGGATTTCAAGATAGGGACCGGACTATTTGATTCGCGCAATGTACATATATTTTAAATTCAAAGTATTCAACAATTGATTATATTTATTACAAATATATAGCTAGTTGAACCCCTCGTACATCTTGTTAAAAAGTTGTATTTTGATAAGCTTATCCTTAAAAATGTTAGTTTTGAAAATTTGAGGTACCAATTTTGATCAGCTCTCTTAGTAGTCTCAAGAAGGATTGCAAATGAATCCCGAACTTTAAAATGTTCAAGCATGTTAGAAAATGTTAATGTTTACCCCCATTTACTAAACGAATGAGCCAGAACTTACTAGGACATGTATTATTCTTGTAGTGCATAAGACATTCAAATTACACAACCAGCAAAAATCACTTACTTGTATTGGTGAGTGTGAGGAAGCTTTTGAGCACCTTTAATATCGGACTCCGAAGTGGTGAGCTCGTAGAGCTTCACTCGAGGTCCCACTTGAACTCCATGTTTACGGTTCCTAAAAGAGGCAACAATGACCTGACAAAACCTGGTTACAGCACTCCCCATAGGCTTCCTATACCGGTAGAACCGGTAGCCGGAGGCGAAGAGGAAGACGGAGAAAACGACGGCTCCGGCGGGAACTCCAAACCCCCAAACCCAACCTTTGTACTCTTTTATATGGACAAGGATGGTTATGGCAATGAGTGCACCCACATTGATGAAGAAGAAGAACCAGTTGAAGTATGAGTACTTTTGTTTGTTTTCTTTCATATCTGTCTCGTCGAATTGATCGGCCCCGAAAATGGCGATGCATGGCTTCATACCGCAGCTTCCGATGGTTAGAACAGTGGTGGTGGCGTAGAGGAAAAATGCTTGAAAGTTTGATGACTCTTGGCATGCTTCTCCTTTTTTAGGGTTGCATGGAGGTGGATGTAGTGCATCTAAGCTAGGTATGAGTACCAACATGACCATTCCCTAGGACATAGTCAAATCAAATATTGGATTAGGAGATACAAGAAGAAATATAATTAATAAAAAGAGATGTGACATATGTTGTAAATAAATAAAAATTAGCGTCAATTCTTTTTCTAAAAAGATTTTGTTCACATGTCAAAAATATATTGAACCACATCAGTTGAGAGGACAAAGTTGGTCCTCATGGGACAAAACCTAAATATTGTCATTAATTTTATGAGTACTTTTATTTGTGAAAGAATGGATAATTTGAGACAATGAAAACTTATTGTATTGATATTTAGAACAAGATATATATATATATATATATATATATATATATATATATTTTGTGACAACTAAAATTTAGAAAAATGAACTATTAATATAGGAAGGAGTATCACTTTTCATACAGAGTAAAAAACATCGGACTTGGAAGTGTTATAAGTATATATATATATATATATATGTAGATAGAGATATGTTAGGTAGCATTGTGTTAAGAATTTGGTGGTATCTTACCAATGCATGGACAAGAGAGAAATACAAGATGGTTTTGAAGCGGCCGAGAAAAGCATCAGCAAGGAATGCTCCAAGGATTGTGAAGATAGATCCAATGAATCCATGAAATAGAGATGCATTCGAAACTGCGTCAGGGAGTGAATAATGCATCACCATTGTCCAAAATGCTGTCCCGTTCACCCCTACTGCAAAAGCCGCCATCTTCTCCGCCATTTCACTCACTGAAAACCGAAAACATTAACTGTTTGTTAACATTTATGTAAAGGACAATACTTGGGTCATTCCCGGGACCATGAATATATATACATATATATTTAAATTTCAACATAAACATGTACCTATGATGAAGGGAGCGGCCTTCCATCCTCCGGTGCTTCTCTTCTCTGCAATTCTCCCCTGATAATCAGTACAACCATTGTTTACAAGATTCGACGTGGTTATTGATTCGTATTCATCCTGCAAAATCACCCATGATCAATTGATACATTTTCAAAGATATATATATATATATATATATATATATATATATATACACGACATTCAGTTGCTGAAAATGCAGCATAATTCAATTAGTTTTACCTTCTTTTTATCCATGATTCCGTCCATTGCTGGCTCGATCGATATTAAGACCTTACGGAGTTGATCTACTTGGAGGTTCCTGTGTATATTCATGAAAAATATATATTAATTTGATTACTACTCAGTGCTAGAGACAAAATTATTCCATATATATATACTCCAAAGGAAGCCAATAGTTTAGGGTCATATTCATTAATTAATTAATTGTCACTATGGGAAAAAAATCTATGATTAATTCCTTGCTCAGCTAAATTTATCTTGAATGAGCTAGCATAATTTATAATAAGGAACAATTTAATTGCTGTTATGATCCGAATTGATGCTACAGGTATAATGCAATTACGTGAATTAATTTAGCTGTTGAAAAGATAAAATAAAAAACTAAATGAAACGATATTATTCCACATGAGTCACATCTCTGATAGGCTTTCAAAGGAACAATCTTCAACATTCATATAATGACCATTTTAAGGATCAATATATATATAAATATATACGTAAGAGAATAATAAATATACATCGAGAATTTAGCATTCATTAATCTTTGAATTAAATCGTATTGAACCACATCAAAGAGGAGTCGTCCGGGTTTGACCCCAGTATTGTTGTTAGAAAAAATCATATTGGTCTCTGGTCAATGCCTCCTTTTCTAATCAATCCAATTGAATCATGCAAGAAAACTAATCCTTCCCAAAAAAACAATAAACAAACTGAATTCACTATTGATCCATCATTGATGTAAATTCATAAATAGAAGTGTCAAGTAATAGAAATTAAGAGTACATACCTAGCAATACAAAACTGAATTTGCTGTAAATTTAGTTTTTTTATGAATGGTGTTAGTTTCACAATATCATGTGCAGGAATAAAAAACTAGTGTCATAGGAGAAGTGAAATGTTTGTAAGTGCTTTTTTATGGGAAGTGGACACAGTTATAGGGTGTGTGTTGGGCATTGAAGTTTGTTTTGAGTTGCAAATTTAGCAATGACAGCTTATGAGTTCATAAAAAAATGGTATAAAAACTGTACAGTTTTTATACCATTTTAATTACTCTCAATACCACCCATAAATTCATAGAAAAAAAACCGCAATATACGCATGGAGTGACTTGAACGTACTTGTAACGACCAAGTGTTGACTAAGACTTGTAGTTGTGCCTTAAAGTTAGTAGTATTTGTCACCTTCTAAAATATATATATATATATATATATATATATATATATATATATTTTTTTTTTTTTTTTTTTGAAGTGTTGGTTACATTACGTACATGATGAAAATATAAAAATAATCTCCCAAGTTCAGTTCAATTATTAGCATTAATCACTTTGTAATACTTAAGCATGCGGGTATATATATATTGATACTATGAAATTATGAAAGAGCATATGTATATATGAATTTTCTATTAAGATTTTATATCTTGTCATCAGATTGTGATGTCAACATAGAAATGTCACCTGGGTAATGTTTCTTGTAATACTTAAGCATGCAGGTATATATTGATACTATGAAAAATATTTCAAAATATTTTGATAATAATTTATAAAATATATTTTTATATAATTATATTTTTAGTGATTGATTCATTTTCGTTCATTTATACAGTTTTTAAATGAATTATCATTTATATGCATGAAATTTGGGTGATTCATCCATAAATAAGTGAAGAGATTTCACATCTTTGAGATTCTTGATGAATTTTATTGATTCACTTAATTATAAATGAACTCATATTAAGTTCATGATGCATTTTGAAAAATATGATACATGAATGATTAATTTAATTTAATGTATTGAAGTATGAATTTTCTAAATTCATGTATCTTGAAGTGTGTGAACATTTGTTAATTATAAATGAACTCATATTAAGTTCATACATTGTAGTTTGTCATATGCATTTTGAAAAATATGATACATGAATGATTAATTTAATTTAATGTATTAAAGTATTGATTTTCTGAATTCATGTATCTTAAAGTGTGTGAACATTTGTTAGATTTATCTTGAGAAGTCTATATAAAGAACATATGTTCACTCGATAACATGAAGTATGAACTAGTTCAAGAGTGGAGTAAGATGGATAAAATAAGAATGATTAGTATGATCAATCCATCTCAAACTCAAGTTTTATCTATTTATAATTTTAGAAGTTTTAAGACCTGTTTTGTAACTGGTTTTGGTACCAATTTTTTGGTTTTGGTACGAAATAGTGGTACCAACCCATGTTTGATAAAATTGGTGTTGGTACAACTGTAGCAAACCAATGGTACCAAAACATGACATTTTTGGAACCATCAAGTTTGATGGTTTGGATAGTGCGGACACTGTAGCAAACCAATGGTACCAACCCATGTTGCACCATCTCACCCACACCAAACCAAATCCCATTTTTCTAATATTAATATATTTTAATATAATATATTAATATTATAAATTTTAATATTAATATTAATATATTAATAGTAATATATTTTAATATTATAATATTACAATATATATATATTATAATATTATAATATTAATATTAATATATTATTATATTTTAATATTATAAATTTTAATATTAATATATTAAAATATTTTAATATTACAAAATATATATTACAAAATTATAATATTTATAATTATATTATAATTTTAATATAATTATAAGATTAAAAAAATTAATATTAAATATATTAATATACTACTATTAGTATATTAATATATTTTAATATTACAAAATTTTAATATTTATAAATAAAATGTGAAACTATCTCAATTTACCAAATATGGTTTGGTTTCAGAATTTCAATCCATACCAACTTTACCAAACATGGTTTGATTTTTCAGCATCACTTTTTCTCACACTAAAATCATCTGCACCAAACATGGTTTGGAACCAAAATAAAACCACACCAAACCAAATTCAACCCAACCAAAACCAAAACCAAAAACTAACACCGCACCGCACCGTTACCAAATATGACCTTCTTTTAATTTTTTATTGGGCATTATGAAAAGAGATAAGTGATGCATCCAATAGTGTATCGTGCAAGTACACTGTGGTTAGATTAAATCCAGGCGGTTGAATCCCGGAGATAGAGTTGTTATGATCCCTTACACCTTTGTGGGAGGTTTCGACTATTTTCAAGGAGCATCACACACCTCCAAGTAATGGTCCGGGTTTCATTGAAATTCTATTTGCGCCATGTATGTAAGTGCAAGCATGACCAGTTATGGAATCCTGAAAATAAGTGAAGGCCCATGCGAGAGCAAATGTAAGATTTTTTTTACGTAAGGCTTCATGCACTTAAAAAATTAATAAAAACAAATTACATCTAATATATTAATATTAAAAAAAATTGAAAATAATCTCTATCTTGGTGGTGTTGTGAAAAATTATTACAATTGTGCGAGTGCGGCAGTCATGAAAGCTCTAAGTATAATCGCTAAATATTGTGTGAGTGCGATAAGAATCTTTAAGAACTAATCAAAATAATAGTTTGATTTGTATTAATTTAAAAAAAAAATTAGTTATTTGTATTGAACTTTAGTTTCACTAAGTTGAATTTTTTTTTTTTGAGTATATTGTAATAGTAACTGGTCTTAAATTGTGAAATTGGATTTGAATTTAGTACGAATTGGACTGTTAGTCAAAATATTTTTTTTTGGACCTATAATAAAATAATTTTTATTTTATAAACATGAGGCCCTTGAATTGGGCTAAGAACTAATTTTTTTTTTTTAAAGGCTATAAAATATTATATATATTTAAAAAAAAATTACAATACAAATAAAATAAAAAAATTAGCCCCCTGGGTTTAGGGGCAGGCTTGAGTGCAAGTGAGTTTCGTGATTTCACAATCACTTATTTTTCTAACAAGTTGTATCTTATAAGGTAGTTTACTCCAAAGAGTTGTAATTCGTCCAACAAAAAATTGTTTTTTTGGTGCATAGATGTAGTTATATAGTTAGGTTAATGATTAAGACTAATGAAAATGAGAGAAAGCATAATCTCGTGAGAGTGTATTGTATTGGGTATAGAGAGTTCACAAGTTGGTAAGAAGAACTTTAGGGGATTATCAAGTGGTGTTAGAAATTCTCAATATCTATGTACGTTATACTAATTTTTTTCGCATTCGAGGCTCGATTTTAAGTGACCCATGAAAATCAGCGAATGTTCATGGTTCTTGATTCTATTCACGAGGGTTATGAAATAAAATTGTTGACACAAATTATTAATAATGTTATTAAGCAATTATTATATAATACTTTGGATAATCATATGTACCTAATATTTTAATCTCATACGAACAGAAAAAGAATGAATTGGGAAGAGACTTTTAATGAAAATAAGGCAGAATGCCAAAAACGAATTTTGAAAAAAAAAATTATGCCAATTTTTTTTTTTTTTTGAAGTAGTCACAGAAGAAATTTGCACCTTTTTGATAAATAGAGGATGTATTTGTACAAATTATAAGAACCGAAATTTCCGCAAATTCCATACCATAATTTTTGTTTGAACTTGACCCAAAACAAAAAAAAAAAAACCGAAAACAAAAAATCAATTTCCTCCTTTTTTTTTCGATTTTTCAAGCAGTACGTTGACGTGTCGCTCACATAAAATGCGTCGTGTGAAAGAAACGAATTAGTATCCAAAAAAGGATATTCCTCACTCCTCTGACCCACACATAAATATCAGATATATATATATATGGATGAAGTTATATAGTTTGGAGGTTAAGATCGAGCATTAGATTGAATGATAGAAGATGGGTTCCAAGTGGGTCTATTCCGTGTTTGTCAATCTTGTTGTTTGTATAATTTTGGATGGTATAGAGTTGTGTAATGGTGGTATAACCAGTAGTTTTGCTAGAAAGAATGACATAAGTGCTGATATGCCAATAGACAGTGATGTGTTCAGAGTCCCTCCAGGTTACAATGCCCCCCAACAGGTATGTGGGTTCTTCTTCATCCCCTGTTTGGTTGCCAAGAAAGCTGAGGAAAAAATAAATCTAGAAAAGCCCTCTACCCTTTCAGTTATTTAGTTTCCAAGATGAAAACTTTACCTAAAAGATTTTGATTTGTTTTGTTTTGTTTACCTAAGATTCTTTACAGGCAAACAATTATTATATTTTTTATTTTTTATTTTTTTTGCTTTTATTTTTCATGTATTGGAGTTAATTAGATGTCCCAATTTGTCATTTGTTTGTTTTCCTATTGAGTGTAGTGGGTGATGTTTGATAGCTCAATTAAGTGTTTGTGAATTTGAAGGTTCATATAACACAAGGGGATTATGAAGGAAATGGTGTAATTGTGTCTTGGATTACTCCAGATGAACCTGGTTCAAATACAGTTCTCTATTGGGCTGAGAATAGCAAGCTCAAAAATAGTGCCTATGGCATTGTCCTCACCTACAAGTACTTCAATTACACTTCTGGTTATATACATCACTGTACCATCAAGAATTTGGAGGTTTGTACTTACTCAGTGGTCTAGTTCCTCAAAACTTCATTAACTTGTTATTTTTGTTTTTATTACTATTTCTATAGGCATCTGTTTGGATTTGCTAGTTAATTTGAAGATTAGAGAATAGTAATTTTAGGAAAGAAATTCACCAAAATAGTATAGAAACTTGGGACATTGAAATTTTTTGTTATGAAAAATGCAGTTTGATGCCACATACTACTATGAGGTTGGAATTGGGAACACCACGCGACAATTTTGGTTTGTAACTCCTCCAAAAGTTGGTCCTGATGTTCCTTATACCTTTGGTCTCATAGGTAGTGATTCATCACTGGTTATCTCATGTTATCTTTCTCATATAAATTTATATTATTGGGTTTATGAGGCTTTATTATGCATATAGATTTTTATATGGAGTTCTTTTAAGTTGTTGGATTTCGCCTTTTTGATTGGAATGAGTGAATGTTTTCGGATTGTGATAAATGCACTGACTTGGACAAACGAAGAAAAATACGGAAGTGATTTGTGATTTGTGCTTTGAGCTCATTTTTCTGAGCATTGTGTACAGGGGATCTAGGTCAAACTTATGATTCAAATAGGACATTAACCCATTATGAATTGAACCCAACACAAGGGAAGACGTTGTTGTTCGTTGGGGACCTCTCTTATGCAGATGCTTATCCATTTCATGACAATCGAAGGTGGGATACATGGGGAAGGTTTATTGAAAGAAATGCTGCTTATCAACCCTGGATTTGGACTGCGGGGAATCATGAAATTGATTTTATTCCTGAATATGTATGATTCTTGTCTCCCTTTTCTATTTTTATGAAATAGTACTTTCTTTTTTCGTTTTTATAATTACTGCAAGAAGTTACATATGAAGTCATTTTGTTCCATCTAGCATGACCTGGTACTTTTCTCTAACAATCTCAAGTTAAAAAGTAGGTTAATGTAGACTAAAACCATCTCTCTATTTTGAAAGTTGAGTAAAAATTTTATCTTGAGTTTATGGTCAGATGATTTTGACTTGAAAGCTCCACAATCTATGAGTACAGTGCTCATTCCATTACGCATCACTAAGTCATCTTCTTACTACCTGTACTCAGCTCGGTTAAGTGCTGCGTAAAATCCGACCATGATAATAAGGGTGATCCTGTTGTAGGGTGAAGATATACCATTCAAGCCCTATATACACCGTTATTTTGTGCCATACAAAGCATCTGAGAGCACATCTCCTCTTTGGTACTCAATTAAGAGAGCTTCAGCACACATTATTGTCATGTCTTCTTATTCAGCTTTTGGTAAGACATTTTTCTTGCTAATTTGCATGATTTATTTGATCTGATGTGCCATTTTCATACAACTAAACCTTTATTTGAAGTAAGATGTTTTCCTCCATTTGACACATGCTGTATTCAGTAGCAATTCATATTATTTCTAATATATATTATTTCAAACAGAGAATAGCTGTTTCTAGTAAGTTTGATGGAGACAAAGGTTTAAAGTGGAGGATTAGGAATCAGCCATGTTATCTGTTGGAGTGCAAGGCCAGTGTCGAAATCAATGGCTAGAATACCGGATTAGGCTTAGAATTATCGTGTGTATTGACCAGATGAATAACGGATACAAAACAAAGAATGCCTGTATTTTGACTTAGCAGCTTAAAATCATGTAGAGTAGAAGACTCAGACATATCTAAACATCATATGCATGGGTCACAACTATTTGTACATCCCTCTCGATCTGCATAAATTTAAATTTAGTTATGCAAACTTTTACTGGATATATATATATATATATATATATATATATATATATATATATATATATATATATATATATAATTTTTTTTTCTCTGCAGGGAAATACACTCCTCAGTACAAGTGGTTCATAAAGGAGCTGCCTAAAGTGAACAGGAGTGAAACACCATGGCTCATTATTCTAATACATTCTCCACTCTATAGTAGCTATGTACATCATTACATGGAAGGGGAAACCATGAGAGTGATGTATGAGCCATGGTTTGTGGAGTACAAAGTTGACATCGTCTTCGCTGGCCATGTTCATGCTTATGAACGATCCGTGAGTTCTAATTCCCTTATTCTCCTTTTACTTGTATTATAATCAAACTATTAGTTCCCATTAGGTCTATTCATAAAACAACAAATCTCAACCTTTTAGGCTAATTGTTAGTCTCTTTTAAGTGTGCCATCAATTACTTATGCAATCCACAACATCGGTTTGTTACATTTGTATATATTCTCCACTCATGTTGGTTCTCTCTTCCAAAACTCTATAGTGATCAAACTAGAAAAGAAATGAGAACCTTCCATGTACAAGGTACTATTTGGTCTATAATTAATGCCAAATTTATATTACATTTCAGGAAAGGGTATCTAATATTGCATACAACATTGTGAACGGTCTGTGCAATCCCATAAAGGACCATTCAGCCCCTGTTTACATAACCATTGGAGATGGTGGAAATCAAGAGGGACTAGTAACAGAGTATGTTTCATTATAAATCTACTATTCAGCCATAACTCAAGAAAATATGTTTCTGGTGTATCACTTCTAGAATTTGCATTCTTATCTGCAGAATGACAGAGCCACAGCCAAGCTACTCAGCATATCGTGAAGCAAGCTTTGGTCATGGAATTCTTGATGTCAAGAACCGAACTCATGCCTATTTCGGTTGGCATCGCAATCAAGATGGATATGCTGTGGAAGCTGACTCCTTATGGCTTCACAACAGATACTGGAAATCATGGGAGGAATCAACTGTAGCTACATCATGATATAAGATAATCATTTCCTGTTCTTCACTCTCTAGGCTTAAGAAAACTTAAAAATGAAATGTGCATGCCACAGCTTAGCTTTCATTTGTTACTAGTTTATTTTCTTTCTTATGCTAGTTGAGTGTATACTACTGTCATTTATTGTGTATATTAACAAAAATGTTGTTGATGATGTACAATTGTGGTGGTCAGAAATTTCATCACCCTACAAAAATAAAGTCACATGGTTCCATCAGAAAATTTGGACAGCCACTAAACTTGTTCACTATGTAAGATGTTTTAATGCACTTCTCTTTCTTAAATTTAATGAGGACTAAAATTTGAACCATGATTTTGTCTATTTAATGCAAAATAGAAAGTACCTTGCCTTCATATTGATAATTAAAAATATTTTCAAATATTCAAAACCAAGTCAGATGTCTTTCTAGTTTCTATTTCATCACTGAACTGGCTCGCTCCCTCTTGGGAGTTGGGACAGTACGGTTTTACTCTTGGAGTCCTCCTAAAAGGCCTTATACTAATTGGGAATAATACTGCACATATAAGCACATCACCATTTCTATACCCGGGCGATGTGGGACATCACAAGCGGCAAAGAAAAAACTTTGTAAATTTTTTTTTGTTTTATTAAAAGAGAAATTCAAAAAAAAAATAATAACAATTCCAGGAAATAAGCATAAGTTAGTGTATAAGTTATGTATCTTATTAAATTTTCTAAAGGGTGCATTAGTTTATATAAATCAAATTATAGTTAACTAATTTTTTAAAAATTCCTTTTATTTTATTAATAATATGTGTTATGTATTACTGAAAAATGGAAGTTAGAAATACATGTCCACCGCTTCTACATTTGACTATCACAAATCATGTTGATTGTATTTTCAATTACACGAGTTGAAGATGTCTGAAATATCATATACGTTCATCGTTTCCACCGTAGGCTACAGAAACATCTTTCTCACCGTTTAAAATATATATATAATATTACAGAAGGAAGTATGTAGATTGTTCCCAAATGATCGAATAATGTAGAATTATGTCAGTACTTGTATTTTTATGTATATTTAACTATTTTAAAATTATATCAATTTATATAACTAAATAAAAAGATATATCTTGAATTTAAATGGCATTCTTTATTTGTTTGGTAAATTTTAATATTTTATATTGAAATGTTAAAGATAAAAAAATATTGATACAAAAAAAGATAATATATTTGCCAAAATATAAAATTAAAAAATTGAGTGTTTAATGTGGTAATTCTCACGATTAGAAAATTTGAGTCCAAAGGATTGCACTCTGTATCCAATGCTATAGATATATGATTGTTGCATTATATCTGAAAAAATTATTGGTGTGAATTTGGAAATCAATATGTGACTTTTTCATTGCCCTAAATTCTTATAAATATGTCTGGAAAAAATTATTTATAAATATGTCTGCAAAAAATTATTTTAAAATAACTGCAAAATAAATACAAGTTGTCTCATGCTAAGACCCTGTTTAATTTTTGTTTATGTTTGTTTTTGTGGAATTTAGAAAATCACACATACATGTTTGTATTTATGGAGTGCTGAAGTCTAAAAATATATACAAATATGAGAGAATGGCAGTAAACACTCCTGAGGTTTGAAAAAGGTGCAGAAAATCCTCTTCAATTTTACTTTGTGCAAATAACCCCCTAAAGTATCCTCCGATTGGGCACTTTGCACCCCTGCGATACTGTTCCGACAATTTTTTCGGTCACATGCATATCACATGACTTAAAAAAAATTTAAATTCCAAAATTGCCCTTGCCTAATGACTAACATACCCCTCTAGTAAATTGCTTAAAACCCCCCTCAAGTTTACTATCTCTCTCTCCCTCCTCTCTCTCTCTCTCTCTCACCTCTGCACACACACACGCACACATATACATATATACACACATATATAGATCTATACATATATATATATACACACACACACACAAAATTCGGTCGATCTACTGTATATTTACGATTTTGATATTAATATATAGAACATTTTGAAATGTAAGCAATTCGGTCTGTAAATTATTTTCCAAAAGAAAGAGAAAAACCGCCAGGGGAAGATTATTCAAGCTTCTGCCTCTCATTTCCTATATCTTCAGTCTGAGGTTCGTGTGTGTATATATATATATATATGCGTGTGTATATATATGTGTATATTTATAATATTTCAGTCGATTTTGGAATTTCCAGGTTAATAGTAAACGTTATGATCTATTAATTGGCAAAATTGTTTTTTTGTTTTTTTTTTCTGGCAAAATTGTTATTGTATATATATGTATATAAATATTGTAATCATTGATCATTATATGTTAATATTATACGATTTATGAATTTTTGGGCATATTGTCTCCATTTTCGTTTGCTATCTTGTCCAGATCGCGATCTCAAGAGCTTAATCTTGTGTAAAAATTGAATTTGTATCTTGGGAATCGGTAGTTTTTTTTATTGCTAATTTTTGTATTATATGGAAAAATAGATACAACTCTTGAATTTTCTGTTGTTTTTAGATCCTTAAATTTGTTAATTCTGTGTGGGTTATCAAAGTTTTTGTAACACAGTTAGTTAGATCACCATATGTATATGAATTTTCGACATTTATGTGAATTTGATCTGAATTTTGTGTTGGTTGGCACAGGAGGGGTATTTTGTGTGTGTGTATATATATATATATGTGTGCGTACAGAGGTATGTGTGTGTGTGAGAGAGAGAAAATTAAATAAATTGTAAATATTTTTTTAATTTTATATTTATTTTCGAATTTAGTATTTTTTTTTTAAATTAATATATATATATTTGAATTTTATATTTATTTTCAAATTTTATAATTTTTTATATTTTTTTCGAATTTTATAATTATTTTCGAAATTTAATATATATTATTTGAATTTTATATGGTTTTTTTAATTTTATATATTTGTCTTGAATTTAATATGTTTTTAAAAAAAAATTCAAAATTTATATATATTTTTTATTTTATATTTATTTTCGATTTTATAATTTTTTTTCGAAATTTAATATATTTTTTGAATTTTATATGTTTTTTTAAAATTTTATATATTTGTTTCAATTTTTTTATGTTTTATGCGATTTCTATATTTATTTTCGAAATTTAATATGTTTTTTTGAAAAAAAAAATAATTTCGAAATTTATATATATTTTTAATTTTATAATATTTTTCAAATTTTAATATATATTTTGAAAATTTAATAGAAATTAAATTATTAAATGATGGGAGGGAGTCTAATTGATAAAAACACTATCCTTATTACCAAACAGAATAAGGAAAAGACATTGAGGGTAATTTAGGGATTTTAAAAAAAATTCAAGATGATGTCATTGTTCAGGAGTCTAAGTGATAAAAATATTGATTTACAAATAAAATAATTAAAACTTACAAAAAAAAATATTTTTTTAATCTAATACATTAAAGGTAAATGACATAATTAATATTTTAACTAAAAGAAATAATATTTTTGTAATTTAAATAATTAAGAAATATAATAGTAAGGATAAGATTAAAGGTATGGTGGAAATACAAAAAGTTTGGAGGGTAAAAAGGTAAAAAAATTTGAAAGCAAGCCTATGGTGCAACCTTTATGAAACATTAGGGGGTTCTAAACTCATTTCATAGTTGAGGGGGTATAGTAGGGAAAAAGAGTAAACTTGAGGGGAGTTTTAAGCAATTTACCCTATTTAATTTAAACAATTTAAATAAGGGCATAAAAGTAATTTCCCTTTTCCGTCACCGGAAAAGGTGTTTGAGGGTATTTAGCACCCCTTTTTGAAACTTGAGAAGTGTTTTTAAACCATTAGGGGGGTTTTCTGCACATTTTTCAAACCTCAGGGTGTTTATTGCCATTCTCCCATACAAATATATATGTGATGTTTTGGGATAAAGGAAGTGGTCGTGATCGGAGGCAATGGTGATGTTTCGGGGCAAAGGAAAGTGGTGGTGGTAGTTGGAGGTGGCGATGGCAGAGGTATAAATATATACATATATATTTTGAATGAATAGTATAAAAAATAAAAATAAGAACATACTCTTTTTTTGACAAAAATGGATTAAAAAAACACAAACATTTTTTTACAATTCAAAACAAAAAAATGAGAGTCAAATATATTTTTGTTTTGAGAACAATTACAGTAACAAACAAAAAAACAAAATACAACAAACAAAAACAAAAATCGAAGAAACCCAAGTCATGTCAAGAAGAATAGGCATCGTAGCGAGTAGTTTGAGATAATTAAAAAACACATGATCAAATATGCTACTCAATGACATAATTAAAAGAAAAACACATAAAACTTTAATTATAACTTCAATTAGCAGTAAACAAGAATTTATTATTTTGTATAACTACTTCATTTACAATATATACACAAACATATATATATGTATATATATATATATATTCTTGTTTATTGCTTCCATAGAAAATCCATACAAAAATTAGAGATTGCATTTATACAAAACTAGAACCAAAATTTACACAAATTACGGATCACCTTATTAATATATAACTCCCCTCTTGAGTGGCCTTTCTGATATGTAATAGGGGGAGGGGGGAGTCAAAGAATGAAGGGAGAATCTAAACAACCAAAGCAACCACTGTATTATCTCCCTCCAATGGGTGCCTTCTTTCAACATTTATTTTTTCTGTACACAAACATTTTCTGCTATAATGAAAGGTCAAAATCAGTATACCTTTTGACTCACTATTATCATGGAATTATAGATATATATATAGTCTAGAAATATGCTTACAAAACGCTATTTGTGTAAGCCAGGCTTTTCAACGGAGCAAATTCAGCATGTCTTCTAGAGAGGTTTGACTTTTGGGAGGCTCTGAAAGCAAAAATATGAAGGACACACAGAGCATGAACAACAATGTAGGAAAATTTTACAAATTGATGGAGGCCACTCTTTAAATTTTACACATTTTTCCAAAGTTCCCCGTTCCCCTTCTGATCAATCTCCAAGACTTTTGAGAGGCTCTGAAAGCACAAATATGAAGGACACACAGAGTAGGAACAATAATGTTGGAAAATTTTACAAATGTGCACCATTAGATGATTCCCAACTGCCCGGTGAAAGCAACTCCCAAACACAAGGCAAGAAAGAAGAGATTTTACACTCCAGCCGCAATCATCAGCAATCTGAAAGTATTTTGAGAACAAGGGAGTTGATATGAGGAAAACATATTCCGGCAATAGAGTAAGAGAACCTACAGGCAATGCAATGGATTCAT